>RDPX01000165.1:932559-954361 GCA_003991215.1 Morbakka virulenta | reverse complement strand
CAAGGATCATCTAGCCATCGATAAGATCATATTGAAAAACTGCTTGGATCGGAAAACTAGTCTTTGCATGCCTTGGATAGATTTCAAGATAGATCTCAAGCTCTTTGCTACGTCAGAAAATGAGATTGATTTGCTGGCACAAAAAGTACGTGTGGTAAGCTCAGATAATGAAATGGAATTTGGAATCTCCAAATGCGTAGTTGCGAGGAAAAGGCGAGAGAAGCTAGCAGAGAGTAGAATGGTAAAGCTCCCAGAGAATAAAATGTTGGAAGACCCGGGAAGAGATGGTTACAGATATCTGGGAAGTTGAATTCAAGGAAGCTTATGTGTGCAATTAACACCTGGGCTGTTGCCTGCATTTGATATAGTGCAGCAGTGATTGGATGAAACCCGGGTGAGATCGAAAAACTGGTCAGGAAGACAAGGAGTATCTTGCATACCTACAAGCTCCTCCATCCAAAAGCTGATATCATCAGGCTATACACGGCAAGGAAAAGAGAGAGTAGGGGTCTGATAAGCGTGAAGGAACGCGTTGTTAGTGAAAAGAGCTCACTAGACTTTTATCTCGTAAAAAGCGACGGTCTTGCTGCAGCATGTTGCAAACGAGTTTAAGCTTAAGAAGAAAACCATCGAAAACAACGGCGAGTAAAAGTCACGGTTACAGAGGTGGAAAGCCCAGAGCTGGAGGAGTAAAAAATTACATAGTCAGTTTGTAAGGGAGACTGAGACATTTTAAAGTGCTGACTCTTATACTTGGCTTATTTGAGGGGATTTGAAGAGGGAAACCGAAAGATTACTAATTGCTGCACAAGAACAGGGGTTAGCAAGAAACTTCATCAGGAAGAAGTATTACAAAACACCAGATGTCGGCTGTGCGGGAAAGGTGATAGACGTAGTCAGTGTGTGCAAATTGCTAGCACAACGTCTGTATAAACGGCATTATGAGAATATGGGTGTCAGTATGTTCATTGGTCACTGTGTCAACTATATGACCGAGCAAAGACCCTTTGGGATTTTAGCATTCAGACCGCCCGGTACATCAAGCATAGGAGACCAGACATAACAATGGTTATAAAAGAAACCAATGAGTCCTTCCTTATTGATGGCGCCGTTCCTGGAGACCACAACATTCCTAATAGATGGGTAGAGAAGATTACAAACTATGAAGAGTTAAAAGCTGAACTTGCACGGATGTGGAAAATGTGAGTCACTGTTCTTCCAATTGTGATTGGCGCGCTAGATTCTCTTCCAAAGAAACTGCCTTTCTACTTAGAGAAATTCAAGATCAAGTACAATTTGGTACAATCCAGAAAAGGGCTGGGCACTGCCAATATTCTACGAACAGTTCTCTCTGTCTCAAGTCGTATACCTGATGGAGAGATGAACGTTACCGACGTTAAGAGACAATCCCGTGCGAAGGAAACATCATCATCATCATCATCATCATCATCATCATCATCATCAACATCATCACCATCATCCTCATAATAATAATAATAATAATAATAATAATAATAATAAAAAAAACTTTTGGCTGAATGCACTCTCCTCTGCTCACTCCAAAGTAGCAGCAAATCTCAACAAAATTACAATAGATCCTGACCTAGCACCAACATTGCTATGTTATGGCACTACAAAAATTCTCGCAAAAAATTTAAATAGTAGTAACCCGAAAAATTATCGACCTATTACGTGCCTTTCTACTATCTATAAATTCTTAACCTCTATTCTCACAGAAAGGACGTATAAACGCCTAGACGAACAAAATATATTTCCTCTTGAACAAAAGGGATGTCGGAAGGGCTCCTGTGGATGTAAAAAACAGTTGCTCATTAACAAGATTATCTTAGAGAATGGCTACTCGAAACATAAAACTTAACTACAGCCTGGATTGGCTACAAGAAGGCATTCGATAGTGTACCTAACTCTTGGATACTAAGAACTTTAGAATTATATAAAGCCTCGCCGGTACTCATTAATTTTTAAAATCTAGTATAACTCTTTGGGAAACAAACCTTACCCTCTCTCACAATAATGGGTCCCTTACTTCAAATAGTATAAAAATTAAATGTGGAACCTTTTAAGGTAACTCGCTTTCCCCTCTTCTTTTCTGTCTTGCACTTATTCCTCTTTCTAAAATCCTGAATCGACACAGACTATGGATGCACAAGATCAATAATTGGAAATGTTATATATTTATATATAATATTATATATATATATATATTATTTTAATATTTGGAAAATAAACCACCTATTTTACATGGATGACTTAAAGTTATATGCCCGCAATGATGGCGAACTAGAAGGATTGCTGAAAAGTGTTAAGTTGTTTAGTGACGACATTGGCAGAATGGAAATTGGGCTAGATAAATGTGAGTAGGCGTCGTTTGTGCGTGGAAAGTTGACTACTACTGAGAATGTTGTTTTAGATGATGTAACAGTGATTAAAGAACTTGAACAGGAAAATACGTACAAACATCTTGGGCCAAATGAAGGTGATGGCATACAGCATCCAACAATGAAGGAGAAAATGAGAAAAAAGTGTTTGAGAAGGGTGGGGGCGATTATGAAAACAGAACTGAATTCTAAAATCGGATTACTGCAATTAATACACTGGCAATACCGGTAGTTACTTATAGTTTTAATGTTATTAATTTGAATATGAATGAGCTTAAACGATTAGACACAAAAAATAGGAAACAACTAACATGTAAAAGAATGCATCACCCAAAGTCAGATGTTGACAGGTTGTACGTAACCAGGGTTAAAGGTGGAAGATGCATGATCCGACTTGAGCTATCTTATAAAACATCTACCATTGGGCTCGCTGAATACCTTGACAACGTTGATGATTGGATGCTGCAACTTGTACACTCGCATGAAAACTCAAAAGGCTCCATTCTGTTATTAAAGAATCGAACAAATTTTTGAAAGAACTGGAATTTGAAGCTGAAGACGTAAAAGTGGAAATTACACCTACAGCTGTACCAAAAAAGAGGAAACGTAAAGCAAAAGATTTAGGATTACAGCAGTTAGAACAAAAAAGCAAGATAAACCTCTTTATGGTCAGTTTGGAACGCGAAGCAAGAATGTTGATGTAGATAAAAAAGCAACCCATCAATGGCTAAGCAGCTCCAGACTGAAAGGGGAGACTGAGGGTTTTATCCTTGGCACTCAAGATCAGAGTCTGTTCACCCGCAATTACCAAGCAAACGTCTTGCATAATGGTGCCGACCCCAAATGCCAGTATTGCCATGAAAAAGTTGAATTAATTGACCACCTTGTCTCTGGATGCTTAATACTAACACCAAGTGAGTATAAGAAGAAATATGACAAGGTCGGTCAATACTTGCATTGGAAAATATGCAAGGACTACTCAATAAAAACCAACACAAACTGGTACGAACAGCATCCTGTACCAATGACCGAAGACAATGATGTTGCTATCCTATGGGATTTTTCTATCCACACAGATCGAACAATTCAGGCAAATCGCCCTGACATTGTGATCAAAGATAAGAAAAATAAGACCTGCTTCTTTATCGATATGAGTGTGCCATCTGATGGGAACATTTCACCAAAGGTTTTTTAAAAGCTTAGCAAGTTAGCAAGTATAAAGATCTTGAAATTAAAGTTGAGAAAATGTGGCACTTGAAAACAAAACCCTTACCTGTAGTAGTCGGAGCTCTAGGACTTACAAAAGCGGTACCCAAAACTTTCTAGACCAAATCCCAGGCAAACCATCTCTTTAAGAAGTCCAAAAGATCGTGTTGAATAGCATAGGTCACATCTTAAGATGAGCTCTGAGCATCTAAACAAGACTATTTTCTTATTCTGAAGTGTTACATGTATGGATTTTTATACAACTAAATTTATTTTTCTAGATTGTGTATTCGTATTACTTTTGTCTCCTTTGATGTTCGCATTTAGTCTCGCTATTTGTATGTATTGATATTTTTTTCTTACTTTTATATACACAAAGTACACAACTTCGCTCACCCCAGGTAGTTACTCAGTGTTTGATTTTACGAAAGCATATCAAAGAATTTTTTTTCATAATCATCATAATAATAAAACAGTTTAAAGCACAAGTTAAGAAAGTTAAAAGCCAAAAGAATATCCAACAATATAACCATTGTTTTGAATTTTTCTTTGATGCCTTAAGGCACTTTTGCCATTGTATTCCAAGTTTAAAAAATTGATGTTCCCATTTCTGTTCGCGGAGGTATATATACTGTAGAGATTCGGAAAAAATATAAAGAAAAACAACTACAAAGTTAGCATACAAAATTCTTTTAAATACGGCTTATAAAACAAACTGCTAATGATCTTGTCACTTTTTCAAATTGACCATAACACATATTTACAAAAACAAATAATTCTTACCTGAAAATATTGCTTCATTGGAAAAGACTTGGCAACTTCCATTGACCTTGAATCCCACAACCTAAACATAAATAACGAATCCGAAGTATCTATTTATCAATGGTCCACAAAAATAACTTTAACATCTAAGAAATAATATAATGTTAGCTGACAAACAGTAACAAACATTGTACATATAGAAATAGCTATACACAGGTCATCTGAAAACAGTATTGAAGCAGAAGTTAGCAGGGAAACATTGCATTTTTGTGTCTCATTTTATCAATAGATTGCTTGCAAGCTGCTTAATAGCATATGTATATAGTTCTAGTCAGCTAATCTGGCACACAGTAAGCTTTTGTGATACATATTATGACCACTGTAATTCGACGCCTTAAACTAAAAGCTTCCAGAGACACAAAATACTAAGGGGCTAGTAAGCACTACATATTACCTTCACAAGGGTTGCTTTGGCTTAGAAAAGTCACCTTAATATGGTGAATTTTCGATACACTTGATAATGTGAGCCTGTCTTGTGAAAAGCTGCGTGTATATAATTTAAACAAATAAATGTATTTTTAATCAAATAATATGATATATGGCTGTTGAATAGCTACAAGGTTAAAAAATATTTTAATTAAACAGCTAGTGTGTAAGAGGTAATAAACCAGTTAAATAGTCAAATGGAACACTGTATACAATTCACATATAGTAAGAAAAACAAAAGTGGTTACAAAGACCTACTTTAACACTTTATCTTCTCCTGTTTGTGCACACAGATCTGTATCTCCAAGCCATTTCATATCTGCTACCTGTAAAAGAAGCCAGTGAGTATAAACCATGGTGAAAATTAGACAACACAAAGGAATGGATAGGTCCTTGGTATATAACCGATAAAATGCATGAACATCCATGATGATTTTAGACTTAAAAACATTTATATTATAAGCCAATTTAACTGTTGACTTGCATTCTTTTTGTCCATTCCTTGTAAACAAACCCTTGTATGTTATCAGTGAAATAAAGTTTATTTTCAGTTAATTTGAAAGTGACAAAAACCATTCCTATTCCTCCTTAAAAGTGTTAAATGGTCAACTGTAGCATAAAATAACCAAATAATTGCAATTAAGCAGGTCTACCAATTAGCATTATCACAGTTACAGTTTGTAACTCTTTCGAGTCATTTCATGTCAACATCTGAAAGTTCATGTGGTTGCTCTTAATGACTATATAACAAAAAATATGTGAAATAATATGAAACATAAGAACACTTAACAAAACAGTTGTATGAATTAAAATATGCTTTAAATATGGCAATGTATGATTGTAAAACATCTAGTTTAACCTGAGTAAAAAT
This sequence comes from Morbakka virulenta, assembly GCA_003991215.1. NCBI lineage: Eukaryota > Metazoa > Cnidaria > Cubozoa > Carybdeida > Carukiidae > Morbakka > Morbakka virulenta. Next base: position 948,637 of record RDPX01000165.1, on the reverse strand, counting down.
TAAGGTCTGTCTCTGCAATCTTTAAACAGTAATCCACTGTATAAAAGAACAGCCCAGAAGAAGTTCAAAACAAAAGCTTACTTCTGACACAATGGCATACCAAACAGGATGGGCAGGTAGGGAAATATGAGGGTTCCCTCAAGGATCCTTAATGGCAAAAAGGACTTGGGCTAAGGTGTAAGAATGGTTGATGGGAGGCCCATGGCATGGTTTACCTATGGGCCCCAAAATACATCAGTGTACCACTGTTCTGACACCATATACTTGTACTCATATAGAAATATATTTTTCACATTTGATGCTGGTACTACATGGATAGAACAAAATAAAACCAGTGTGTTTTAGTGCCAGTCAGTATACCAACTCATCATCAAGAGCAGTAAGTAAGTTACACAGTTACTTAATACAAATGATTTATTCATCAAAACTGTATACTTATTAGGTAATGTAGATGATACTACAAGGATAACCAATTTAAATCATTCATCAAATTTCTTGTATCTTCACAATCCAGTCAGTTCTGTTACTGTCAATACTTTTTAAACTTTTAGCCTGCTTGTAATAAAAATCATCAAGGAAACCCACCCACCAATCCTCCCACAACAACAATAATAGTACCTTCTTCAAGAAGATGATAAATTGTCATTAAAAACTTACTATATTTCTTGGGATATTTTTTGACTTAACCAGTGTCCCTAAGCAAATATCCCAAAGACATACTGTATTGTCTTTAGATCCAGACATCAATTTTCTCCCATCTGTTTACAAATAATATTAGTTAAGTTACAAGAATTTATCAACAGTGTAATAATATGGAGTAAAGAGGAGGTGCATGACTATTCACAAGGAATGACATAAAATAACATAAGATTTAGAAAATTTACCATTGTTACAGTGGAACCAAATTAAGACAATAAAATCGCAGAAACATCACTGAAGGCATCAACATTGATAAATTCATAATATAATATTCCTTTTTCTTGAAAAAAAAGGAGAAGTAGTTGGAATTACTGTTCTACTGCCATTAAAATATTTAATGAACTTCCTAAAATGTCCAATGGCATTGCTGCTGGCTGTTATTGATAAGGGACCTTGACCATGGCTTCGTTTAGCTGTGGAACATTTGTCTTATTTTTTCAGCATATTAGACCAGTAGCTGTTTGAACAACATAAGATCTTGGTTGGGGTGCTAACATAACCACTTTGGTGTACTCCCATGTGTTTGATATAGGGTTTTGGCTCCTGGTATTTTGTCTGGAAACCAAAGATGGCAGAGTTTTCAAATGTCGATTTTGAAACACTGATTTTATTTATGGAACCCAGTTGGGGTGGCTGGGTGCTAGAAAAGTTGATTGCTGCAAATGTAGACACACCCAAAAGCATCCCAAAACACACACACACATACAAATACATTACCTTTAGTTGTATTAGGTGGTACCTAACAAAGGTATGTTGTCACCACTATAACTATGAAGTCTTACACAAACTGGCTCTAATAAAAGCTTACAAAAATACTGACAATAAACCCATTCATAAATGGTGCTTCAACTAGCACCAGTATCTAGTTTTATGGTAAGATCAACATAATTAACAAAATGGGTAAATAAATATGGTTTAATTTTATGGTCTTGTAAGGCATAAAGTCAATATAATTCAAATTAGGCACTGTTGTCCTCAGGATCAGGTGTAGTATTTTCCAAGTAAAAATCTGTGAAATTATTGTTCTTGCTTTTTGTTCATGTTGTGATGTCCACTGTTGGATCTGCCTAGCTTTTGTATCAGCTTACACACTTTGAAGATGTGATCTTTTTCCTTACCACAACCATGGAACTTGCATCTTTAAACATGTATGTGGAAGATACAGGCTGGGAGGTACCCAAAGAGGAGCATGTGGAATGAGAGCCCATTGAGTAGAATTCAGTGGCTAATCAATGAGTATTACTAAGTGTGGTGTTACCCATGTGCTCTTTATTGGCTTGTGCAGCTAATCTGTCTGTGAAAAACCTGGCCTTTTAAAAAGTAAGGTCTTTAACTATACATAAATAGCAATGTGTTCCTGTCATCCTGGAGTAAGGGCCTAAAACCATGTGATCACACAGAACTTTATCCATTAAAGTACCAAATGAACAGGAAGTGGCAAAGGTCCTTGGATCATCATCATCATCATCATCATCATCATCATATTCGGTTTAACGTCCGTTTTACATGCTAGCATGTGTTGGACGATTTCTTGAAATTGACTTCCAAGTTATCCTATCCTTCACCAGGTCTCTGCTGACACCTTTTTGTTTCAGATCCATCCTTATCACTTCCTCCCATGTTTTCTTTGGTCTTCCTCTGCCAGTGGTTCCTGCCACCTTGATTGTTCTGCATCTACTTGTCCAAGCATTCTTGTCCATTCTCTCCACATGACCAAACCAACGAAGCCTCCTATTCTGCATACAGCTGCCAATACTGTCCAGATTCAATCTCCTTCTGAGTTCATTAGAACTGAGCCTGTCCTTTAGACTTACGTTGCACATCCATCTTATCATTCTCATGTCATTCCGCTCCATGCGGCTGACATCTTCAGCTTTCACTGGCCAAGTTTCACTGCCATACATCATTGTGCTACGTACACATGCCTGGTAGACTCTACCTTTGGTAGGTAATGGCAGAGCTCTGCTGGTTAACAATGGCATCAGCTCCCTGAACTTACTCCATCCACTGTTAACCCTTGCTGTAACACTTGCACCAGCTCCCCCCTCAGCTCCAAGGGTGTCACCAAGGTAGCAAAACTTCTGGAAAACCTCAATATCCTCATCCTCCAAATGCACTTTATGTAGGTCTAAGTCACAGGTTGCCTCTCCTTCTTTGCACCTCTTGCAGCTAAAACGGTTAGTTTCTGTCAGTTTGCCCTTTATTCCACTGCACCATTTATGTACCCAGTGCTTGCAAGTACCACAATAGATTGAGTTGCTCCCAACTCCCTTCCCACAGACTGAACAGGGAAACTTTCCTTTCTCCAATGGCTTTCCTAAATTGCAACCACTGACCATCACTTTTGTCTTGCCCATGTTCACTCTCAAACCTTTACCTTCCAAACCCTTCTTCCAAGTCTCTAACTTAGCAAGTAGACCATCCAATGTCTCACAGGAGAGAACCAGGTCATCTGCATATAGCAATTCCTCTGGGCAACCCTTTCGAAACTCTCTTGACAGTGCTTCCAAAACACAAATAAAAAGCAGTGGACTTATTACAGATCCCTGATGAACTCCAACACCCACACCAAAACTCTCAGTATAGGAACTGTTGACCCTTACCCGACTTTTAGCATTTCTGTACATTGCCTGAACAACCTTAATCAGCCATTCACTTACTCCTAGTTTCCGTAAAGCCCACCAAACAACTTCTCTTGGCACTCTGTCAAAGGCTTTTTCCAAATCCACAAAGGCAAAGTACAGCTTCTTGTTTTTCGCAAGGTACTTCTCTTGCATTTGTCTAAGGATAAAAATGGCATCAATAGTTCCTCGTCCAGGCATAAAACCAAATTGCATGTTATCAATGTTTATTTCAATTCTAATTTGTTTTTCCATAACTCTTTCAACAACTTTCAGGACTTGGTCCATTAACTTTAATCCTCTGTAATTATCTCTTTCTAGAGCTTCTCCTTTTCCTTTGTAACAATTGATAATTGTACTTATTTCCCAGTCCTCAGGAATGACACCATCTCTTATGATCTGATTTGTTAGATCAGTGATCATCTCTATACTTCTTTCACCTGCAGCTTTGACCATCTCTGCCACAATTCCTGAAGGACCAGCTGCTTTGCCTTTCTTCATTTTCTTTACAGCTTCCCTCACCATTTCTTTCTCAATGAAAATGGCTGGTCCAGATACTGTTTCTACCTTTCCAAGATTTTCTCTATCCCAAGAAAACTCTGTGTTCAACAATCTCTCATAATAGCACTTCCAGGCATTCTTCTTTTCAAGTTCACTTGTTGCAAGTTCTCCATCATCATTCCTGATACACTTTTCTCCAATGATATCCTGATTAGTCTTGATCATCTGCTTAGCTATCTTGAATACTTCATTCTTCTGGTCATCTCTACACATTATGTCTGGAAACCTTCTTTTCTCGGCATCCATCTTTGCTTTGTAGATTGCTTGCCTAGCTACTCTCTTGGCCTCCAGATACCTTTCTTTGTTAACTAACCCCTTTTTCCATTGACTCCACAGCCTTCTCTTCTCTTTCACATAATTTTCAACAGAAGTATTCCACCACCATGTCACTCTATGACGTGGAGGCCCTTTTGTCCAGCCACAGACTTGGTCTGTGGCTTTTAAAAGTGTATCCTTGATCTTCTCCCATTGCTCTTCTACACTTTGTAGGTCTTTTCCTGGACTAGCACCCACAATTCCATTCACTTGATCTTCAAAGGCCTGCTTTACTTGTCCATCATTTAGTCTCCACACCTTTCTCCTTGGGATATACTTTCTTTTCACTTTATGTACTTTCTTAATCCTGAAGTCACAAATTACTGGCTTATGCTGGGTCACAAATTCTTCACCGGGTATCACTTTTACATCTTGCAAATACTTCCTGTCTTTTGTCTTTACCAAAATGTAGTCCACTTGAGTCATAGCTGTCCCAGACTCATAGGTTACCAGATGGCTATCCCTTTTCTTAAAAATAGTATTCGCCACCAACATGTCCATGGCAAGTCCAAACTCTAGAATTCTTTCACCCTCCTTATTTCGGTCACCATATCCATTTCCTCCATGGACTCCCTCAAACCCAGATGCTGTTCTTCCAACATGGCCATTTAGATCACCTGCAATAGCAACAATTTCTTTCTCTGCCAGCTTACCAGTGACTGCAATGAGACTGTCATAGAATTCATCCTTGTCTTCTTCACTTAAGCCACATTGTGGTGCATACACTGATATTGCTGTGAAGATTGTCTCACCTATCATCAGTTTAATCAGCATAATTCGATCATTTATGCGTTTGACATCAATCACCTTGTCTATCCATTTCTCTGCAACAAAGATACCTACACCACCTGTGCCTTTTCCATTACCAATCCAAAACAGCTTGTATGTTGCCTTTTTCCCTTCTATCATTCTTACAGATTTCCCTCTCCATCGTGTTTCTTGGATGCAGCACAAATCAATGTGTCTTCGCTCCAGAAACTCTGCTACTTCACCAGATCTACCTCTCAAACTTCCCACATTCAGACTACAGAGTCTGAAGCTTGTCATCATTTCCTTCGGTTGATGTAGTAGCTTGATAACGGTCTGATTTTGCCTACATCGAGCAAAAGTCCTACCGTGCACGACACCTTCACTTAAATTAGTTCCAGTTCCATTTACGCAGTTATGCCAGATATCTTTGGATGTCATTTCATGGTATGATGAGGCAGTGTTTTTATAGGCCGGATGCCCTTCCTGACACCAACCCATTAAGGTAATGGGGACCAGTGTTTTTATTGAGACACCGTCTCTAGGTGATTGCCATCCAAGGCTGAAGAGTGCTTCACCTGCCCATGAGAGAAAGACTATACCCCGCCAGTCCTCAAACTGGTATTTCATGCTTGAATGAGACCAAGCATGGTCTTCGGGGTGAATTGGATGGAGAATAAATTTTGTGACCTTATCATCATTTTCTTGAACAGCAGTCTAAAACTTCTGCAGTGATAATTAGGGGCTGGTTTATAGTGATTCTGGTGCCACTGGACTAACTCTTCACACATCTTGGTATTTGGTGCATCTCATCTGCACAAGTTTTTGAGAATCTGTGTCTCAGGGTCTACAGTAGCTAAGAACATGTTCACCCAAAGATTATCAGTAATTCGTTTGCTAAATTATGCTTAATGGTCTAAATGACCTTTTAGCCATGCACATGTCTGATGTGTTAAGTGACTTAAAATGGATAGTGAGTAAGTGAGTGGAATCAACATAATTATTAAAATTCTTTAATGAAGAATAAATAACTGTTAAAATTCTTTAATGAAGAATAAATAACTGTTAAAATTCTTTAATCTAAAATTGTAGAATCCAACACTTCCTATAACAACCACCATGAAATCAACTCATTGTCAAAGTTACATCCTTAGTACAGGTTATATCTGGAGAAATGTGCAGCACCAAAAATCCAAAGTAAACTCAGAGATCAAATACTGTAGTAGTCAGATACATAAAGCTCAATGTCCAAATTATAAATTTATGTATAGAAAGCTTTTACAAAGTTAATCTGATGGTGTATATAGGCAAATAAAAGATACAACTTGAAAAAACTCTCAGCTATAATAGTCAATAGTTTTGAACTCTGTCCATAATTTTACAGAATAAAACACAAACTCGAAAAATCTCTAAACATGCATGATTTTTATATTACCTAGAGAACATGCAATGCCACTGACCACCAAGGTATGTCCAGTAAATGACTGAACCATTCTATCTGATGCTGTATCCCACTGCTTTATAGATTTGTCTCTGGATGCACTAAATATGTGCTTCTGACCTGAAGATTCACTGCATAACACCTAAACATTTTCAAAAAGTAATGTTAAGAAAGATATTGATCAACTGGACACTAAATCAAAAGTATGATAAGTAATATCTTTAGAGTTCTGCTTTATTTTAATTTTTTCCAGATTTCATTTTTTACAAGATCAAAGAACTTTTTTCAGCTAGCATTGAAACTTTGCAAGTAAAGAAAAATAACTTTTGATTAATAACCTTTCATCTTTGTTTTATAGTGTGTTCATTGTATGCATTGCTATTAATTACATATAGCTATATTTGAAGCTTATGTTTATCTCTAGATCCTATGTGTGACTGACTAGCCTTATAAGTTACCTTGCACTTCCAATTAATAAGATTCATGGAATATATAAGTATGCTCAGGCATTTGCTTTGCTTTTGCTTTCATAAGGGCTCTTGAATACCTTAAAACTATACTTGAATATGGGACACTGAAAAGGACACAACCTTTATGGATCAAGCCTTCATGTACTGCCTTTCTCAGTGAAGGTAGTATTCCTGCCAATGAACATGTGAACTAGCGTACATTAAAATATTGATTTGTAAAACACTACATGAAAAAACTCAACAGTTCATTTAAGCAGTTATCTTTTGTACAGCATGGCCATTATTATACTTGGTGCTATTTTAGCTCTTCTTAGTCAGTTCAACTCTCTAATCAAACAACTGCCTACATCTTATAATACTAGCTATACATAATCCATAACATTCAAGGCATCATCTGCTCCAATACAAAAAATACCATTTGTAGCTGCAATATGACACATTCTCAATTTCAGAAATTTATTGTACACTTTAGCATGTATAGGTAAATGGCCTAAAGACTAGGCCAATCACTTATGCAGTAACTGTGAAGATAAAAATCAATCTACTCTATAAATACTTAATCAATAAACCCTCATTTAAATTTCTTTACACATGGTGAACAGAAGATACTTAAACCAATAGACTCAAAAACCACAAAATAAGCAAATCCAGTAGTGCAGCTTTAGAGACACTGATTGTGTTTCCAATTTTGGATATATTATTCTAGATTAAAATTAACCATTACAAAGCTTTCTGGTCTAAATAAAAACAAATTCCAAATTTAGTTGTCCTTCTTGTTGTGATGACATTCCATATGTAAATAAAAGATATGTTCATTCATGGATTACACAACAGGTGCTACAGACAAAATTCCTTGCAAAAGGCTAGCAAATAAAAATAATTGAGCAGGTAATCAAATCTACTGAAACATTAGAAAGAGTTATACAAGATCAATTACAGCCTAAAAAGCAGTTAAACAAAGTACATCGAGTTTTTGTAAAAGCAAGCAACAACTTTACCCAGAACAGGCCTACCATGGCTATAGAAGCAGCAGTACCACAACTGCCAGTACACCAACAAGTCATTGTCCTGCATGAACCAAACTTTGCAATTTCTACACCAATGCCAATCACCTGGCTATTGCATGTTGGCTCATGACAAAAATTAACAATAGGAAAATATTGCAAAACTAAAACCATAGAAACATTTGAGAAAAGTTTGCTCAGCATCCTTCCCATCATTTTCCAGTCTTCCTGCAAAAATAAATCCCATGCCAAATGCCATTCTATTTACATGCTGCAACCCCTTTCCTATCACTCAACACTTATGAAATACTATTAAATTATGTAGTCCTACAAAAGTCATACAAAAAAAGGTTCTCCAAAGGAAATTATTGATTTCTAGTTAATAAATGCTACCTAAACTCACAAAACATTAACACAATTTTAGCTGGCATAACAAATCCCACCAAATACAAATAAATTGATGGTGTGGATGTTTTCACTAGATAAAACTGCTCAATTACAATTACAATCACAGACTGGGTCCAACCTTTATTGTCCAATACATATTGGGTCATATTCCCCAGGGATTTTTGCAGCTGACAAAGTGGGCACCCATCACCCTTATGGTAACATTGAAACCATCTACGAAAAAGCTGAGGTAGTTAATGATGCATTGTTATACAACTTTCCAATTGAAGAGGCTTTTTGCATGTCTAGGACTGTCTGATAATTTGTGCAGAAAAAAAGGTAGTGGCGAATTTGAAAAAGTTTCAGTTTTGCAAAGAAACAATCAATTTTTCAGAATAAATAAACATCTTATCTGGCAACACCCTTTGATAAAATGTTGTTGGTTACCAAAACCCACTGATTTGACAATAGCTCATTAACAGTTTGCCCCAGTTAACCAGTAACCTGGGATATGTTGTAAGCCCAATCATGCAAATTTTCAAGCATTTGATCTAACCTAACCAAAATTTCTACTGGGAAGATACTTTGATTCATTTATTTCAACCATGATGCTTTCTAAACACAGTTCCATCTGTTGATGTCACCCTAAAAACCTGCTCACAAGCAGATAGGAGTAAGGAGAGTATTGGAAACTTATAGCTGTACTAACACTACAAACATTCAGAGTGCCTAAAGATGGCTAGAAACTAATCCACACTGTCTTCCTTCATATTTAGTTACTCAAAAAATATTTGCTACTGAGGGATTTCACTGGAACTCACTGTCCTAGCAAGAAAACAAGGGGTCTAATGACACACAGATATATCTCATTGACAATTAATGGTCACTACATTGCTGGAAGTAATGTTTTAATGGAACATACTCTGTCTCTGTCTGTCTGTCTCTGTCTGTCTCCCTGTGTGTGTCTCTTTCTCACTCACCATCAGCATTATTATAATTATTTTCATATTACCAAAAATGAAAATGAAGAAGAAATGGGGAAAAAGAAGAGACACAGAAAAACAAGGAGACAGTTACAAGAAGAAGAAAGAGGGAAAAAGAAAAGAAAAGGAGAAAAAGGACCTTCTGTGTCACAAAAAATGTTAATTGTTAATACCCTTTCTGTTTGGCTGTAAAGTGTGCACAAAAATTTAAGTTACTGTGAGAAAACTGAATGGTATGGAATCTTCAGTCATCTTAAGTTTATGGAATTAAATATTAATGCCAAAATAAATGACGATTCCCTGGCCCAATACAATCATTGCCTTAACAGTATATGCAGAATACAACTCATATAATACCTTTGTAATTCCTCTTAAATGGCCATTCCAAGTACTGCAAACACAACCATCATCTGGCTCAAAGATTACCAAATTCTGCATGAAAAAAAAAATTAAAGTTACATATTTGTTTCACTTACCATTTATTGCTTTAGCCACCATTATATAACTCTTAATTAATAATCACCTATACCTATACTTTAGCAATATAATAAGGCATGAACTGTTTTGACAGGCACTCTATAAAAATATTATTCAATACCACCTTTGGAGCTGTACACATTGAGTTCAGAATAAAATAATTTATATGTTGCCACTGTCTGATATGTTTTACAAGATGTCAAAGTCTATTGCTGACTATCAACAATTGTTTATCATGACTACAAAGAAGGCAACTATCTCAACACTTGGTCAGAGAAAAAGCTCTTTAAACTCTCTAGACTAAGAGCAATGTCCAAAGCCCTGGACTCTATTAGTAAAGTACATTGACAAGTCAGCTAAAAATATGTTCAAACTGCCACAAAGAGAGTGTGGCACAACAGAAAGCTGAAGGAACACACCAAGATACAGGTTTACAGACCTTGAATTGTGAGCAAATTTCTGAATGGCAGTGAGTGTTGGAATTTTTCTGCATGACAAAAGAGGCAAATTAATCTTTACCCTAACCATGTACACACACATAAACATCATCACTATTAGGATTGTACACCTTTCTTCTCAAGTAAATTCTAAATGGAAATTCACAATAATCTCATGCCTTGTCTGATGCTGTCTACCCATCCAGGTAGGGAGTTTCTCTTCATTTTTTGTCTCTAACATTGAGCTATTCATAGGGTCCTGTATTAGATATCCTATATTAGATGTTTAGATGTATATTTAAAATTTTGGAACTACCTTTTTAAGTTTTCTTTGTGCCTTCCTCTGTTTATCTTACCTTTANAGGCAAATTAATCTTTACCCTAACCATGTACACACACATAAACATCATCACTATTAGGATTGTACACCTTTCTTCTCAAGTAAATTCTAAATGGAAATTCACAATAATCTCATGCCTTGTCTGATGCTGTCTACCCATCCAGGTAGGGAGTTTCTCTTCATTTTTTGTCTCTAACATTGAGCTATTCATAGGGTCCTGTATTAGATATCCTATATTAGATGTTTAGATGTATATTTAAAATTTTGGAACTACCTTTTTAAGTGTTCTTTGTGCCTTCCTCTGTTTATCTTACCTTTACAAAAGATAACTCTTGGCCTGTTTCCTCATACATCATATATACTCTCCTTCTTTATGGTCTGAATTTTTTTCTTTAGTTTTCTTTTGAAAACAAGCTACAATTATGTACAGTACTCTGTTCTCAAAAGACTAGATACTGAAGAAACAGTAGGACATAATATTGGATATATATATATATATATATATATATATATATATATATATATATATTTGTGTGTGTGTAATCTCATGTATTTGTATAAAAAATTGCTCAATGCATATAGCAGAGCAATATACATAAGGTAAAACACTAAAAATAAGAACTATGATTGCGACTGATAGCTCTTATTTTTCATGTTTTACCTTATATATAGGGCTATATATTATGCTCTTTGTGTTGTTGAGCAGTCTTTAAATTTGTGATAATGTCCTTACATATCACCCCATGCTCACTGCTATTGTAATGGTTCAAGCACTCTGACCCATCACAAAATCCCTGCCTTCTGGGGCTGTTGATGTCCAACAATGTCCCATGTTTTGAGGGTCCATGCATAGAATGCAGACATTTAGGGGTTCAAAACAGCATTGATGAGCCATGAAATGGCAAAACACATGTCTGGATACCAAAATTTATATATAGATATATACATATTTATATAGCAATATCATTTATGGTTTTGTGTGTAGGTTCTTTTACATATTTTTTTTTGTCACATTAATTTTGTGTAGTATGGAACAATATGGCATGGTGTATTCATTGGTATTAAATACCTTGATTCTATTACATCAGTGTTTCACATGTTTTGTATCATTTGTACTATCACTTTCAGGCTGCTGCATTTAGGGGCTACCTCCATTGTGTTTTTAAATTATATTTGGAGTGTGTGATGCAGTGGGAGTCTGAAATGCTTCTTTTTTCTCAGTCATTGGATGTGTTATGTAACCCTGAAGGACAGGCTAAGCTCCATGGATCCCATGAAAAGATTAATGTTGGATAGCATCCGTGAGTGCATTAAGAAAAGACAGCTTCATTGGTTTGGTCATGTGGAGAGAAAAGATGATGATGATTGGGTGAAGAAGTACATACCAATGAAAGTGGAAGGTGATGTTATTAAAGGGAGACCAAAGAAAACATGGGAGGAAGTAATCAATTCAGATTTGAGGCAAGAAGGTGTCACCAAAGATCTAGTAAAGTATTATAAACCTTTTTTGGTAAACATACTGCTGGACTACTGAATATATGCCAGAGTATCTAACATTCCAAGGTGCCTTGAAAAGAGGATAAACTGTTAATCAAATCCAATATGAATAAACTTAAACTATATATAGTTTTACCCATTTCAAACAATGTTTTCATATCTTATTTAAAGCTGACCTAACACTGTTGGAAAAATAATATGGAATTCAAAAATTCTTTACTTGCTTCATGAAAGCACTAGTGGGTTTTCTATCCACTTAATATGAGTAGTGGACGGAACCAAAACGCAGGTTACTCATAAGTTTTAAAAACATGTTTTGGGTAAGTAAATTTTTTAGTTTTATTTCACTACTTCTAATTGTTTAAAGAAGTTCACATTGTGCTGAGCCAAAGAGACTGACGAAAATGGTTACTTTCAATGTTAGCAAATGCCTAGATAACAATAATACACCTGACTGAATCAAGCCAAATGGTAAAGGAAAGCTCTTGGAAAGAACAGCATTCCATAATTTAGGTGTTCTTGGAGCTGAGTCAAATATTTCTTTAGGGCTTTTGGTATAGCCACATAAAATTCATATCAATTTACATCAAACCTACTAGTTCAGCTTCTGGGGAAAGAATGTGGAACAACTTCAGCTTTCTAGGAACAGGTCAAGCATTATGTACTGGGCCACTAAAATTAACTACCCTAATCTCCACCAGGCTTGCGCGTTATATTCAAAAGATATTTTTATCTGGCTTTTCCCTTCTTTTCTGACTGGCAACTCGAACTAGTCCTGAAGCAGAAAAAAACTAGCTTTCGACAAGCTAATGAATACAGCACTCAAGTCCTATGAGATATTAATATTCCAGATAGTTCTCTTACTAGCTGACGGATACGATGATTTCGTCTATCACTTAGGGAAAAAAATGTTTTTACTTTGGCTTTGCTTTTTAACAAATTGCTTTCTGCACAGAGAAAATTTGCTAACGTTCAGATCCACCCTATTCTTCACACAACACTTGTATTTTCAAGACTAGCAAGGAGCTTTCGATGGTTTCATCGTAAAACAAGGTACTATTACATGCATTACTGACTTACACCGTCTTCTCCTCCTGAAACGGTCTCTCCATAGTGGAATGAATCAATACTGGTTACACATCCGTTATGAAGTGGTGGGTACCGGTTTGCTTGATCAGACCCAACTATGAAACCATTTCCTGTAGTTCCTGTGTATGCCTTTGACAGTTTGAACTTAGAATTCTTCTTTCCCATAACTGTTTTTTTCAAATTTTGTCCACAAAGGCTACTGTACGATGGTGGTGATCTGCTTCCTAAATGTGTAAAATTGAAATGCAATGTTGTGCATTGCTGTGTACAAAGTGGAACTAATGACTTTTCGTTGTTATGGTGTGCGGAAAAACAAAGGGAGGTAAATATCTGTATCCTTTACTTGTGCGATCAAATCCTGAAACACACTGGATCCACATATAATAGTTCAGATTTTGCGGCCAGCTCAACTTAACACTGGTAAACTCCAGGGGGAAAAAACAGTGTTTTTTCGCCAGCACAAACAATAAGAAAAAACAGTAGATCTTGCGTGATTCCCAGTCTCTGGAAATGAAACAGGTTCTAAACTAGATCGTCACATTTTGAACTACCGGCAAATCAAATCCATCTTGCCAGTGCAGTTATTACGGAGTGAAATAACCGGAATCAATGCCTAAGTCCGAGATTATTTCTGTTGAAATGTCACACATTTGTGTTGAATTCTGGTAACTTAAATATGGCTTACTCCTGGAACAGTGATCATATTTTCAAACGAGTTGAACTGTAAAGACTTAAAACCAGAAACAAAACAAAAACTCGTGAATTGGAAATGCGGAGAATTCTTCCGAAGTTGAACAACAAATCTAGTAACTAAGGTACTGCAAATTAAATGCAAGTCAAAATAATAAACCATAAGTAAAATGGGGATTGTATGCAAAGTACTTTCAGTTAATGTTCTTCATAACGGCCACTTGCTCGTTCGTTTGCGAGACTCAATTTGAACATAATACTGTTCATAGCCATTTTTTTCTTCACAAATACCGCAAACAGGAAACCTCAATATCTGGAAAGGCTGTTATGAACTGAGGTGTTGGCTGCACGAACCTAAAAAAAACAACGACCTCAAGCCAAGACAGTTGGCAAGGAAACCACATAGGGGGCTGAAAAATTGCTTTAAATGGCGAGAAATGGCGGGAATCAAGAGATCAGCAGAAGGTGAAAGTAACTTGTGAAAGTGAACGAAGCAAAGACTGATCATACGGAAGGAAGAAGCGAAAACAAAGATAACAATAAAACTATGTAACAAATTATCTGTATCTGTATAAATACGTTGAAGAGCGCAGGAAAATTAGTCCTGCTTATGGACGGCTGCTTGGAAACAGCCTACTGTCTTCGAATGCGCAACACTTTCGTCCAGGTGTTTCCAGTCTACAATTGTCTTTGGAAAAAACGAATGTTTATATTAGGAGATCAAAACGACATAGTAGAAAGGAAAACATTAGCGACATCAGCACTTTACAGCTAGAAAAAAGTTTCTTTGCGAAAGAAGAGAGTTAGCATCGAGAACAGACTCAAACTGCACAATGCGCTGTCAAACCGATTTTAATGTGCAATGCAGCAATATGGGGGTGAATAAAAGAGATGACGAATCAATGGACATATTAAACGGGAAACAATTGTGCTGTATTTGGAATGGAGAGACAAAACAAAAAACGATCATCACCAGCAAAGAGGTCCCGTTGAGTGGCCAAATAAGAAAGCAAGGTGAAAATTGTTCTGACATATGTCATGGTTAAATGAGAAAAAGTACTACACAAAAAAGTATGACATACTATTTCGAAAATACAATTATGCAGAAATGATTTGTTGGAAGGCCGAGAGAGACTATTGTGATCACACTAGACAAATGACATTAAGGAAACAAATGAAAGAAACAAAAAAATATTTCCTGTGAACAGACTTTTAACTAACAATGGCATTAAACGTTTAAGATTGTTGGCTGCAGATAGACAGAAGCGGACCCAAGTTGTAAAATTGTTATGAAAGGGTCAAAGTAAAGCAAAGTGGTCGTTGAATAACCTACGAATGTATCTTTCCAGAGAATGAATGCGAGGTGGTATTCGTAAGAAATTCATCAGAAACTGAGTTGGAAATCACTCATAATAATAGAATTAATCCAGAATTTTTCCTCTTAAACTACCACAACTTCATTATAACATCTAGTGTTAACACATTCCCCATGTGGCTCCATCTCGTACGGCGTTATACAAATTTCGTATGTCATTGAATTGAAGGAACTTTGTCATAAAACTTGTTTCCTGCCTCCTTCTTTGTTTTCAACTTTACATTTCACTACCGAGATTTTCGACATACCCAAAGCTGGGTGGACGAAGGAGGTTACACTCCTCCTGTGATAATATCTCAGCCTATTCTCCGTCGCTAGGAAAAATATAGGTTGCAGAATTTCTTTTATATAAAAAGAAATATAAAACCTAGTGTCTGTCTTATGACTTTCTTGTATCAAGTAGCCCATGCCATCAGAAAGAGCCTTTAATTCATCTGGCCCTGTTATTTACTTTGGTACTGTCTGTGAAATACTGCCCCCCACTGTTTAAAAATCATTCTGGTTACGTATACAACCTGTTTACAAACAGCGTTATTTCTAGTGATGTAACCGACTTTACAAAGAAGAGCTTCCACGCAATGCTATCAAATAATATATCTCATTTACATAATATAGCAGACTTGCAAGAGACATTTACTCATTATGCAATCGATATTGTAAAGTAAAGGTTCCTGAAGGTGTTTTTATGTCAGATAATTTATCTTGCCGAAGGCAATTTTTTCACATTACGTAATCGACATTGGTAAAAAGGACTTTTAAAAAGTTCTACTATCAGTTCTACAACCTAGTGTCATCTAACCGTTATGCAATCAAAATCCTTAAGAAAAGCCTACCTTTAGTGCTGTTGCTAAATAAGCCTTGCGTTCAGAAAGAACCAATAGCTAGTGATGAACTCCTACTCTCTGGTGCCTGATAGAAGGGGGGTTGGAATAAGCGGGGGGGTGG
>RDPX01000165.1:916133-930150 GCA_003991215.1 Morbakka virulenta | reverse complement strand
GTTACTATACTGATTTCTTTCAGCCCTTCGAAATTCTCTTGGCATGGTTATACTTGTTTACACTCGTTACACTTCTAAACCACAGCTAACACAATCGCACACGAGTTTAGAGTTGTTGTGAAAAATAAGAAACTTTTGCGCCGGAAGTTATTTTTGAATGGATTCGAATGAGGAGACCAATCAGCGCGCGTACCTAAAATACATGTTGCACGTGGAAACTTTATAAATAGATTCCTTTCATTGTGTAACTTTATAAGTATGTGTGACGCAAAGGAAAATCATAATGAAGGTTGAGAAAAAAAGAAAACGAACGAGATTACATAACTTCACAAAATGCGTAACTTGCGTAATTATTTCGATTACGTAACTTGCTTCGCGAGGCCATTGAAAATAAAAGCGATTGTGTGTAACTTTTATATCAATGTGAAAGAACAGCACTTAATTACATTTGAATATTCGAATTATTTGAATAATCTAAAAATGCAACAATTAACTTTTGTCTTGGTTGGATTTTTTTCCAAAAATTAATAGCCGGGGGGGTTGGAATAAGAATATCCTGGGTGAAAAAAAATCGAAAAATTAATTAGCGGGGGGGGGGGACGTCTATTAGGCACCAGAGAGTAATTGAAAAGAACAAGTACTACAATATGCTAGTGCGAAATATAGCATTTTAGGAAGCATGATATTCTCATTTTTTAGTCTCATTGTGGTAACGTGTAACTTAATTGTCAATAGTACAAGTTGCACGTGATATAATCAACATTGAAACGTACAGCTTTTAAAAAAAATTGCTTCTTAATAACCCCTACTATCTGAAAGAAGCATTCGACTGTTATGTAATCAAATTAACAAAGAAGAGCTTTTACAGTGTACTATTTCGGAATGCAGCTTTTGTGTTTTAGTAAATATAAGAGTGTAAAAATGCACCGATCGAAGACAGTTTGGGGAAAGTTTAAGCTGATTTCTGCCTTTAAAGTTAATGCAGTTTCACCACTTTCTTTGCTAGATTTGTAATGTGTCGTTAAAAAAAATTGCTGAATTTGTCAAGCACTTTTGAATATTAGTAGCAAAGGTAGGAGTTCGTAACACAGAAAACAGAGTATTTTCCAAGCAGTAGTTAAAAAGTAGTGCAAGCAAATTTTGTCCACGATTTTGTTGCGAAGAGCCAATCATTGATGAAATAGTCATGACTTTACTACTGCCTTTGTAAATTTTGGGTAGGCCATACATTCTAGGGGACTGGGATACAGATGGCTTCATTTTTTTTATCAAAGTCTGGTGGTCATTTGTTTTCTTATACTTGGGGACTCTGACTTGCTGGATATCCTTTGATGCTTTGTCCTTTTGTTTTGCCATCCAGAATAAATCTGTTTCACCCTCCTTAGTCTGCAATCTGTCATAGAGATTGCTGTATGCCTCCTCTTTTGCCTTTGCTACTTCTTGCTTTTTTTCCTATAGTCTAGTCTCATACTTCCTGTTATCCTCCTCTTCGCCTGCTCTGTCAAACAACTTCTTTGCCTTTTTCTTGTTTTGAATTTCCTGTACTACATCATTTAACCACCATGTTTTCTTGTCTGTTTTTTTACAGTTTAATGTTACCCCCAGGAATGCCTTGGCCGTTTTTCTAATTTTCTCATTGATTTGAGACCAATTTTCAAGCACATCCTTGTTGAACTCAGCGGCTCTAGTAACTCCCGGTTGAAATTGACCTTGCCTCAGCATCCATCACTTTCTTCTCAGTTCAACTCTTCTTTTACTTTTCTTCTTTTTTCTAATCCTAAGCTTCCATATTATCACTTCGTGTTGTACACCAACACACTGTCCTCCCAGTACAAAGCAATCACTTACTTCGCCCAGGTACCTTCTTTTGCTAGCCAGGTAGTCAACTTGGATACTCCTTCCTCCACTTTTATTGGTGATTCTCTGGCCCTCTTTCTTCTTGAAGTATGTGTTTAGCACTGTCATCTCTAACCTCTTTGTAAAGGCCTCTATTTCTTAGCCTTTTTCGTTTCTCCTTCTGTAGCTATATCTTCCCATCACCTCCTCATCTCCTCTTCCCTTTTCCAACATGTCAATTGAAATTACCTCCAATCACATTTTTCTCTCCTCCAGGTATCTTCATAAATGCGTTTTCCAAGTCTCTCCAAAACCTGTATTTCTCTTCCTGTGTGCAACACACCTGTGGTCCTTTTGCATTAAACACATTTAGTAGTGTGTCCTCCACATCTAGTTTTAGGCTCATCACTCTATCGGAGATTCTCTCTACATTATTTCTTTTGTTGTCCTCTCCATGATTTACTAGCGTGTATCCATTCCCAAGTTACCTGGACTTGCTTCATTTCCATCTGGTTTCCTGGATGCATAATATACCAATGTGTTTTCTTTTCATCATATCTATAATTTCCCGTCATTTTCCATTCATCGTTCCGACATTCAATGTTCAATCCTTAATGTTATTTGCCTGGTCTTGTCCTTCTCGCGGTTTTCTCTCCTTCTCTTACCTCCCCTTCTTTTTCCTACATTCCTTCGTTGTCCAGCAGCCACACAGTTTCCAGTACCGCCCTGCTAGTCAGTGGTGCTGGCGGTTATTTGTAGCTCGGGCCTCAACAGATCCGATATGAAATGAGGTGATGCTTGGTGATTCGCATACTTTGAGTTTGGCAGGGTTTTCTACAGCCCCATGCTCTTGATGACGCCAGCCACAGTTCTTAGTGGTGTGCCTAACCTTTGGTAATCCAATAGCTACTGATAAGGGAGTGAGGGATTTTCAACTCGTACCTAGATGAACAATTTGGTGAATATCAGGATGTGTCTACAGGTCAGTGGGCCCTACACACTGCATCTAACGTAGAGCTAACCCTCCAGTAATAGAAATTCCGGCTGCTACTCCCAAGCCAGAGGCTTATTGGCTCGGAAGTTGCTAGAGTTCCTATCCAGGGTACACCACATAGAAGTAAGATTGACTTGGTGTCAGCGTGGGTCACAGACAAGCTACTTGATTTCGCCTTTCATCCTGAGGTTAGTCTGCCGTAGTCACAGCATAAGATGGATTAAGCACACCTTGCCCATTACGCCCCACTACTGGTATTTTTCTAGTGGGACTAGCGCCTTAATGATTTTCGTTTCTCGTAGCAAGACTTTTTTCTATTTATCTTATTTGGGTTTTTAGAGCAAGGTTTGTCTTCAGATTTGTCCTAAGACTGAGCCTGATTCTTGCTAAAATTATTCGGTGGTGAGATGATACTTCCTCAAATGAGTTGTAGGCTTCACAGCTTCCTATACTGTTGATTCACGTTTTTTTTGTTAGTAAGTAGT
The DNA here is from genome assembly GCA_003991215.1 of Morbakka virulenta. Lineage (NCBI taxonomy): Eukaryota > Metazoa > Cnidaria > Cubozoa > Carybdeida > Carukiidae > Morbakka > Morbakka virulenta. The sequence goes on along the minus strand of RDPX01000165.1, from coordinate 926,835 downwards.
CAAGTTGTGCTTTCGCTTAGTTATGCTTTTTTCACTAGACAAATTCCTTTGCGCAAAGCAAAAAGCAAAAAGCAAAAGCAACTCTGTACCCTCCAAATAATATTTCACAATGTTTCTTTACCTCGGTGATTATTTTGCTTTACAAGAAAGTTGGGTTGATTTTATCCTTTTTCCCACGGAAAAATTTGTAAACCAGTTAGATTCCGGATCTGATGACACGTGAACAAACACGTTGAAACAAAAGTTAGAAAAAGTAAAATAACAGACAAGGCAGTACACATGATTATACCAAGTCAGTTGCAAGAACTGTTAACTATTGCAACCCAGCAGCATCAAAATGTTAGTCAATATAGGGCACTGTAAACAATAAACCTAATTAAATACCATCATGACGAGAATCTTGATCTTCACAAAGAAGAAGGGAATAAGGAATCTGAACTAGTTTAAGTTGAAAAGGAAATATCTTTGGAAGAGATTATAAATTTACTTTTCTAAACCTCTTTTACTCAAATTACCATGACCTTACCTACACTTGCAGCATGTTTAAAAATAAATCATAAGTAAACCATTCAAAAATAACAAAAAAACAATTCAGCGCCATTGTGTTTCAGATCTTGAACTAGCAAGTGGAATTCACATGTTTGTTTTCACTGTTGATGGACCTTTCCTACCTGAAATTGCTTTTTATACTTAGTCTCCAGTGTTTTTTTCCTTCTGACAACCGATAACTTTATCAGTGTTATCTTTTTAGGCGAAAAATAACGACGAAGTAGATTCGTTTTCAATTACACCGAATGCTCCCTGCTATTGTTATTATTATCATTTCTGCATTGGTGCACTTTTACCAATCTGTGGAAATTGAACATAAAATTTCGCTGTTGGTGAATTTGCTTTGCTTTTCGTTTTGCACAAATAAATTTGTCTTATGGAAAACAAGCACAAAGACAGTGCTACATCTACATTTTGTTGTGTTTGTTTTCAAGGTGACTGCTAAAGCAGATAGACTTGTTAATGAGGATAAAGTCCTCAAAATGTTCTTCATTACGATTTGTAAATGGATGATAGCGAAATCAGAGATCATCACTTTTACCAATATGCATGGAAACCTTCCTCTTTTGTGTAGATCTATTTTTCACTTTTCTTCAATTCCAAATCTTTTTCATCTATATCATATTTTTTTCTGAATTAGTTATATATCACAAGTGTTCCAGTTTAGTCTTCAGTGCAAGGTAGGTTATGGAGTGTTTAAAGGAATTTTAACTAGTATCATTGTTGTTATGGTTATTTCCATATTAATTAGTATCATTTTTGTTATGGTTATTACCATATTAATTAGNGACTTGTTAATGAGGATAAAGTCCTCAAAATGTTCTTCATTACGATTTGTAAATGGATGATAGCGAAATCAGAGATCATCACTTTTACCAATATGCATGGAAACCTTCCTCTTTTGTGTAGATCTATTTTTCACTTTTCTTCAATTCCAAATCTTTTTCATCTATATCATATTTTTTTCTGAATTAGTTATATATCACAAGTGTTCCAGTTTAGTCTTCAGTGCAAGGTAGGTTATGGAGTGTTTAAAGGAATTTTAACTAGTATCATTGTTGTTATGGTTATTTCCATATTAATTAGCATCATTATTGTTATGGTTATTACCATATTAATCTATATTTGTCTTTATATTGTTATTGTTACTCCCAGCCATTATTATTTGATGTAATTACTTTATTTTCTGTTGTTGCAAGGAGCCATGTAGCAATTCTGATCTTCTCTTTTCTCGTACCATCATTCTCAAGTAAGCTATTATTATAAGAAAATTATTACAATAGCATATCTTTGCACTATATTCATTGTAATCCATGTTGTTATGAAGATTATTTACATTTTGTAATCAGCCCTGTCTATGTAAACTACCAGTTACTGAGAGATTTGGCCTTGGTATATTAATAGTGCGAAATAATGAAAATAAGGGTTTGAAAATTACTCTTACTCCATTTGTTGTTGATATTTTCATGTTCTAATTAAGGTATCCATGGGTACAAACGAGTGACTTTTGTCGTGTTTTGGAACCATACAGGGAATAAAGCAACTTCATCGTAAAACGGAAGTATGAAGGAAGTGGAAGAAGCGGAAGCGGAAATGTGAAGGTAAGACAGGAAAAATAGTTTAACTAAGAGATAAGATGGAGGAAAGCCCTCAGAAAACAAAGAGTTCCACAACTTATCCATAGGAAGTAAGGAACTACAAGGAGAGAAAAATATCCTACAATGAGGAGCAACAACTGGATGGGGATAAATATGTTGAAAGAAATGAGACACACAAGATGCGACAGACTAAGCAGTATCAGCAAGAAAAACTCATTTGAACACTTTCCATGATAAAACTTTTTGAAAAGACAAAGACAAGCCACATTTCGTCAATGAGAGTAAGGTTGAAGAATGGCAGTAAAGTTTGGGCCTAAAAAGGTACAACTACTTCTCTGAAATTAATCAAAATTAATCAAGAACTTTGAAATGATATGAAAGACAGTAGCAGTCCATATTTCAAAATGCTGCACATTATATTAAACAACTTACGGTAACAGTATTTGTGTTTAAACTATGTGCTGTTAATTACGGGTAATATGAAGAAGAGGATATTAAGGCTAGGGTGTTATCTAGCCTCTGATTATTTCTTTCCTGTTTGTATGAGAATGCCAATGTCTAATGGTAGCCTCATGGCAACCTTCATAATACCTTCCACGAAAATACAGTGTTAATAAAACACTTGAAGATTTTCAAGATTCATAACGCTGATTTAAAGTACGTTTCCATCTTTATAAATGACAGCAGCTTCAGCAACTAAATATTTTTGGTATGATAAAAACTCTCATTTTTATTTGTACATAGCCAGAAAAAGAATTGATAAAAATATTTATTATTGCCTCATATTGAAAGGTTTCCATATATAAGGGAGATAGGAGAATAAGATTAGATCTCTTAGATTTGGAAAAACATTGGGGAGGCAGCAATCCCTATTTTCATGCTTTAATTTTGTTTCAAAGAAATGTTATCAGTTGAAATACTGGCTCAAGGAACACTAAAGATAAAATATTTACAGAGCTGTATTGAACGTTATATCAACATTCTTCGATGTTTTTCAGAAAAATTGAATAAAACTGTTCAAGGATAAACATCCTTGTCCATTTGAGAATTACGAATTTTAAATTTGCTACTCAACCCATAACTTATTCATCATTTGCTGAAGTATCAAACATCGTTTTTAGCTGAACTTGTTCATCTGTCAGGTTTTAATTCCAGTCGTCTGTTGCTAAAAATTAAACTGAAAGGAAGTATAGCTGTTAAGGTAGAGACATACAACAGTTTGCACAGTTGGTTATTCTCTTTCACAAACAGAATTTGAAACTTTCTATGACAGGTAATAATTGACTTTTTTGTTTTAGTAATAACAGGAATAAATATATTTATGGATAACAGCAAGACTTCCTTCTTATAGACAAAAGCACAGGTGGTCGTAAAATTTTGTCAGCTTCAAAGTTGTCTTTTTTTATCTAAAAAGTGTTTATCCTCATCAACCATGACCTAGTGGTCAAAAGCTTTAAGATTGTTTCAGTCAATCACAGACTTGTATGAGGTATATGGAATATATTAAAATATATTTCATATATATTGTAATATCTTAGTGTATTTCATACATATCTGTTTAGATGGTATTTGTCTAGCCCAAGTTCTATTTTTCCTTACTCAATCTTCCCCCCTCTTTCTTCTTCTTCTTGGAAAAACACTCTTTTACTTCAGGTTTTGTCCAAAAACATAGAAGATGACTTTGAACAGTTAAGCAAGCTCTAATGAGTAAAATGGTTTTCAATTTATGAATGAAAAAATACTTGAAAAGCAATTTTGCCACTTTCTTTGGGCGCAAGAGATAAAATAGCACTTGGTTAAAAGTTCTCCATTGGTATTCTCATAAAGATTCTATTTTCTGATGAGAAAGGAACTGTCCTTATTCACAATCACTTATTTAGTGATTGATGGTTTATGGTTTATATATATACATGTGTATATATTTAAATACTTATATACATATACAAACTATTTTTGTTAATATTATATACTCATACCACGCAAAAGAATTGTTTAAATCTGTCTGAAGTTGTAGCCTTCCCCCAAAAGATAGATGAATAAAACAATAATGCTCACATACCTTTATAAACTATTAACTGGTAGCAACCTGTTACCTTCTTGTTCTGAAAATTCCATCCACAAAATGTGAAGCAAAGTTTGAAACACTAATCCTAGACTGCAAGAGTCAGTGCACAGTAGCGAAGTAGATGCCATGCAGCAGACAGGTTTAGTAAACCTTTGAGAAGAATCTGAGTTGTCTGTAATGTCTGCTTGAGACTTTCCAAATTAATAGCATTAAGGTTATAACGTAAGGTAATAAAATAAGGTAACAACATTAATAACAACAACATTATCATTTGCTTAATAACATTAAGCAAAGATATCTAAATTTAAAGCGATGAGATTGCCAAACTTTGACAAAATTAAAACAATTGTTGTATCCTTCTTCTATAATTCATTAACAATGAAATTTGGAAAGATCTAAGTGTTTTATGGTGACAGGACTAAAATGGAAGTAAGAAATAGTTACTCTTCTGTTCTAGTCCTGGCTAAAACGTAGGTAAATGGAAGAACGATTTGACACCCATTTCAGGATTATGGACATATTCTAGCCTAGCCATGAAAAGGATAGATGTCTTTGTTATGGAGAAGAAGAACACCTCGAAAATGAAAATAGGAATGTAAACCTCTTCAATATTGTGGAAAATATTTGTTGATAAACTCCAGGAGAAAAGCTCTTGAAATAACAGATGCAAACAAGCAATTCACTAAAAGATGTACTCCTATATGAAAAGTGGTAATCATACACTTCCCTAAATTTACTGAGAAAGGAATGAAAATTTGTGTCAATCCTAAGACTTAGAGTTTTTAAATAAAGGAAGTATTTTGTCCTTAGTCAGAGATTTATGGGAAAAGGGTCCTTTACAGAAAGCATGTCCTAAGAAACTTGTATAGCTAACAGCATATTATTTGCAAAAGCCATCTTCGCTTGAAAAAAGTTATCATTAAAAGCTAAGAAAAGTTTCATACCAACAAGAAATATCATCTAAAAATAAACTAGACCTAACAAATCCCCTTTTCTCCCTCCAAAAAGAATATCATACACTTAAATTTTGTTTCTTTAACAAGAATTTATGTACATGACGTGTGTATATAATGCACAGTATTGAAAATCATAAAATTGATTGAAAAATCATTGCAAAATATCAAAAATATTTCGGGTGTCAGTGAAAAGGGTTCCACTTAGAGTGAAATGTTAGCCAAAGGGTACTTTCATCAAATACTCTGAATCAGAAAGTTACATCTGAAAGTTACATCTGATCTGCAGCATACTTTATACTACTCAGAAATGGTCCACTGTCATCAAGTTTCACGATGAAGGTGGTTTAGTAGTTCAAATTTAAATTTTAACAATGATGATGGGATATTAAGGAAACAATTAAATAATGCAGCACAAGGTCTATCTAGTACTTAATACATCCGGTAATGGAAAGATTTCGTGCAAGACAACTAAGCAAATGCATGCTTCCTATTTATATCTCAACAGAGAACAAGCCATTTTCAAGCTAACTTTAATAACTCGTATGTCTTGTGATTCCTTGGCCTTGACTCGATGGTCTCTGTAGCTGTGCGATTAGCTAACTGAACTCAAACTCGGTCCTCTTATCACCATTTTGTAATGAATATTTTCTTACTAACATTATAATAATCGATTAAAAGTAAACCCATCCATCCATGCGACTAAACAAAGGAATCAAATATTTATTCATTTATTCATATATATTCTTCCAATATAATATAATATAATATAATATAATATAATATAATATAATATAATATAATATAATATAATATAATATAATATAATATAATATAATATAATATAATATAATATAATATAATATAATATAATATAATATAATATAATATAATATAATATAATATAATATAATATAATATAATATAATATAATATAATATAATATAATATAATATAATATAATATAATATAATATAATATAATATAATATAATATAATATAATATAATATAATATAATATAATATAATATAATATAATATAATATAATGTAATATAATATAATATAATATAATGTAATATAATATAATAAAATATAAAATATAATAGAATATAATGTAATATAATATAATATATTTAATATAATTCTATTCTATTCTACTCTAGTCCACCCTAGTCCACCCTAGTCCACCCTAGTCTACCATAGTCCACCCTTGTCCACCCTAGTCTGCCTTAGTCTGCCCTAGTCCACTCTTGTCTGCTCTTGTCCACTCTTGTCCACTCTTGTCTGCTCTTGTCCACTCTTGTCCACTCTTGTCCACTCTTGTCCACTCTTGTCCACTCTTGTCCACTCTTGTCCACTCTTGTCCACTCTGTTCCACTTCATTTCACTCCATTCCAGTCCATTTCATTCTATTCTATATTATATTATAGTATATTATATTTTAATATATTATATTAAGCAAAATCATGAAAGAGAAAGCAAGAGTTGTGTAATGAAATTATGACATATCTTTAGGTAGCTGTGGGCATAGGTTACATAAAAATTATTTTTAAAGTGTTGTAAAGGAATTTTAGTCCCAAACTGAAGCTTGTCTCTCAGTACTTCTATCTTAAGATTGATGTCAAAGTGATTTGGGAATGAAAGTAATAATCACTATTGTAGGACTGGATTGAGATTTTTTCTTTTCTTGTTTTATGTTAGTCATAAACCTCGAGACATAATTGATTAAGTATTTTATCATCTTTATTGGTGTTTTTTTTAAATTACCTTAAGAATGTTAAAAAACAATGGGTGGCAACATATTACAGAGATAGCTATTACATAGTGTTTTATTATTTATTCAGTCTAATCTGAATAACATATAAAGCTTTTAAAAGACTAAAAATTTGCTTAAAAAACAGCAGCAAAAGTTATACTCGGGTCTCGTATAGTCAATAAATATACCTCCTTTTGCCAGCAATGTCGCAATCAAGCATTTCAATCAATCTGAGTATTGTCAGACTTGCGATAATTACCCAATACCTTGACAGTTTCAAATTGCCCACTCCATTTTTCCTTCAAAAGGTATTTTAGTTCCTTTTCTTTATATAGAGCTGTGGCTGTCAGATGTGGAAATGAAATCATGGAGTCACTTCTGCTAATCATATCATTGTGTCAAGCTGGTTGTAGGTAGGGAGTCACTTCCAACAGATGTGAGAGGTAATTAAAAATTTGCATGTATTGAATAGAATGACCCAGGTTTCGTTTGAATAAGGACTTTTAAGTATCAAATGCGAATATTTATTATGTTGTGAGTGGTACGTTTCTTCTAAGCTACGTTTCGAGAGATACTTCTCCCATCGTCAGGTTTTTTAATTAAGGTCTGCATGGGTTAATTTCCCGTAGATAGTAAAAGAAATGGCGTGGTTTTCTTGTCTCTTGTGTAGGACATCAAGGGAGGGTAATAGTCTTTCTTTCTTTTTTTGTATGACGAATACATTGTTTGAGTGTAGACTGTTTATGTGCTCAAACCTTTTAGATGATCTTGCTTTATAATTGCGACAACATCGTCAATGTATTTTTTCCAGACAGCTGGGCCTCAGCCTGCTATTGGCAATGCTGTGGTTTAAATTGGCTGTCTATCTTATAGAGGGGCCAGGAATATTCTAGAGTGGTTGGGAGTCATCCTGCCCCCACTCCCCATTCCTGGTGATAAGCTTGCCTATATTTTCAGTTTTGCTAGTATGCCTTAATATTTCAAGTTTGAGCTATTTTTTTGTTTATGCAGGAATAAGTTTCCACATGAAAATTTAATTTGGCATAAATTTAATGTTACAAAGAAGAAATCTTGGAAACTCAGTCATCCATTTCTTAGTCTCCATGCGGACAACAACAACTGGTTGGCGGGGCATTCGAAACGATCTTGCGTCCATTTGAGCATTACAACAGGGCGGATTTCAAAATGCCTTCTTATCAGGAAGAAGACTACATCAGACAGGCCTCATTTACTGTCCAAGATCTTATCCCAGTGGAAAAGTATCGATCAAAAAGAACTGGACTAACTGTTTGTATTGCACATGTAGAAGGACCTCTCGTCAACGGCTATTTTTGCGTTGGTAAGGCTTAAACTGATTTCCACAAGTTAACCACTTTTAAGTTTGAAAGGTGTTGAAATGTATACCTATACAATTTTCTTGTATCATTTACGAGTAAAAAGGTATTAACTATTATCATGAACACATCTGCTTGAGATTAAAAAGATATTTTGATTATAAAGAGTTAAGGTATTTGCAATAGACTTATTTCGGAGTCGATTAATATTTTTAAGGTTTTACAGACGCAACATTTCTTGATACTAGCAAAACTTCAGGCCATTTTTTAGGGAATAAAGGAAGTTCCAAGAGGTTCTCGGTAATAGATCTAGTTTTTATACGCTTATAACTTGGTGATTTGAGTTAACCAAAAATTTTGAATTTGATTTTTAGTAAGTGATTCAAATACATTTTTGATTTGTTTCGGTGTTTTCCTACAGCTACCGAAGCTCATGATGACGATGGGCTGCCACATACACTTGAGCATCTTGTTTTCATGGGAAGTGAGAAATATCCTTACAAGGTAAGACCATTTTGTTCGTGTAATAAATATTTTTTTTGTAAATTCTAACCATTTATTTGTAAGCATGCTACTAAATACACGCAAAGTAAAACTTTAGTTTACTTTACTTAGCTGTGCCCAAGAAACTTCGGATCACTGAAGTTACACAGTCACAAAGGGGAAATCCAAGTCAACCATTTCTCAGAATTGATCAGGCATTATTGGGTGCTAATCTACAACAGTACTCATATTACTGACTTTCTTTTTTACCGTAGTCTATTTCCTACCGGTTAAAAAGGACATGAGGAGATACTTTTAATTTTGGGAGGAAACTAAGTCGGCAAGACGTGCCGAGATTACAGGTTGTTTTTTTCAAATAACGATATGAATTCATGACTCAAAATTATTGTAGTAACCATATACGAATATTTCCTGGCCTTAGTGTGAAAACAGACCATGTGCACCTGTAGACCGTAACAACTTGATTCTTTATTTGTAAAAAATGGGCTGATTGCTAAACTGTGTACATTTTGTTGCGGTATACCTGTTTACGTTGTATGAATACACTTATTGATCGAGTTACAGATTTACGTATGTCAAGACAGAGACATGGGTCATGGCTTTACCTTACCTGTAATCTGCATGGTGGTTAATTCTGGCTGTGCTTACAGATTTTGTAGTAGTATTGAGCAACATACGACACGCCATGGCATGTAGCAAGCCTTAAAATATTTTTTTCAATCAGGGTAGAAATCCACAGTCACTGTGAAAATTCAACAGACATTTAAAAGCATTAATTAAAAAAATTCTAAAGATTTTAAAATACTATTTCATGGGTTATATTTTTGGTAAGATAGTCGAGATATTCCTGGTACTTTTATTTGAGCAAGTGGATATTTTTAGTACATATATACATGTATCAATCAGATTCTTTCTAAAATAATTATGTGGACTATTGTAAATGTTGTTGGCATTGATCTCCTCTAAGAATGTTTGAGCTGCTTGTTTGTTACCAAGTAATCATGTAATGAAGATGTTATATTTAAGATATTTATTTTGTCTTTATTTTCTTCCTTTGATAACTCAGGCAATATATGACACTGTTTTTGTTTTATATAATACGACTGGAAAAAACTCCTGTTGGAGTATCCCATCCAGGTGGTATTGTGCAGAATAGTTATTTATTGAGAGTCTACTAAAATTTTAAATTGTTCATTGTTTTTACTATTCATTATACCATGACCTAGTTTATTCCATTTTGGAATATTTCTAGGAAAAAAAGACTATTGGTGTTTGTCAGTTAATGCACTTATTTGTACAATCTGAACTTGATGATTTCTTCTAGTGCAGGTGATGGACTGCTCATATGGTGTTACTGTTCAATGTTATTTACTATTTTGAAAACCTTGCATAAACTCTTAACTGTATGCCACTCCTCTAAGGTTTTGAGATTGAAGTCCTAAACCATTTTTGTTACATTGGAACTCCAGGCATATTTTTATACTTTAATCTGGCACTCCTATGCTTTATGTTTTCCAGCTGCTTAAAGTCTTAATGAAGGTATGGGATCCAGATATAGAAGGCTTTGTCTAGTTTAGACCTGATTAGTGCTATGCAGGCTACTTTCTTGAAATCCTGTGAGCAACTGAACATCTTCTATTTTTAAAAAACAAATGTGAGAATAATTTAATTGTTTCTTCACTGTAAGATGTTGACATTTTTTTTAATTTTTTTTTTTTAAGTTTTAACGTCATTTTTCCCCAGCAATTGGGGCTCAGACGGTGCCCTTCAGAGGGACTTTGATTTGGCAGTGAGGAATTTCTTGGCCGGATGCCCTTCCTGACGCCAACCAATGGCTTTTTCTTTTCACAAAGTTCTAAATTCTCCTCGAACAGCTCGGGGAATCGTACCCGGAACTCTTGGTTACTGTGCAGTTACACTAACCATTAAACCACGGCTCCT
>RDPX01000165.1:847029-905339 GCA_003991215.1 Morbakka virulenta | reverse complement strand
TTTTCTTTTTTTTTTTTTAGTTTTAACGTCATTTTTCCCCAGCAATTGGGGCTCAGACGGTGCCCTTCAGAGGGACTTTGATTTGGCAGTGAGGAATTTCTTGGCCGGATGCCCTTCCTGACGCCAACCAATGGCTTTATTTTCTTTGCAAAGTTCCAAATTCTCCTCGACAGCTCGGGGAATCGAACCCGGAACTCTTGGTTACAATGTAGTTGCACTAACCATTAAGCCACGGCTCCTCTTCTTTCATTTACTAGCAAAATTGAAAATTGTTATGTACATCTAGAAAATTCTGTGCTTTGTTCATTTTCAATTTACCAACGTTCCGTTAGGGGAGCTCATTAAAATTTGTACTGAAATACTGTATTATGAGAACATTGAGTAACGTCTATTCAAGAGGATGTTAGAGAACTAATGAATTTTGCAACGAAATCAGTTGAATTTAGCTCTGAAAATGTTACGTAACAGTAAGTTCATGGTTTCGCTATGGGTTTGCTACTGGGCTCTGCTCTTGCTAATATGTTTGTAGGATAATATGAAAAACAATTATTAGAGTCTACACAAAGTATAGTTGTTCTTATGTATTAATTCGCAGATGACACGTTTGCCATATTTGAAAATCAAAAAGAGAGTAATAAATTCATGAGTAACCTAAAAATCTCACCCTCCTTTAGTGTTGACTGCTGAAAAAGGACAGGATGGCTCTTTACCATTTCTAGATGTCCTAGTAGAAAAAACTCCGACTTTTTTCAAAATTTCAAAACCACTATGTTTCGAAAACCTATCTTCACTGGACAAAACGTACAACGGGACTCTCAGTCCCACGCAGTTTAAGATTGGTGTAATAAAAACTAGTCCATCGTGCTGTTGTTATTTGCTCTCCCGAAAAATTTTCAGGGAAAACAGGTAAAATTTTGTTGAATAATGGGTATCCCAACAATGTTTTGGAGAAAGTAATGCGGTACAAGTAATCTAGTTTGGAAAACCCAATTGAAAGGGGCCTCAGCAGTGCTCAGAATATACCTTAAACTACCCTGGATTTGACTGGTTTCTACTAAATTTTGAAATCAAATTGCTTGGGCAGTTTTTGAATGTTATCGTGCAAATTTACCTAAATTTTTTACCTTGCCAATAATTCTTCCTTCGTCTACAAAGGATACCTTGGCTGCTAAAATTTTAAGTATGGTTGTGTATGAGTTTTAAGTGGCGGTGTGATGCCAGGTGCGTAGGCCGTATATCCTTTAGGCTGGTAGATGGAAAAAAGCAACACGTACCCAGTGTTTTAAGGAAAAAATCCATGTTTGTCGAGTTCAGCCAAAAAGAGAATTTAAGGATGCAAGCAGATTTGCGAATTCTGATTCTGTTATAGCATAGCATTCGCTGCCAATTTGCGAATGCAGTGGAAACCTTGAGATAAATCAGCTCAAATTATTGGCCGAGCTATGTTTATCTTGTATTTGAGAGCATTAGAGGCAATTCTTACAGTTTATAGTTTACAATGGTCTTACACACCCAGTCACCAAAAGTGACGGGCTTTCCTCAACGTGTTACAAAAAGGCCGGTTTTCTCAATCGTCTCTGTGTTTCCAGTATTCAATTAAAAAACTTGCTGTCAGCTTTTTTATTGTGGCACCTTTGGTCCAGTCGACTGCCAGTGAAATAGCTGTTGACAAAATTTAAGGTTATTTTATTGAATGAACTGGGATTTAATGTATTAAATATTCATGAAAAACTCTGTAATTACAGTACTTGTTATTTTTATGAACAAGCACAAATATCATAGCACTAGGAATTAACCTACAAGATGTTCAAATTCTATTTGAATTTCTTGACATCCTAGCTCTTCTGATTCTGTTTTTCCATGATCCATTTTTATTTCGTCAAGAGCGAGACGGGTGGCATAATGAAGAACCTAAGAACTTCTTGCAGTCACGAAAAGGTATGCTCATGTTTAAAGTATGAAATTATGAGTTTAGTTTTTAGTTTATCATTTTGACTGTTATATCAGGATCTTCTTGTTAATCAACATAATGAAATTTGCAGTGATTTAGTAGTTTACTAATGTTGTTTTTTTACAATGCTCACACAGGAGAAAATTCTTTCATATACAGTCTTTGATAATCAGTAAGCAATTTTGTAGGGACCCACATAGCTTGAAAATTGTTAAGATGAGCTTTGTGTTTATTGCCCTTAACAGGATTTGTGTCCTATTGCGTTTGCTGCATCGTAAGATTGTTATACCTCAATGGCACAACGAAATATCTCATCTTCTCAATCTCAACGAGAAACCAAGTGGAAGGCACTATGGGATGAATCACCAAACCCAACAGCTTTTGAGAGCAGAGGTGTAGTTCCCAAAGAACAACTTGCTACTGGCCACGATCTTGGCTGGACAACGTGGCACAGTCTAAACCGGCTACGTACTGGTTCTGGTAGATGCAAATCTGTCAAGAAACGTATTGGATTATCAACATCTGACACCTGCAGCTGTAATGCCACACAGACTATGGACCACTTCCTGCAATGTCCAGACGCCCCAAATTACAACTTTGCTGACTTAGAGGAGCCCACACCATCGGCAATATCATGTGCCTGCTACTGGACAGAGACGCTATAGCCGAGACACGAAAACGAATCTAACGAATGGCACAACTTTATGTGTAGTACTGCAATTGTCCTTAAGACAGGTGCAGCTAAAGCCCATTTTAATGTGTTTGATCATATTTAGTGGTGCTTTTATACAATGCGATTTATTTTTCTTCCAACCAAAATATCATTTTCCTGATGTTGCATCTTTGGGACTGCTTTACAGGTACTGCTTTACAGGTACTGCTTTAAAAAGACTTTCTGGTGAGCTTTTTTCTTTTCCACATGTTAAGCACAGTTCTACAGGAGACACTGCTTGAAAACACAAAATTTGCTTTGAAATTTTCATGATTTCCAATACCAATTTCCCAGGAGGCACAATACTGTAGAAATAAAGCTAATTGCTTTCCTGCTGCCTGCTTTCTGACTGCATCAAATGCAGTGTGACTTACACCCTTTTTTATTTTTATTTTGTATTTCCTCCATCTTCGCCATTACTAATACTATCTTAATTTGCGAAGTCTGCCTCCTTACATAGGAGTAATATTTTTTGTTTTGCAATAACTGAGCGATTTAAAACAGAGAAACAGCAGAACATGGAATGTGTAGAGGAATAAATGCCAGAATCTAATGTTGGACTTAAAAACAGACGAAAATGGCTAAGGTTGCATGAGGTCGTGACTACATATATTATAGGTTTATGCTTGGTTGTCATGAGCTTTGAATGGGGTACTTTCCATGCTCCACAGATTCCTCGTTTTTCCCCGTATCTTCCACCTGTATATGGTTCGTCAGTACGTCTTAGCTCAATATTATGATCTAAGAATTTCATTCATTTTATGTTGATTCCATTTAGTATCAAGCGAAGTTTGGTCACTATTGTCAGCACTTCATTTTTACTGTTATTTCTTGATTCAACAGATTATTATATCACAGTCTCCAGTTGCCATGAGGAATACAATGCGTCTGTTCTGTTTCTTTGGGATAAATTATGTATACTAAAAAAAGAAGTTATAAGGTTCATGCATGTTTTCAGAAGAACTCATCACTAGCTTTTTATAGTTAATTTTGAAAAAGGATTTTTAACGGAATTTTAGCGTTCTGGAGGTTCCAATTCATTGTAGCCCAACAGTTCGGAATTGCCAATTTCCTCACAGTTTTCTGTTAAAGATCCCCAATAATAGACTAATTTTCAATGATAAATTCAAATCGACTATAGCAAATGCTTTTATGTATGTTCTTCGAATTGCGAGATCTTGCTAGAATTGATATTACAGTTGGCGGTGAATGCCTCGGGTAGTGACCTGGATATATTTTAATTAAAAAGACATGAAAAATTCGAAGGCTTTAGTTAAACGGGAATAGGAAGATATTAGGTCGATTTTTTGAATGGACAGCGTAGCTATCATTCAGTTATTCTGGTTTCTTGCAACATTCTAATATTCTTTGTGTTACTGTATTTTACCTCGTTCAATTGCTATGTGCCTAAAAAATGTTTAGTCGCTTAATATTCTTTATCAAAAACTGTCAAAAAATTTCTCCTATATTTAGATTACCATATTTTCCCCTGGCAAAATTAAAGAAACACTGTTGTCACTAAGCAGAGACGTCACCTAAAAACAGGTCACTGCATTGATCCATCAACTAATATTCGCTCCTGGGACTTTTTCATTGGGCCCTGGCTAAAGGTGGACAATGATCTTGGCCATATTTTACTACCAAGAAGACACCGCTATCCCATTCTCTATGTAGATACTCGACATTATAAGTTTGCGTCAGAATTTTTCATAAGAACGGAGGTAAATAGCACGCTGTCGGAAAAAATGTGTGAATAATAATTTACCTTTTTTGATTTTTCAGGTTTGCGATTATCATCGCACCTTTTACCGACCAGACAACTTGTGTATTATTGTCACAGGACAAGTAAACGCTTCAGATATTTTTAAAGCCATTGCTCCTTTTGAGGACAAGATACTGGCTAAGGTACTTTGACATTTATAACTTTTAACGTGAACTGATTGAACTTGTGTATTAATTTTATTTATTACTGTTTTTTGTATTTTGAGTGCTGTTTTTTATGACCCTATAGAACTCGGGCATTGATGGAAAGCGGTACGGATACAAGTATAATCATCAGGATTTGAGGTCATAAGCCGCTAAAAGTAGTTGTGATCTTTATTGTTGAAAAAAGATCACAACTAATTTTACTTTTAATTTTATGGCCTAATGTTTTATATGGTGTACTATTTATGCCAGCGAGAACTACCCAGTCAAAGAAGTTACTCCAGAATGATACGTCCGTGTTGTTTGGCATGCCATCTGGACCTTCTTCTTCTTCTTCGGCCTTCATCCGACATTTGTCAGGTCGGCCGCTCGACACTTTTTCTCCACTTGACTCGGTCTTCCCAATCTCCTTCTCTCGCTCCCACTTCTTTCATGTCTCGTTCTATGACGTCCCTCAGTCTAAGTTTATGTCGTCCTCTACTCCTCCTTTCGGTCACTGGTGCCTGCCATACTGCCTTCAAAATAATGTCATTTTCTCTCCTCATTACATGTCCATGCCATCTTAACCTTGCTTCTCTTGCTTTCTCTGTTATTTTCCTTACCTTCAAAAATCTTCTTATGTCACCATTCATCCTGTGTTCGTGCAAGGATATTCCAGCTAGCCACATTAGCATTCTCATCTCCGTCGCTTCTAACATTCTCTCCTCTGCCCTTTTTAAAGGTACGACTTCTAGACCTTACAGTAATACTGGCTGCAGCACTGATGAATAGATCTTCGACGTCAGTTTTATTGGCATTCTCGTGTCTCATAATATGCCACTCACTACTCGCCACTTCGCCCAGGCTCTTCTAACTCTTGTCTTAACTTGTTCTTGACAACCCCTTGTCTTTTAATGGTTGTTCCTAAATAGCAAAACGATTCCACTTGCTTAATCGCTTCCCCATGTCTATCTCGAATGTTAATAATTATTGGACCTAAAGGACCGATAGGAAAAGCTACTTGACAAATTTAAAGAACTTTTGGTTATATACAGGAGGCTAATGCAGCATGCACATCTTGTGTGGTTTAGGCATGCATGATCTATAGAGGGGAATAAAGAGCATAGGCGATAGACAATAGAGTTGATTTGACACATGCGTAGAATAAACAGGAAAACGGCAGGGAGGAAGTGATGAAGACTGACTTGAATGAAATAAGCTTAAGTCAGATTGTGTTGGAAGGCAACAAGAACTGAAGAAGTAGCGCTTGGATCGATCTCAAATGAATTAGCTAATGTAGGATTTTGAATATTCATTATCACGCTGGTAATAATAAGCCTGTATATTCTATACAATGTTATATATATAGACCTTATTTTTGTTTTATTGAATAGATAGTAAAAGTTATTTATTTAATGTATACTGTGTAGCCTAAGGATTATGACGACGAAGACGAAGACGACGACGACGACGACGACGACGATGATGATAGTGATAATGATGATATTTACAGTTGTTTTCTTGCCGTTTTTTGTCGTTATTGTCGTTTTGTAATCTCACTGTGATTTTATAGAGAATTTCTTATTTTTTTCTTTTCGTATAGGGTCAGTTGCCAGAATTTGATAGACCATGGCAGACAGCGGTACCATCGTTAGAAGGTGAATTGGTGGCACAAAACCAATTTCCAACTGAAGATGAATCAACGGGAATGGTTATTCTGGGTTGGAGAGGACCACATGTTTTGGTTAGTTTACAAACTCAGATATGCCAGTTACATTCTATTTTCCTAATAAATTATAGCATTGTCATTATGGCCTTACTTGCTCGTTCATGTGCAGTTAATTAGGTTGCCATCGTTTAGATTTTGTCTGAGTTATATTATTGAAAAAGCCTCCATTTGAACTTTTAACTGAAATCCTTTTTCATCGTGACTATGTTTGGTTATATACCCCAAGGATTTCATCTTAAATCTGTTTCATTGCATTGTATTTTTTGTAGTATTGTACCCATTTTTTAGTTCAAAACGTTTTTGTATTCTTCCTATCCGGTCAGACATATTGATTTAACACTTATTGTAGAGAAAATATTGGTTTACGCAGAGAAAGCCGGAGAAAAATTCAGACATAAAAAACTGTAGTGTTTAGTGTTTTTTAGAAAATGACTGCAAAAATTTAATCAATTTAGGAATCTTTAAGGGGTGTTTGTGTAAAACAAAACTCATTCCTGCAAGCTAATTTGTTTTGTAGCCCAGATCTGACTTGCACATAGTTTTTATTCACATGAAGAAATTTTCCTGGCCGATAGATGATATCTCACCTTGAACTAGGGAAATCGGGCCTTCTAAGCCAGCCTCCTTGCCAGGATGAATAAAGCTCCGTATACTCAGCTCCCAATAAATTAACTACAGAGTTTGCCACACAGTTTGTAGCGTGGTATGAGCTTTTGTTTGAAATGAGAGAAATTGCCGTATTTTAGGTAGGATGACGTGACTGATGATACAATGTAAGACCTAGAAATGTACTAGGTATGTACCGTATTCCGCTGTCGTTATAATATTGTAGCTTTCATGATAGCCTTAGTACACGTCCTGTCAAATTATACCTGGTTAAATAAATTTACCTTGCCTTTTGTGCATACATCTTTTGGGGGTTTTCAGTTTTTCAGGGCGTAAATCTATTTAAAGTATTTATGCTTCTTTATTTATGTGGTAATAAAATAGCATTTATTTTGTTGTGTTAAATTCTTCCTTCAGGATTATTACGCCAATGAAGCTATGAAAATTCTTCTTAACTATTTGACGGACACTCCCGTTGCACCACTGCAACAAGATCTGGTAGAGATTGAGGAACCATACTGCAGTGATGTAAGTATGGAGCTACCGTATTTTTCTAATAAGAGCTGGCCTACTAAAAGCGCCATAGTGAAAGAAGTTGAGTAAAAAAATGGTTGGGTATGACCTCAATAGAGATAACTGTACGAAAAAAGACTACCTGTTTCACTACCGTTTCCATATGAATCTCTAGGCAAGTTGTTGGGGAGAAATCGCAATCATTTTCTGTCATGGATGTTTTATTCTATTTATCCTTTTATTCACAGATCTTTAGGTCTTTCTTTACTCCCTTATTGCACCTATCCATGGGTCCTTTTCTTTTTGACATCCCATTTCGTATGTAGCTTCTACGCTAGTATTGTACTCAGTGACAAATCATGTCCACAAACAACCTTTTTAGGAAACCTACTTTGCATTCTTCACTCACCACGGTCTTCATGATAACTCCTCCCCATCATTATCATCGTTATTGTCATCATTATCACCGTCATCATCATAATCATCGTCATCATCATCATCATCATCATCATCATCATCATCATCATCATCATCATCCTTACCATCAACAGCAATGTCATTCAGCAACATATTTTATACCATCACCAGTTTACCACCCACATTGTCATTTTGATTTGAGATTGCACTTATTTGTTTATTCAATATATTTAGACTAACATTTTGGACTGAAAAGACTGAACTGGTATTATGGACTTATAGCAAAATCTCCTTTTTAGTCATTTGATTTACATTTTTAATGAATTAATGAACTTTTAGACAGAATTTTTTAAAGGAAAATTGAAATATGACAGCTGTTGTAATTTAGTGGGTTTTCGAAATATTTTCATTGTTGACTGAGGCAGACTAATTGACTAGCCTTTTCTCTTTGTAGATCGGATTTTCAATGCTTGAGAATCTTGAGACAAGCTTTTTCTTTAAGGCTGAAGGTGTTGGCAAAGAGGTTTTGGGAGTCATTAAAACAAGGTATACTCATTGCTTTGGTGATAAGACAGCGATTAATGTGCTTACGACTTTAATTTTACCTTTTTATTTTGTTGTACATTTGGAATGATAATATTTCTATTTGCACTGTTTAAACTTAAAAATAATTTTCAACCTGATTAGAAAAATGTACTACCACCAACGTAATAATAATAATAATAATAATGAAAGCTTTTTATTTTTCATCCAAACACGCAATTACCATCCCCACTAATCAAGGTAGTTTACATTGGCTTGTCTGTTTAACAAAAGTAAATATCTTACTAACAAAATTTTTAAACGATAACAGTTCAGATTTGTCCATAATTGGTGTGTACGACAGAATATAATAAATATAATATAATAAAATATAATATAATAAAATATAAAATATAATATAATATAATATAATATAATATAATATAATATAATATAATATAATATAATATAATATAATATAATATAATATACAGTAATATAATATAATATAATATAATATAATATAATATAATATGATATAATAATGTATAATGTAATGTAATGTAATATATTGGTTACTCTGACTTTAAGAAGAAAGAGTACAAAAGGCGACATGATTGAGTGGCTCGTGCGCTGCACTGGGATCTGTGCCCAATGCATGACATACAAACCATACAAAAGTGTTATGACCACCAGCCAATGGAGTTGTAGGGACTGAGCATGTAAGCATGCTGTGGAATTTCAACATACAAACCGATAACGAAAAACAACCAAGAAGACCAGGCATAGTAATATATGACAAGAGTAATAAGTTCTGCTTTGTTATTGATGTCTCACTTCTTTGCTATAGAAAATTTCTATAGTAAGAAGCCCCAAAAATGGGAAAGTACAGTAATTTAAGGAGAGAATTTCGAAAGCGGGGGAAAGTCAAGGCAAACGTTGTTCCTATCGTAGTTGCTGGTCTCGGAGGGTGTCTGAAAGTTTGAATGGCTACTTGAAGGAGATTATAGTGTCAACCAAGATCCGTTAGATTCCAAAATCCCCTTTGTTTGGCACCGCTAGAATACTAAAAAAAGTTCTAGAGATTTCAGGTCATAGGTCATGACTTGACCTTTGGAAGCAATAAGAAAATTTAGTGAAGATTTCATTATAGACTGTGAAAGAAAGTATAATAATGTAACATAATATTGTAATAATTGTAATAATGATAATAATAATGATAAAAATAATGATACTACTACTACTACTTCTACTACCAGTACTACTCCTCCCAAAAGAACTGATGCATTAAAGCTACTTGTTTTCCTCACTAAAAGGCTCATTTGTTCAACCAGATATTTTGTTAGACTAGGTGAAGTTATAGTGGAAAAGTTCTTCAATTAATCAATTTTACGCAATCATGGTTCAACCGATTCATAAATTGACCTGATATTGTTTCAAACGTAGCTCATGTTTCAATCTGGCCCGATCTCGCCCAGCACAATGGCCACTTCGCCACATTCTAGAATTGGCCTACCCTTACTTTAATTGTTTTGAAACTAAGCTGTAGTTCCTTTGTTTTATCCTTAAATTAACCCTATTTTCCTTCAAGTAGAGGTCATCTTACTTCGCATAACCATAATTGAGCTATGTGATTATAGACTATTCTATGGAACTCTGGAGGGCCTTGTAAAACTTGTTTGATTTACCAGCAATTTATTGAAATTTACTTTGAGGAAATGATAGACGAAGAAATGGCTGGTGTGTTTATACTTGCACATTCTCAAGCCATAACTTAAAATGTTCAGCCATTGCAGTATAATCTACAGTTGTAGTGTTTCATCCTTGATACAATTTTCCGTAAAGTATCCACAATAAGTTTTTAACATGCTTTTGTATTTCTGTTGTATCGGTTTTTTGAAAAAGATTGCGGGGATGCAGTAAAAACATGTAGAAATGCGATTCTTAGAATTATTATCTCTAAGCAACAGTTAATTTTTTAAGGCAAGATTCCGCATTTGAAAATATTTCTTTTTAAATAAGGGTCTTTTTGCTTAATGCAAGCAAAAAACCGAAATAAACAGAGTAATTTGTCTTGAAAATTCTGAACTTTATGGACTCAGAGGAAGCCATAGACGTACGAGCTTTATCATATCATGAGTCGTATGGTTTTTCCGAGCTACGTTTCGAGAGCTACTTCTCCCATCGTCAGGCTACTGAAATGACTAGATACTGCTGTTTTATAACTTGGTAGTGGGGACCTACGTGTCCGCACTATCGACAGGGCTCGAGTTGTTTCGGGAAGTGGCACCATACCTATGTTGTGCTTGTTGTGTTTCTTTCTTTAGTGCTGGAAGCCATATTTCTGGACGGGTGTAGGATATAGTGTTGATGTGATTGCTGCACTGCAGGGAATAGATTGTTTCTTTTATTTTTCTTGTTATTGTGTTTATTTCCTTGTCTATAATCCTTTTATTTTCCCAGTCAAAGGTGTGATCTTGTGTTCAGCAGCGTTCGGCTATTTCATGATTCTTGGCATGACCTTTCTGAACAGCTCTTTTGTGTTCTTTTCCTCTTAAACCCAAAGAACGTTTTCATTCACCAATGTAGGAGGCAAGATAGGCCTTACATTGTAGTCTGTAAACTACATCGTTCCTCACTTCAAGTGGGACTGGGTCCTTTGGTTTTGAGAGGACCTTCTTTAAGGTGGATGTAGTGAAGAAGGAGCATTGCATTTGTGTTGTCGGAGAGTTCGTCTAAAATGCTCACTGGTATTCTTCATGTAAGGCAGACTTATACGTTTCAGAGGCTCATTATCTTCATGATTAGGTCCAGTTGGTCTGTGTAAGGCTCTATGGACATCCTTAGCGTGGTATCCATTGGATAAAAAAATCCTTTGAAGGTGTCCTTCTTCTTTTCTAAGGTCATATGAGTTAGAAATAGCGCTTCTTGCTCTTCCAAACAGAGTGGTGATGACACTGTTACGTGTTGAGACTGGATGGTATGATGCATTATTGAGGTACTGGTCAGTGTGGGTTGGTTTCCTGTAGATAGTGACGGAAATGCTGCAATCTGTTTGCATCTTTACTAAGACATCCAGGAAGGGTTTTCTCTTTCTTCTTCATTCTCGATAGTGAATGTGATATTTGAGTGTAGGCTGTTGATGTGCTCAAAGAAACCTTGTATATCCATTTTGATGAATGTGGAGACATCATCGACGTACCTTTCCCAGACAGTTGGCTCTTGGTCTGCTGTTGATAATGCTGTGGATTCAAATGCTTGCATGAATATTTCAGCAATAACCAAGGATATAGGGGCTCCCATGGGTACACCATTGGTTTGCGTGTAGCTGTCATTGTTGAAGAGGAAGCATATGTTGTTGAGGTGTGCTCGCAGTAGATTCAGGATATATGAAGGTTTCAGTCAGGTTCCCGATGTCTGTCTGTCTGTCTGTCTATCTGTATGTATGTATGTATGTATGAATGTATGTATGTATGCATGTATCTGTCAGTTTGTGTGGATGTTTAACCATTTATGGCTGTATCCCTCTATCTGCCTTGTTACCTAGCTAACCATTTATCTATTTTTATAAACTTCTCACTCCTCAGGAACCCTTTTTTTTGCCCCATTTTGCCATTATTTTCTTCATTTGGTTGATCGAAATATAGTAAGACATTAGAACAAAGGAATTAGTGTCTGCAGCCCATATTTTATGAAATTTTCATCGACTGTTTAAGTAACCCATAGTTCCTTTTATTTGGTAGTGTCAAACACATTTTACATTATATAGCTATGTGCTGTTTTCCATTTTATTAACCGATTTTCAACTCATATCTTGAACTAAAATGTACCCAAATTTTATGAATTAATTTGCTCTAGAGTTGCAGATGTTCTTAAGAAACTTGTTTCCAAAGAAATTAAACTTGACATGAAGAGAATTGGTACTCTCCTTCATCGAGAAATACTGGAGTGCAAGGTTTCTGTGAGTATACTTCAGATTTTGATTGTATTTATTATAGTATAGACGAAAATCACAAAAATTTACTGAAAGAAATATATATGGTAATGCAGGTAAGGTGGGGGTACCATATGTACCAAGAATGCCTAATATAAAGATGAAACATTAATGCCCTCTATCATGAAATAAAAAAACAGGGTTATTTATTTGTTTATTTATTTATTTTATTTATTTACTTATTTATTTACTTTATACATTGATTTATTTTATTTATTTAATTAATTAATTAATTAATTTATATATTTATTTTCTATAATATTTTTCCAGGATTACAACCCAGTTAAAAATAGACTGCTGTCTTGTTGGTCCTGTCATATTTAGCAGTAAATAATAATTAAACGATAATATTTACAATATATAACTGCTGGATAAGATCAATATACATCAATAAATAAATTGAAATAAAAAACTTAAAGATTATTATTGGCCATATTAACTAGATATTTTCTTTTTAAATTCATTAAAATACTTTTCACTTCTTATGTTCACAGGGATTTAACTGAAACCTTTTGCCCCACATAAATAAAATGCATTCTTTGCCAACACGTTTTATTCGAATGAACTTTTCTTACCCCCATTGCAATAGTATCGATGACGTCAAAAGCGGCTGCAAAATAATGCTCACGGATGGCATCAGTTTTCACCCAGGGAATGTTCCCGGTGAAACCTACCCAATTGATCACAAATACATACTAGGGGGCCTTGCTGTGTGCTTTGGATATTCACTTGTTCGGCGATGAGGGGAAGTTGGCCTCCCGTTTCATGAGGCCGGATCAAGGTCACCGGGGTGGTCTTCCAATCTGCCTCCAGCAGCTTATACAATAACAACAACAACTCAGGGAATGTAAAGTTTTGGTTTATTTCTTGTAACCTGCGGATATTGTATTTCGTATCTTTAAAAGATACGAATCTATACCTAATTCTAGTTTAAAGTTCAACAAGCACACCAAACACTGCCTTTTTCAGATCAAGACAACAGGAATACTTTTAATGCTTTGGGTTCTCTAATGATGACGTGTAAAGATTTAGAAATTTAATGCTTGGAGTCAAGCAATATTCAAGGGCATTCCTTTAAATGTATAGTGGTATGACTTTTAAGTGAAGTCAGCGTCAAATTTATTTTTGCCCTTCTTTTCGTTTATGTTTAAAAATCCTCCAAATTATTAAATGTAAGAAATAGCCGCAAAACAATTGGCATGTTTTTTTAGTTGTGTATTTCCTGCACTGTGGTGCACTAGTATATCCTTCTCGGTGTGACCACAAGTATGGATTTTGGTAATAATTAATCACACGAATATCTCACTGTTGCTAATATCTATCTATCTATCTATCTATCTATCTATCTATCTATCTATCTATCTATCTATCTATCTATCGATCTATCTATCCCTCTATCTATCTATCTCTCTATCTATCTATCTATCTATCAATCTATCTATCTATCAATCTATCTATCTATCTATCTATCTATCTATCTATCTATCTATCTATCTATCTATCAGTTTATCTATCTATCTATCTATCTATCTATCTCTCAGTCTATCTATCTATCTATCTATCTATCTATCCATCTATATGTCTGTCTATCCANCTATCTATCTACTTATCTAAAAATCTATCTATCTATCTATCTATCTATCAGTTTATCTATCTATCTATCTATCTATCTATCTCTATCTATCTATCTATCTATCTATCTATCTATCTATCTATCTATCTATCTATCTATCTATCTATCTATCTATCTATCTATCTATCTATCTATCTATCTATCTATCTATCTATCTATCTATCTATCTATCTATCTATCTATCTATTAGATATAAGCGATGAGCAGAAAAATTGAAAAGGAAAGTTAGTCTCGCTATCTAAACACTACAGTTTTAATGGTAACATAATGCTCCTACCTCTGTACTTTAATTTGTATTCTAAATTTAGTTAAAAAATTGCCATTAATATTTTGGGTTGTTACTGCATACCTTTTACCTTTATTATTATAAGTGGCTTGTATGATGAGCAGGGCTTTACATAATTTATGTTTACGTACATATATATTATATTTGTGTGTATGTAAGATGAATAATATACATACCCTTGTCAAGATGTTTATTGCCATTAAAAACGACACCTGACTGGTTACAAGACGTAGATTGTTTCACAGCACTCGAATTTCCCATCTCCACACTATAATTAAACGAAGACAAATTAGGGAACGTGTGAACTTGAGAACCCAAAGACAATTCTCCGGCAATGTAAGAAGCACAAAAGGCCTCATAGGCATTTGCTTTTAAGGCACTTTGTTAGGATTATCAAGGGGGAGTTTGCCCCCGTGAAGATATGACATAATATGATTTGATTTATATTGAGTTTAACATTACATTGTAAGTGGAAATGATAATGTACATTTTTTGATAATTCCACCTTGTAGCTTTTTTTTCTTTCTTTTTTTTTAGTTTTAACGTCATTTCCCCCCAGCAAGTGAGGCTCAGACGGTGCCCTTAAGAGGGACTTTGTTTTGGCAGTGAGGAATTTCTTGGCTGAATTCCCTTCCTGACGCCAACCAATGTCCTTTTCTTTTGTAAAGTTCCAAATTCTTCTCGTCCGCTCGGGGAACCCCTTAGTTACTGTCCAACTGCACTAACCATTAAGCCACGGCTCGTCTAATTTCACCTTGTAGATCATTGTAGTAAAATGACTTAAAAGAGGGTAAAGCTGACTCTTTAGGAAATTTTTAAAAACCGTTTTGTTTTATGAAGACCGTTATATTGCTGATTCACCACTCCTCATTAGTATCTTTGATGTCGTATGCTTTTCTTATCTGAAGTGATTTTTTCCTGATTGATACAGCTTGAAAATTCTGGTCATGACAGCATGGCACAATACTGTATTGGAGATTTCTTATACTCGGATCACCCGGAAAAGGTAATAAGTGAAAACCAAATATACTTTAACATTGGTAAACAAGGATAACAAAATATATATACATTTACGATAAACATGTTTTTTTATTTATGTGACAGTAACCTGCGGTAACCTACTGTCTTACCGTCTTACATGATGCAAAGTTTGTCTGTGTTTGTAGTAGTGGTAAAAGTAACAGCAATGATAAAACTAATAATAATGTATATATCATTGGTAATAAGAATAGGAATTGTAATAGTAATAGTAATAGCAGTATCGGTAGTTGTAGAAACAGTATTATTACTATTATTATAGGTAGTAGTAGCAGTAATAATATCTTCAGTTTTTGTGTTTTTCTTTGTAGAGCCCAAGACAAAACTATTGCCCAAATTCTTAAAGTCTGGTCGTTTCTCAGAATGTAGATAGAGTCCTTTTTAAGATATTTGATGTTCCTAGTAAGACTATCTTTTGGATTTCTCCAACATATTATCTTTCCAGGAATCTTTGGTACATGATCTTTCATTCGCCTTTTGTTAAGACCTAGAGCTCCAACGGTGACAGGGAAGAAGGTCGTTCTCATGTTCAACATTTCGTTAACTTCAATCTTAAGGTCTTTGTATTTTGACAACTGTTCTGTTTCTTTGCATGCAGAATTGGACTCAAAAGACACAGACATGGCAATGAAAATACGTTTGTTTTCTTTCTTCTCTTTGATAACGATATTAGGTCAATTAGCAATAAGCTCCTCCTCGGTATGTCGGCATATTCCATAATATAATTACATATTTCCTGTGAACTACTGTGATTGTCTTATGTTCAAACCATCTCGAGGGCACTGCTACATATTGTTTACATATTTTCCAGTGCATGTAGGATTGAGCTTTGTCATTGCTCTTTTCGGAAGAGCTGGGGACCCTTGAATGATTTGTTGTATGCTTTTGGAATATACATGACATAATATGCATTTTGGGTTTCTCTCATTTTTAATGCCAAGGCTCTGATCCAGTGCTACAACAATGAATCCTTCTGTTTCCCCCTTTAAGCTAGCTCTTCAGCATTTCATGAGTGCCTTTCTTATCCACATCTGGTTTGTTAACACGTCTCGGGATGTTGCCCAATGATTGGCTTTGCCTTCTAATTTTCTCTTGTGACTTCCATGATTCTTTTCTTAGCAATCTCCACCACTCGTTTGGCATATTTTGGACCAGAAAAATTTTCTTCTGTTACAACGTCTTGCATTTGAATCTCTCACCTAATTTTGTGAAGTGCCTTCTGAACTGAGTACACTTACTGCATCCTTCGTGGTGATGAACTTGCCTAAGTAACTTCTCATTCTAGACCTATTGTGTTGTTCTTGTATTATTATTATTAATATTAGAAATAATAGTAATAGTAATAAATGGTAATTAATAATAATTAATAATTAAGTGGAGGGTAGATGAGCTCAAAGGTGTCGATAGGAAAACGAGAAAGCTGCTATCAATCTTAAGCATTGCACCCACAAGCGGATGCTGACAGACTGTATTACAAAAGAGGGAATGGTGGTAGAGATTTGATCAGTGTTGAGGATTGTGTTGAGATTGAGGTAAAAAGTTTGTCCAGCTATGTAGAACAGTTTGAACAGTGTGATAGTAGTGTGATACTAGTAATATGTAGATAGAAAGGCTTTGAAAGCGTACCGTGGAAGTAAGACGGCTTGAATGAACTACTGAACTACTATCTGTTTCTGTTTCAGGCATGACATAATAATGTACCTTTTTTCTTCATGTCTGCAGCTAGCCGAATATACAGACAGGTTTACAAGATTGGAAAAACTTAAAGCAGAAAGTGAAGATTATTGGATAAATATTATTAAAACATATATGATTGAGCAGCCCAGGATTGTGGTAATTTTTTCCCCTAATATTTACCTATGGGTTTAGGTTTATTTTCATGGCTAATTGAGGTTCATAATACTTCGTTCATTGACCTTAATTTTGATAAAAAGAGGGTTTGCATGTAATAGTGTACGTAATAATGTACATAATATTGCACGTAGTGGTGTACGTTATAGTGTACGTAATAGTGTACGTTATAGTGTACGTAGTAGTGCACGTAATTGTGAACGTAATAGTGCACGCATTGGTGTACGTATTGGGGTACGAAGTTTCGAAGACATTAAAAAATTTAACGTTGTAATATTTTTTCTAATCGTCTGCTTTGATGGGATTCGTTAGTATAAATTGATTAATATAGGCGTGAGTGAAGTAAACCTGGTCTTGGTTGACTGCCAAAGTAAATCCACAAATGGAATAAATTTTTGATTTAGAGAGTAAGAGAAACACTAACAAGTTATTGGTGAGAGCTGAAATTCGAATCAAGTTAAGATCTTTACTGCAAGATCTGGAACCAAATAGATATATTTGAAACATTGATTCGAAGAAACCTGAAAGAAAGTATCGTTCATTGCTCATATTAGAAAAAGAGATGTTGACGAGAGGTGAAGAAAAGGAAGAATGGATGGGGGAAAAAATCAGAAATAGGAAGTTAAAATATTTCGGCCACATGATGAGATAAGAAAGCCTGGATACTGCACTGCTGGAGATTGAAACTAACCATTAAAGACGAAGGAGAAGCCCAATGAAAAAGGTGAACGCCACCATAATGTATAAGAAATGACATGTAGCCGGCAATTGGGGATTTTGAGTCGGCGAACATCCAACTGTGAATTGTTTCCAAACAATATCGATGTCTGAAACATTACGATGTTTTTCGTACTGAATAGGAATTAAAAAGATGCGTTTCCCTACTGAGAGATTATAAAGGAAGTGAGGTGTGTGCTTACCGTTAAAGATCTATCTCGTTCATGGTATTCCTTTTATTCAGCGTGATTGTAGAAATGGCAGAAGAGACATAATGCTTGAAGAGAGAAATTTATCAACATAGGCGCGAGTAAAGAGTATTTTTTTTTTTGGACCTGTATAATTTGCAAAAGGAAATAAAACAACTAAAAAAATATGAACTTTTTACTCAGTTTCATTTAAGTGAATACACGAGGATAAGTGGATTATATCGATTTGCGGGCGCATCATGATGGAAAGTTAATGTGTATTTTTAATCGGTAGGATGACCTTGCAGGATTTTCTATTAATAGGCCATGTATGTACCAGGGGAACAGCTATAGACGAGGCTTTTGCGTTACATTTATTTGGCTTCGTTTCCAAAAGGAGATGAATTTCATATTGAAAACCAGGGCAGCATTATCATCCATCTCCTCATCATCGTCATCATCATCATACAATAATTTCAATTAACAGAGCAATCACACAATGGCAAAATTATTCTGGATAGTAATAACTGTAGTAAAAGAGATCATGATTAATATGGTGACGATGACAGTGGTAGTAATTTGGATGATGATGATATGGTACTGATAAAGATGGAGACGATAATAATGATGATAATTATCATGCTTATGATGATGATGATATGGTACTGATAAAGATTGAGACGATAATGATGATGATAATTATCATGCTTATGATGATGATAATGATAATGATGGAGATTGATAACGATGATCATGAGAATATGAATAATGTCCGTGTTAATAAATTAAATCAATTGTTAGATACAAGGAGCTGTTAGCTATTGACTAATGAATTTTTTATTTGTACAGATTGAGGGAGATCCTAGCGAAGACCTCATGAAAACAATGGCTGCGGATGAAGAAGAGAGAATAAAACAACAAAGAGAAGCGCTTGGCGACAAAGGATTGAAGGAAAAACTAGAAACTTTGGAGATAGCCAAGGAGGAGAATGAGGTTAGCTTTGTTTCATAGAATGCAGATTTTGTATTAGCTCTTGACATGACATATTAAGCACTGTTGATGAAGAACTCGAATAAAATATATGGTATTACATCGAGAGCACACCACTGCTAATTCTCAATGCTAAAATGGAACTTATTTTCAGCATCGTTAGTATGAACCAATTTCAAGTGGCTGGAAATGGGTAGATTACGTACACTGTTAATCTTTAAAATTTTGACTGTCTTTATGCCGTAAAATGACATTTGTTTTGGTTCCTTGCATTTTTAGGATTACTTAATCGTTGGGGAAAAGGATTTCTTATACGTTATCAGTTTCCAGGCAGATTTTATCAGATGATTACGCAATACTTTTCCCTTGCATATCTTTCTGATGACAGAAAACCTCTTTTCTCACCCTTTATTTCAAACAATGATGCTTCTTGTGATGCTGAACTTTTTCAAGCAAGAAAAGTGAAACCTGCCTGGAAATTCCTACCCTCAAAATTAGTCTATGGGTGCACATTGAACGTAGAGTTCTGCCTTTCTCGCTCGTGTATATTTTGAAAATAATATGATATAGATGTGGACGTTATGGTTGAAAAAATGATGTGGTGAAGGACTGGCGCTGATAGCCAAGTAGTAGAGCATGTGGATATGATAGGCTCTCATTCGAATCCAGCTCGGCGCAGACATATTGTTTGCTTTTTTTATATTACGGGTGCAAACGTTCAATCTTTTAATACATAACTATATATCAAAAATTTATCTTTTATGTCATTTTGTATTGAAATGTAATAAACAGTTAATGCTCATTTGTTTGTGCTGTTGGTATGATGGCTATATATGTTCTAGGCACGCAGTTGTACTCATCGTTTATTGTTGTAAATGAATTTTTTTTCCTCTCCGGCGTAGTCATTTTTCCCCATCTTCCCTTTGTTTGTCCCTCTCCCTTCCTTACCACACCTTTACTTCATTTTGCTGGTGTTCTCGCAACCTCCATCGTCTCTTCTTTTTTTCCTCGTCTTCTCTTCTATTAATAGCCACTTTCCGTCTTCAGTCGTTTTTCTTTCCTTAGTCCACTTTCTCCTTCCGGATCGCTCCTATGTACGATTTAGAAGGAAAGAATAAGCCATTTCGCCTCAATTGTAGTTTTGTTTTAGAAAAATAGTATTGAGAAACAGCAGTTTTTTGCATTAATGTACAGCGGGTTCATATATTGTTGATGGGAAACTCGAAGAGTAATAAAAACCCTTGATCTTGTTTCCTTTCCTCTTTAATAGGTGGAGCCTCCTGCTGAAGTTGTCAATAGTCTAAGTATTCCATCAACATCAAGTATTTGTTTTCACGAAATAACAACAATTTCAAATCGAAGAGACCAGTTTGATCAAAAGAACATCCAATTTCCAGTTCATGAGATACCCTTTGCTTTCCAGTTAGACCATGTTAAATCTCTATTTGCAGAGGTAAGGAGTGAAAATACAATTTTGTAGCACACCATTTAAATAAATCAAATTTATTTCTCTTCCCAAATTTAGCCTGCGACATGACATTTCCCTAATATTAGAGCAACAAATGTTATCTTGGAAATTTTAGGATTTAAACAAATTCGAATTATTAGAATCCCCATAAGAAATATGATAAGACAAAGATATTGACTGTAAATGAGAAAGTAAATTAGAAGGTTGGTAACTTTGTAAAACTTTTCACAAATAGTTTGAGTGTTTTTTATATTTTTAGTAGTAGACAGGTAGAGGCATTGCTCTATCATTGCAACGTTTCCCGCTCATACAACGATAACATGGATGGCTCATACTGGAGTGAAATGAAGCTACATTGGATCAGCAGCTTACCATATATTTGACCTATAGTCTCCTCTACAACTAGCCTGCAAAATCCTTTATTCTCTTTTTTTCATGAAATACTTAAAGGCATTTATATCAAATCATTTAACTACGAAGCAATAGTAAAAGTGTATTGAAAGGAAAATCATTTGTTTACATACTTTTTATGGTTTACGTCAGAATCCGCTGAGACCTTACAAGCTACGAGCTCGTATGCAATCTCCCCTTGCCGTCAGTAAGTGGGCCTGTGTACTTGAATGTATAAATGAATATGCGCCCTTCTCTGTGTATGTATGTATGTATGTATGTATGTATGTATGTATGTATGTATGTATGTATGTATGTATGTATGTATGTATGTATGTATGTGTGTGTGTATATTTTGATATGTGTATATATGTATTGTGGTTTGGTGATGACAATGCCCATCCACCAAGCCCCCAGGTTGCGGATAGGGGAAGGGCCTCCAGATGTGGGGGTTAGCGGTGAACATTGAAATAAGCCGTTCCGAGAAAATCGTGGGTTGCCCTTTAACAAGGCATAGCACCCAAAAGCCACCCCACCAGGGTCACTGGTGAAGATATCGGCAGCAGGATATCGGATGTGCAGCTGGCAATCATCAAGAAACCGATGCTTTGGTGGTGTACAACAGGGCAAGCAAATGAACGATTTATCGTCGGTGGAAGTTACTGCGTTTGAGAAAGAGAGAGAGAGAGAGAGAGAGAGAGAGAGAGAGAGAGAGAGAGAGAGAGAGAGAGAGAGAGAGAGAGAGAGGGGGAGAGAGAGAGAGAGAGAGAGAGAGAGAGAGAGAGAGAGAGAGAGATAGAGATAGATAGATAGATAGATAGATAGATAGATAGATAGATAGATAGATAGATAGATAGATAGATAGATAGATAGATAGATGAGAGAGAGGGAAATATACCCTTTAATTGCTGTTGCACCATCTCCCTAAGAGAAGGACACTCACTAAATCCTGCAACTGATATTGTTACCATTTAACTTGCACTTGCTTGTCATTGGTTTATAACTGTGGATGCTCGAGGGGGAGGGGGGATGATATATGTGTAGTACAGGCTTATGTCATGGAGATCTTTTATGTAAAGATATCTCTTCAACAGGCCTGTGACTCTGGAGTTAATGGCAACGTGCACATGCTCAAAAAGTTGGAGGTATGGAGTCACGATTCTGCACACAGACGGTTGAAAGCTTATCTTAGCATCGTTGTTAGTTCTGCTGAACAGGAAATAACTTGGGTGGAGCTTTTTCCGACTGAGTAGCCCATTTTAGGGACAACATTGGTCACCCAGATCATGGGAAGGGTCAAGAAAAGGTGACCTAAACATCGTTTATTCAACCGGAAGCCGTTCAGTTACCTGGAGCTGACAGGTGTTCAAAATTGCAGGGGAAACAAAAGTGAAAGTAATACCATCTATGCGAGAGAATTAAATTGAATATT
This sequence comes from Morbakka virulenta, assembly GCA_003991215.1. Taxonomy (NCBI): domain Eukaryota; kingdom Metazoa; phylum Cnidaria; class Cubozoa; order Carybdeida; family Carukiidae; genus Morbakka; species Morbakka virulenta. The sequence goes on along the minus strand of RDPX01000165.1, from coordinate 882,997 downwards.
GCTGCTTGGAATATAAGATCATTTCTTGATCTTGAATAGTCTGCTAATCCGGAACGAATAACAGCTGTTGTCGTCAAGGGACTGACAAGGTACAAAGTGAAGTGGACATTGCTAATTTATCTGAGACCCGATTGAGTTAATAAGATCAGCTTACTGAAAGAGATGCTGGATACACTTTTCTGTGAAGGCAAGCCTGAAGGAGAGAAAGAGGATGAAGGAGTATGTTTTGCTAACCGGACACAGATCACAACCAAGTTGGAGCAACCTAATGGAGTTAGAGATCGAAACATGTGTCTAAGGGTGCCTTTAAGATGTGGACGTTACATATCTGTTTTTTCTGTGTATGCTTTTACACTGGACAGTAGCCAGGGTACCATTATAGCGTTTTTGAGGATTATATCACAGGAATACCAAAGGCACATACGTTGCTGTTACTCGGTGACTTCGATGCACGGGCTGGAAGTTATCATAATACCAGGTATGGAATAAGGAGATATGGTCTTGGTAAGGCAAATGATAATGGCTTCTTCACAGCTATGGACAGAATTTAAGTTAGCAGTGCGTAACAACTACTTCAACAAACGTTTTCCCACAAGATAACATGGATACGTCCTAGATCAAAACATGAGCATAGGGTAGACTGCATCATCACATGAAACCGTGAGCTTCAAGATATGTGTACAGTAAGAATCATGCGGGGTGTAGATTGTGGTACTGACCATAAACTTCTTCGTGACAACATTAAGATGCGTATCAGGAAGAAAGTCAGAGCAGCTGGATTAAAAGTACCTAAGTGCACTGATGTTTTTTAGTTACAAAATGAGGAAGTAGATAAAACTCTCGGAAACAAGTGTCAGTCAACATTCAGAAAACGTATGACAATAGAGATTCGAAAACTTTGTACAGTGAAATTAGACAAGTGTTTTCACCACTGCCTCCAAGAATGCTGGTCATGAGATCTAATGATGGTCCTACACTGCTCAAAGATGCTGAAAGGATTGTGACACGTTGGACAGAACATTTTACTGATGTGTTTGATGATCCATCAGAAATAGATGAATTAGATATTAATGGTCTTCCTCAAAAGGATATCATTAGGGAGATGACGACAGATCCCAGTATTGAAGAGACAAGAAACTCCATAAAAGAAGCAAACACTGGGAAAGCACCAGCATCGGACGAAATGCCCATCGAATTATTGCTGTTTGGAGGAGAAAGCCTTGCCAATGCAATTTTATGCTTATTCGTGCTGTACGGCATGGTAGTACTGTTCCTGAAGTTTGGGTAGACTAGATAATGCTTTCTATTTAAAAAGCGAAGTAATCAATGTATGCGTAGCGGTGGGAAAAATTCTTTCGAAGATTCTGTCAAATCGATGGTGATGGTTTGGATCCGTCCTGTCATTCCAGAGACTCATCGTAGTTTCCGACACGGACGTGGGGCAATGGATATGATATTCACCGTTCGCCAACTTGTGAAGAAGTGTATAGAGTAGCGAGTACCATAATATCACGTCTTTATTGATCTGACCATAGCTTTCGATACAATTAATGGTGGTGCACTCTAGAAGATTTTTATTAAATTTGGTCGTCCTATGAGTTTTGTATAGATGATTAAACAGTTACACCATAACATGAAGGTCCGAGTAAGCATCAGTGGTTCACTGTCAGTACCGATATTAGTTGAGAATAGTGTAAAACAGGTTTACAGACTGGCTCCTACTGTTTTCTCAATCTACTTTGCTGTGATGGTTCTTCATGCTTTTAAGGGTTGTGATATAGGTGTAGGGATGCGATTTGGAATATCAGGCAAGCTTTTCAACCTTGGGTGTCTCAGTTCGAATAAAAAAGCTGTTCAGAATCTTGTTGTGTGCAGATGATGCTGATCTTGTTGCACATTCAGAGGAGGAATTGCAGCTGATTATGAACAAACTCTCAAGTGCTTGCAAAGCTTGTGGCCTTACCATGTGCCTCAAAAAGACTTAACGTTATGTTTTTACCTCCAGTTGGAGTGGCATATGCTGCACCAGATTTTCTAGTTGATGCACTGTTAATTTTGTATATCTTGATAGTATAGTGAGCAGGGATTGCACTCTGGATGCTGAAAAAAATCACAGAATAGCCTGAGCCAGTTCTGCTTTTCGTAAGTTGGAGAAACGCATATTGTCAGATCGGTTTGATCTTTTAAGGTGCCAAGTTTTATAAGGAAGGCAGAGTTTCTCGTGCTAAACTAAGAGAATCTGCAGGAAACATGAACTTTGGGCAGCTGATTTTAGCCCTCTTTGGCCTTGTAAGATGTCATCATTCCTGTTGTGCCCCTCACTGCTACCACTTCTGAATCTTCCATTTTCTCATGACCATCCTGCCCCAAAATCTGGAAATCGTGTGGTGGACTCAAACGACACCTCAGGATTTATGGAGATAAGCATCCTGCTGCTGCCACCCCGAGATTTCACTTGGAATACCACATCTGTCACAAACTGTGCAAGTCGCTTGCAGGTCTACGTAAGACTACACGGGCGGGAAGAGCAGGCGGAAGAAGGAAATGAAGGATTGGCACTCGTCTGACATGACGTAGCCATCATCAATCATCATGTATGTTTGTATCATTTTGCTAACACTGCATTCACAGGCGATCAGCCTCAAAAATTATTTCTTGTATACTTCTCACGAAACTCCTTCCACGTACCCAACAACACAACAGTTAGAACGCTGTCACAAAAAGAGCAGATCAGGGGCCTTGGTGTCAAAAAACCATCTACAATATACCGTATAACAAGAGTAAGTCATTTAGTCGATATGCTGTACAATAACAATCATAAGTTCAAATATAAAGCAAGGCAATCTCTTGAACTTGATATGAAGAAAAGAGGTATCCTTAGATCTGCAGAAGATGGAAATTTCATAGGTTTTTCTTGTGTTGAATCAGGAAAACTAAGTCAGTATCAAAGGAGGATTTGATGTTTCATTTGACAGGCCGCATTTATGCCGTCTAGTCCGTAAGTTTAACGACGAATGTGCCTAGGTATACGATCTTACGTCAGAAGGAAAGGCACGTAAAATACTCAATTGTGAAAGAGGAGTACCATCAAATTCCTGTTTACAAACCAAAAAATTGGAAACAAACTTCTCCAAAGAGTACCATATAAGGAACTGAAAGATATGAAAGAATTGCCTATGCAGGGATTGATAAATATCTCAGGCGCCGATTACGTATTGTCACAGAACATATATAGAAATAGCAAAATAAAGCATGATCTCTTCAGTTTTTGGTACAAAGGCAAACATAAAGTTTTACCTTGCAACTACACTTTGACGATATGGTATCCAGGTCAGTCTGCAGCTTGCACAATCGATGGATGTCGTTATACATGGTCTTAAATCCATGTCTCATTTTTTTAATCGATGTAAATAATCCAGAAGCAATTATGTCGCCAGACATGATCGGTTTGTTAAAAACAATTTCGATTGAGATACCAAGAGGATTACAGACACATTTCATCAACAAAACCATGAACACGTGTATTGCTGATATTGTTTGTCCGAACGAAAATGGATCAGCTCTGAAGCTTGGTTTTATAGTGAAAAAACAGTGATAATGGATGTAGCCTGCCCGTATTACCTTTATATTGACAATGCATATCAAGAGAGAGTAAGAAAATACAAAGTGGTCCATATTTGCTAAGTTTCAAAGGATTTAACTGTGTAGTTCACTCAGTCATTATTGGATCACATGAACCACTTGGAGCTGTTCACTGCAAGGCATTAGACGTGTTGTTGAAATTTTGAAATCAAAAGGTTATTAGGAAAAAGGTGACTCTAGTGATGCTCAACATCAAATAACATTATACTACTTTATTGTAGGAAGGATTAACCCCCCCTCTACCCCTAAGTAGAACTTTTCGATTAGCATCATTTTCTTAAATTCCCTTTTACAGTCATATGAAAAAGAACACTCACTGGATGTTGTTGGGATTTTATTTGGATTTCCTTTTTTTTCTTAATATTTTAGTGCTTATATTTTTTTTAACGAAAAGTATATATATTTATTTAAATACTCAGTATAGAAGCCGAGAACACGTAGAGGTTGTGTCTGTACCTAACACAACATTTTCAGAGTCTCATTGGTCATTATGTACTACGGAATTTACTGGTCAACGCCTATTTTATTATATTATATTATATTATATTATATTATATTATATTATATTATATTATATTATATTATATTATATTATATTATATTATATTATATTATATTATATTATATTATATTATATTATATTATATTATATTATATTATATTATATTAATATTTATTTAAATACTCAGTATAGAAGCCGAGAACACGTAGAGGTTGTGTCTGTACCTAACACAACATTTTCAGAGTCTCATTGGTCATTATGTACTACGGAATTTACTGGTCAACGCCTATTTTATTATATTATATTATATTATATTATATTATATTATATTATATTATATTATATTATATTATATTATATTATATTATATTATATTATATTATATTATATTATATTATATTATATTATATTATATTATATTATATTATATTATGTTATATTATATTATATTATATTATATTATATTGCGCAATTGTATTATTGAATATCTGACTTGTTTAGTTTAGAATTGTTAAATATGTTACCACATCATGTGTGCTTGGTGATCGTGAAATACGTGAAACTATTGCACAAGAAATGTTATTCCTCATACTTACTATTGACTCTTTTACAACTACTGAGCACTCTCTAGGACAAATAGAAGCCTTCGTTTAAATATATGTTTTGTATATGTACATTTATGTATATAGTCACATAAAATAGTTTTTGAAAAGAATTGGCTGCAGAAATAAGTGATCTTAATGTGTTGCTTTTTTACGTCATTTAGATCAGAGTTCTCTCGAACACAGCTTTAGTTCCAGAGCATCTGAGGATGTATCTCCCATTATTTTCAGAGATGTTATTTGAATCACCAGTATTACGAGATGGAAGTAAGATTTTCATTTTTCTTTATGTTTCTTGTTTATCTGTTGAGTTAATCACTAATGTAAATCGAGAATGCTAAAACTAAGCGTTTTTTAGGTTCCGTTTTCAGACTCACAGAGTTAATTGTTTGCTGCTTTAGGAAGATTTTTTAAGGAAGCTTCAAACGCAGTAATGTATTAATAGGCCATTTTCATCGTCACATATTCTTAGTAATTCTGAAAGGTACCTTGACAACTTTCGTCTGTCATGTGTGGCGTATGTTTCCATATATTTATTTTTGTGTTTGCAGGAGACACGTATTGTGACCGACAACAGTTTAGGCAACCTATACATAATGTATGTATGTACAAGACTGTGTGTATTCACAAATCTAAGATGGTGCATTCAGAACTATTGTAACGGAAGTTTAATCCCGAAATAACTTAAAACTTTTTGTGGTCTACTTGTTTTAAATACTTCCTGCCGAGAATCAAACTGATTGTATATCAACAGAAGTTACCGTAGATATTAACAATGCGAGTACAAGCTAATTTAGCTACTGTCATCAATAATACTGTCGATGCCAGTATAATTGCGATTATGATCATTATTATATTGTCACCTACTGCTGTAACTCCATAATTGATTACATATTCAGCGTTGGTATCCAGAGCATTGCTCGTAAAAGACTGGCTCTCGTTTTGACGGTCCCACGTGTTGCACATAATTTCATTCTGTCGATTGCAAATATGCTTAGTTTTAGGGGCTTGGAAGAAATTAACAACGATTTTTAATTTTGCTGATCAGTATATTGTGCAGTGCAGCAGGAGAGTTTTGAACGGTATTTTCTATGTCTTTGGTAAAGTTATGAATTTGGAAACTAAAGAAAATTACCTTTGAAGATTAATAAGACATAGAAAAATGTCTTATTAATCTGAAATGTTTTCCAGAAATTACCCAGTGATTTGTCATAACAGAAACTATACAATATAGACGGTAGGAATTAGCAGAGGAAACTTTCACTGGGGGAAACTTACCTGATACACCAAAGGTTACGCACACAGTTTTCGAAAATTTAGTTTTTGATTTTTAAAACCTTTATTGGAAATCAGCTCAGCTTTACTAGAAACAGGTTCTTGAATAGTTAGAGTCAAGGTACAACAAGAAACGGTTAACAATTAATACATTTGACGCATATTTGAAAAAAATTAAGCGTCATAATTTTTCCTTAAAACAATGAATGAGCATTGAAAATCAACGCTTGTTAAAGCAAAGGATTCAAATGGCTCTTCTTTTGCAAGTATTCCTATTCATTTTCTTCCTTTTCCCTTCAATTTTTTCCACCAGTTGGCCTCACTTCTCATACATCACTACTTATTTCTTTTAATATTGAAAGGTAAGTTGCTCTTTGTAAAAAAGGGTAGCGATTATTGCATTACAGACCATGATTTGTTAAGACTTTACACTACGTCAACACCGGTTTTCTTTTGTTCAGAAATTATACCCTACGAAGTTGTAGTCAATGAGCTTGCAGCAGACACCATTGAAACAGATGCTGCCATTGGTTATGGCGGGGCCCGATTTCAATCAGGGAAGTTCTCAAAATTGTTTGATGTTTCAATACTGGTAAGTTATTGCTTTTTTAAAAAGCGGAAAATAGATTTCGATTGTTGACGCTAACCCGTTCAACTACGTCAATTTAGGTGATATGTATGTTTTTAAAGGCTTTTCCCAAAGCAAGGCTTGAAGCCACTTGGTGCAGAACGTTACTTGTTTTATTTTATTTTATTTACTCTTTAATCATTTAATTTATTATTTTTTTCCTTCTCCAAATTCTGCCTTCAAAAAAATGTACAAATTCCGTAGTAGCACACTTACAACCAAGGGAAAAATAGACCGGAGTACTTCCAAAGACGTTGCCAGTGTTTTATATCGCGAACCACGTGCATGGCAAACGGTTGACTTAACCGCCAGACCATTACTCCCCATTTACTAGCACAATGGGGTTTTTTTTCAATGGAACAGATTTTCATAGTTATCACACGTTTTAAATGGGGTGATCGAACATCCACGCATGTGACTTAAATCCGCATTTTATGAGCAGGATTACAGGGCCGGTAGTTCTTTTAGCTTATTTGCCCTGCGCTTTCTACACTACTTGTACCTAATTCAGTCTTACAACTGCCAGGATTTTATTCGAAACCTATGAGGTACAATCTCTTTGTAACGTAGATATTAGGCATGGGAATCGACCAAACCTTTCCTGCTGGAGCGTGTTGCCATGACGATTATTTTGTGAGTTTTCATGCAAAATTTGAAAAAATGACTAACGTTTATCAGAAAGATTGTTTGTCATATTTTATGTGGATATTTCGAGCAATACTTGACAACGGTGACAAAATGCAGATCGGAAAGAAATGTGTGGTCCTATAATTAATCAAAAATACAAATTTGGCCAAATATCCTTTATCAATAAGGTATTTTTCGCTTGGGCGATCTGTTTCTGGTTGGCAATTGAGCTGATGCCTGACCTTCTTATTGATCGCCTCAAGCCAGTAGATATTTTTCATATTGTATTCATTAAACCATATACAAAGATTCAATTTTAGTTTTAAGTTTAATCAATTCTGCATTTAGCAGTAAGTGGTTGCTATTTTAGAGCAAAGTCCGTCATGGGGTGGTATTTTGACTTACTGAAAAATTATTACCAAGGGAAAACTATGAAAAACTTCCCTTTTTTTAAATGTAATATTATTCCTTTCTTCTTTTTAGGTTGAAGCTGATAAATTCAAGAAAGGCTTACAATGGATGGAAAATATTTTGTACAAGGTTCAATTTACAACCGAAAGAATCCGTATTGTTGCCAACAAGATTATCAATGATGTACCAGGGTATAACAAATATAGAGTTTGAACCTTAGCTTGTTTGCATACTTTTTTATCCCCTGTCCCAGTGTGTGTCTTTGCGTGCTTGTGTGTGGATTTATCTTTGTTAATCTTTGCTATTTTCTCTTTGATATTTTCTGTCTCTTCCTTTTCCTTTCTCTCCCTCTCTTCCCCCTTTCCTCCCCCTTTCCTCCCCTTTTCCTCATGTCACCTTTCACCTATTTTCTTCCCTCCCTTCCTCTTTGATTTCCCTTCCCTGCCTTTTCTCTTCCATCTCACCCTCTCGGTCTGTATATCTAAGTAATTTTTTGTCTTTACTTTTTATGGAATGTGCTCCTAGGTTATGCAATCAAAGATGACTTATTGTCGAAAAGCTTTTGCTACAATTTTTTTACAAATTTTGTTGCTGTCTTTTCTTTTTGTTTTTGTTATACATATATGATGGCGAATCATGCATACAATTATCTCTTATTTTCCTAAATAATTCTGATTCCATTTATCGTGTTCCTTATCGCGCAGTAAAGGAAACTATATAATGGCATCACTTGTCTTGTGTGTTTTTTTATAGATTTAAGAGAAGTGGTAGAAAGGTTGTCAGTGCTCTAATAAAAGACATGGCATTTACAAAAGGTAAGATCATTTCCATTTTGTTTGAAACTTTGCTTTAAGAGCTTGTCAAAAAGAATATAATCGCCCTGGTTGCCACAAAGAACTTCACCAAATAACTTTCGTGGAAAGAGTTACTAGTCATTGTCTGTTATTAATTTTATTGGCTTTTACCAAGACATCATTTGCTGTACCCAAAACACGTTTGACTCTTAATTGGCAACTGCAGAGGAACAAGGGAGACTTTGTATTGGTTTTATAGAGGCATCTCAGCACGACGGCAGTGATTTCACTAATTTTCTATGATGAGTGTGTCATGCTGGGGCTGGCAAAATATTTCTTATGGATTTGGGAAGACTGCCAGGTCTGCATATAACTTGAATGTACAAGACAGCTTTATAAATTAGAAAGCTTCATAGGGCATTTAAAACGAAATGATAATAGTAATGGCACTCCAGAACCAAAAGTCCGACGTTGATTTGAATGGCGATTGATTTGCAGGGTTTGACCATGAGATTTGCAGGGTTTGACCATGAGATTTGCAGGGTTTGAGGCTGAAACCCAAGGGTTTATCATTGCACCACAAGATCAAAGCTTGTTCACAAGGGACAATGAGAGAAATATTTGTCCACAATGGTGCTGACCCCAGCTGTAGGTTCTCTGATAGAAGTGTTGAGACAATTGAGCACCTGGTTTCGGGGCGCCCAATTATTACAGCGAATGAATTGAAGAATAGCACGATCGTGTGGATTCAGAAGGTATGTAGCCATTATGCTATTGAGGCTGGAGAAAAATGGTTTGAACATAAACCTCCACTTGTCACTGATACCATCGATGTCACAATACTTTGGGGCTTTTCCATTAGAACCGATAGGACTATAGAGGCCAATATAACATACTGTAATTAAAGGTAAGGTCAAAGGAACATGTCATATTATTTACATGAATATAGCAACTAGTAATATCTCTACGAAAGAGTTTGAAAAATTGAGCAAGTATAGAGATCCAGAAATTCAGGTCACCAAGATGTTTCACATGAAAACATCAACAGTTCCAGTAATCGTTTGACCATCAGGAATGACCAGGAAAGGAAAGTAGAACTTTGTTGAGAAAATACCAGGCAATTTAATCTTGAATGAAAACCAAATATTGTGCTTAATAGTACTACACATATTTTAAGATGTACTCTCCATGTAAGACGCTTTTTTAGACCATCTTCAATTTACACAAAGGTATACTGTAAACGGTTTAGTTCCCTCGGTCAATGGGAATGACTCGGCACTGAAACATTTTCAAAACAGAGTGCATAGTAAAGAAAATAGAACAATATTAATAATGATAATAGTGATGATGATGATAATAATAATAATAATAATAATAATAATAGTAATAAAATGATGATGATGACGATGATGATGATAATAAAATAATAATAATTATCTAACTAATATTTTTGCCTTTTTACCTGGTATTTCCGAGGAAATGTTTCCAATTTTAGGTTCTTCATAAATTGATTGTAGCACCAATTCACTTCTTTGCAGGCTGTAGTATATTAGCTACAGCCTGCAAAGAGGTGACTTGATGCTATGTGTATTAAAACATGAACAGACACGGCTGGGCTGGTAAATAGTCTCAGTCGAATGTCTGTCAGTACTGTAGCAAATAAACCACAAAATATAGGTACAAGAAACGGTCAGACTCACTAACAAGGACTGGCCAATTACCTTTCCGTTGGGCTTCATAACGCACAGTGATTGGATTATTGAGGCAATTGGGATTGAATTAAGTAATTAAAAAGAGACATGGATAAACCTGCCTGTCTATTGAAATGGCAATCTCCTAAGACAAGAATATTTTGAAGAAAATAATAAAATACAAGAAGTTGAAAGAGACATCGGTAGAAGATAGTGCTTTTCAGGACTTGAAATGCGTTAAAGACTTACCCCTTCAATGTGACTCGAGGAAAATAGGAAATATATTTTTACCCAATTTTGTTTGTTGTTTTTAAGTTTTTTATAAATGTTTTTTAATCTAATATTTTTAAACATGATTTGACTTATTGGATTTCTTATGGACGAGTACGAATATGGATTTTTCATAAGTACAACTTTAATATTTTCACATCTTGTTATATCAAACTGTAAATTAATTGATATTATTAATGTTTAACATGTTATATGTTGCGTAGTAAATAATTAATAACATTATTAATTTTAAGCAAGCCGAAACAATAATTATAACCAGGTAACTAATTCTGGATTTGGTCACCCTGTATTGTGTCTGCAGAAAACAAAATAAGCTGTTCAAATAGCACGGATGGTTATTTTTGTAACAAATTGATCTCTTTTATTTTTTTGTTGTTGTTATGTCAAAATCAAAAAAATATTTATTACCGGTTACCATTACCGGAGATAACTAGTAAGAATAATAAATGGCATTGGATGCTGCTAGTCAAAGTTTTGTAGAAATCCTCACATTTATCAGTCTCACTACGAAAGTGAAAATATGAGATTCCCGGAATTCTAGCTGTAAAATCCTTAACACAGAAATGATCATCTTGTTTTATTTCATACATAGTGTGTATAGATATGTAATATATTATATAATACATTAATAAGTTATTTTGTTTTATGACATTATTAGGATTTATACAATTGCGCCTTTTCACAGAAGAATTTATACCCTGACACATTGAATTGAATGTTAAAATGCGCATTTGAGAGCAACAGGAAAGAATCATTAAAATTTGCAGTTGAGTCACGCAGACAGTTTTACCATTTGCGATTGCGGTTAGTGAGACAGCTGAAAGCGAGATATTATACTGTTATGGGTTAGTGCAGGCAGAAAACGGATTTTTATCCACCGTTTTTAAGAACTGAAGTTGTTTTAAAGAAGGCAAAGTTACATTTTGGTAGCATGTTCAGTAATAGGTTCTATGAGTATGTCCATTCATAGTTTTATGCAGGATGTGAATATGATTTTCAATCGATTATTGAAATAACCCCCTTATAGTAACGGTTAGTGATGTCAATTCGATGAGAGCGCTTTTTCTTTTCCCTCTTGATTAAAAATTGTCCTACCTAATTCTACCCAATTTTTTTTGTTTTAGTTGAAATATTTTTTTTATTATCTCATATTTCTGAAAATTGTATATAAATGGGTACTTGTTTGTGGAGCCATTACTTAGTGGTTAGTGTTGTTGCTCTGTAACCATCGTAGCGGAACTTGAGTTTCTTTCAGACAGGCTAGCAATTCTTGTAAGAGTGATTTTTAATGCTAAATCTCATTATGCGGAGCGAATTCGTGAATCTATTTCTATTTGTTTTAGAAAAACTTTAAAGCTGAAATTTCTGGAAAATTTGCAAATGTGTTTTGCATTCTGGGAAGTCAATTTTTCCACCAATTTTTATGGTATTCTGGTTTCTATATTCTTTAGGGAAATGTCTGATCTTTTTAGTTAGATTATTTTCTGCAAGTTTTTTTTCTGAATGACACTGGTGCATCCTTGCCAGATTTCATTTCAGAAACTGATCTGATTTTAAATTCTGTCATTAAAAATCTGAGATTCATGCAACGGTTATTTATTGCCTTGATCAATATAAAGATTCCATTCCGGTAGTTGACTTGAAAGAGCGTGCTTCTGAGCTATATTCTTTGCTCTCCAAACTTTTAAATCTGTGCCTATCACAGTCTTCTTTTGTGTCTTCCCAGAAATTTTCTGTTGTGCTTATCGTCAGGAATGGAGATGGTCTATCTGATCTTGGAAAATATCGATCTGTGAATCTTCTCACACTTAAAAGATGTGTGCGTATTGAGGACAGGATTTTAGCCGACAACATTTTCACCTTATTAGATGCTGTTGAAAGTAAACTTCTGTCATAAGAAACACTGCGTGGAAACACTTAAATATCAAAGTAGTAGTACAAAGTACACGCAATCAACGCGTCTTCTTCAAATGCAGGTTCAAATGCAAGTTCCTTGAAAATACGATATCTTCTGATTCTCCTGAGGTATTTTTGAAGGTTGGAAACCAAGATGAATTAGTTGCCTTACTGACAGGATAAACAAATTTGAATGCGAGAGGAATGGTAGACAATTCAATACTGACCCTGATGGAACGATGGAGTTTTTAGGCATAATCTATTTTTGAAGTTTTCTTGCCAATGCAACAGACAAAGGATACCAGACACGTACAATGATTGACCAGCTAAACACTTTTCCAACAAGTGGTCTCATATACAGCAAAAGTGTGTTGATGAGCACACGACAGAGTTCAAAGGCAGAATCGATATAAAGCAATCAAGAGGAAACACACCGTATTGTGTTTTAGATGTGCATATGTGAAAGTACGACGGGAAATTTGTAACGATTTATTCCATATCTTGGAAAGAATACAAAATGCAGAAGACGCACATGGGATGGGTGTGGTTCTTGCGCTTAATACAGTACATGAAACCAGCGATTGCATGGTATATTTCAACAGCTTTTGCAGCCTGTAAGCATCAATCAAATAGGTATTTGAAAAGAGAATATTTGGCATAGGTACTGCGAGGGCTAAACAGGAAGCTTAAATTCCCACCTTATCAAGAAATGAGTCGTATTGATATTTTTTTTAGGTATAAGGTAGCTGCTTGCAAATGGTTGGACAAGTAGAGGAATTCCATTATGTTGAGCGAATTTTGTTGGTTTAGATAAGTTATCAAATATATTAAGAAGGGAAACTAATTTGCGTAAAACATCTCAGTTTTATGCCCAGCAATACTCAATAAGTAAAAAGAGAAATCGAACGGATTTATCTTCCGAATCAAGTGTTAAGCAAATCATCGTCTTGAACAGAATTTTGAAGTTGGCTATTACGTGTGCCTTTTTTAGACCTGATGGACATTGCTTGTGTAAACAGCTTCTCCGTAATTAATTTTTTTTTTGCTTTAACGTCATTTTCCCCAGTAACTGGGGCTCAGACGGCGCCCTTCATCAGGTCTTAGATTTGGCAGCGAAGAATTTCTTGGGCGGATACCCTTATGGTTTTTTCATTTGTGAAGTTTCAAAATTGCCCGCTCGGGAAATCGAACTCTTTAATTAATATGCTAAAAGTAATCCAACTAAATATATTACATTTCAAGCTTATTGTTGCGCATGCTTTAATTGATAAATACATCACCTGTTTCTTTAAATGCCAAGCGTTTAAACCATGAAAACAATTGAGGCTCAACTACTACTGACCATTGCTCCATAACATCTCCCTAAATTTGGGTAACCACGACTGAGGTGTCATTAGTGGCAGTCAAAAGATACGAAAAGAGTACCTTTGCACGGTACGACACATGCGGGATTTCTTATTCTGTAATGAGAAAACCCAACTGTTGTTACAAGTGACATAACAATTATTCAATGTGCATGACAGTTATGGGATAACGTAGTGCCATTTTTATTTTTCTTGACTTTTTTTAATTTGTTTTGTTTGGATTTCGAACTTTGACTTGCAAAATTACCCTTTGTATTAGTAGAATGTTAGAGAATTGTGATACGTCAATGAATTCGCTGCCGTGAGTTAGAGGTTACTTGTATATTAATTACATTTATGCTTCAAGTTCTCAGATAAGTTATGTTAGAGTAACCATGTTTTAATAAAAAAGTACCCTTACCTCAGACAATACAACAATGGAAGCTAAGCATACAGTTCTATTTTTGCGATGACAACTTTTAATGTATTTCACAATGTCAGTTGACCAGATCGTTTGAAAGTGCACTTTTGACAATTTTTTTCTATTTATTTAGAGTCTTTAAGATTTGTTATGTTATAAATCTTCTGAATACTCAAACGTTGTTGAATCAATCGCTATCTCCTTCAGTGGCCCTTTCAGTGGTTTATACCCCTATATTATCCAGGGGGGTTGCACCCTATTTCCCCTCCCATCTCACCTTTGGTCTTCTCTGGGTGACCATTTTATTTAATTAAGAAAACAGTCAGTCCATTTTATCCAAATCCTGTAAACCTTAAGATACCTTATGTCAAAAAGATTTAGTAGATAGATTGCATAGACATTTAATTTTGAGTCCAATCAGTTGGGTCTAATCAGCGTATTGTGCCTCGGTATCCTTCGTTGACCACAGCAACAACAGTGTACCAACTTTTATCTCGTAAACGACGCATACTTTTTAGTTAAAAAGAATGATATTTCGAAATAGCACACAAGGCCTTCGTTAAAGTTAAAAAGATAATTTGGATTGGCCACTTCGGTTGCATTTGGCTTTAAAGGATTTGTAAGATATTTGAACTGCTTATCAGCAATACAATGGCAGAATTCTTGCAGAACCTTGGCCTTTTTGTTGATGTTCAGTACAAAGTTAAAGATGCTCTTTCCACCGGTGAGCATTTGGTTGTAACTGTAGAACGTATTTATTGTTTAGTCTGGTGAAGAACATGGTATAGCTCTGGATATTTTCAAGATATTTGATAAGGTGTGGGACACTGGCTGGCTTCACTAGCTTTCTAGTTCTGCTATCTGTAAAAGTGTCTTTTTTATCATTTAGTCTGCCCATGCAGATCGTAAAATGTATGTAGCACTGGGTGGAATTCTCTCTGAGTATTCTATTAATGCTTGCGTTCCTTATGATTCTATTTTTATTGCCACTATCTTCCTTCTTCACATTAATGATCTTCTTGCTTCAGTTCATTAACATCCATGCCGACTATACTACCTCGTACGCTGGTATTAGTCACAAGGCAAATCAGGAGGAACAGGTGACACTTTTGGAATATTTGAAGTCGTACCTTTAGGCTGTTAGAGATGAGGGAAGAAAGTGGTTGATGTTCTTTGAGGCTGCGAAAACGCAATTGATGTCATACAGACAAAAGCTGAAGCCTTATCTTCCTCCGATAATTATTGACAATAACTCTAATATTAATTTTGGTTTGGTTACTTCACCTTGAGAAGCGCTTACCATTGAGAATATTTGTGGGTTTTTTTTGTTTTTTTTTCACAAGATTTTCCTGTGGGTTCTTATATTCAATCTGTTGGTAAGTTTGTTTCTAAAAAGGTCTTCTTTGGATTGCGCTAAAGAGTACCTTACGCCTAAAACCATTTTTTATATCTATAAATCTATCAGGCTGCCTTGCTTGGTGTACTGTTATCTTATCTGGACAGGTGTGCCCTCTTCTTACTGTGATGTTCGTGATCCACTCCAGAGACGTGTTCATAACTTGTTATGTCGGAATCTTGCTGCTAGTTTTCAATCTTTGTCTTTACGATGAAATATGGCATTGTTATCAAAGGAACTTTTACTGGTACCAGCTCAATTTGTATCTGGTATGACTCGTTTCCCTCAACGTCTTCATCGTTTTGGAGTTGTTTTTCGTCGTTGTAGTAAATCTTCCTGTGAATGTAATTTTTTCTCTGACAACTAGGTTGTGAACTCTTTCCATACTGTGTACTTTCTTCCACCGTATGACCTAAACGTCTTCAAGACTAAGATCAACGCTATCTATTAACTAAACATTTTTCTTTTGTCATTTTTTCACATTTCCATACTTTTCAGTGGCAATATGCCGTATATGGTTCTTAACCATAAAAAAAGATTGTTTTTTTACGCTGAAATTCTAAACCTATTGGTTTTCTGACTTGCGCGTTGCCCTTTTATTACAAGGAATTACTGTTTTGTATGATGATGATGAAACATCTACTAGCTATGTGGTATTACAAAGACATTTGGTAGTTCTAGTAAGATAATTAGAGGAATAGTGAATACTAGGTGATTGCCCTGTTGGTCTTTGAGGGTAAAGAGTCTTCTGTGCTATGTTACGTAAGATTCCAAAATGAGATTCTTTGTATTATTTTACGTATCACTTCACTTTTCCATTTCCAACGAAGAAAATGGAAATCTGTATTCATGTTTAAGCATAATAAAATGGTTTTAGCAACACAAGCCATCAATTACATAACAAGGCTTTCATTTTACTCTACTTAAAGTTATTTGAA
Source organism: Morbakka virulenta (assembly GCA_003991215.1). Lineage (NCBI taxonomy): Eukaryota > Metazoa > Cnidaria > Cubozoa > Carybdeida > Carukiidae > Morbakka > Morbakka virulenta. Next base: position 866,540 of record RDPX01000165.1, on the reverse strand, counting down.
GTTTATTCATAGTAGCGTAAAGTAATGCCTAGATTTCCTGTTTGTTTACATAATTTTATTTAAGATAACGAAAAACAAAACTTTGCTTCAAAGCTACCAGTATTCGAATACCATAAGAATGCCGACGCTGACAGTGTGGTGTTTTTTTATCTGTTGAACCCCAACAATATGAGTCTTTGGGAGGGGGCAGGTAGGGGGGTAGATAGATGGACAGAAAGAGCGAGAGAGAGAGACAGCCAGCCAGACAGCCAGATAGAGATGGTGATGGGGAGGGATATATATTAGATAGATAGATAGATAGATTGATTGATTGATTGATTGATTGATAGATAGATAGATAGATAGATAGATAGATAAATAAATAAATAAATAAATAAATAAATAAATGGGTAGATGGAAAAATAAATAGATAGGTGGATTGATTTGTTGATTGATGGATAAATGGTTTTATTAAAGGAATGACTGACGTAATTTGGCAGAGATTTACAGAGAAGTAGAAAGTAACATGGATAAAGAGTAATGTCGAGAAGGGTTGAGCAAAACAGAAAAACAGAAATGGACAACTACAGATTAAAATAGACATATAGATAAGGGTACATAAATAGTGCTTAGCAAAATATGAATTTAGTGATAGATAAATATAGTTATTAAAAATATGATAGATATAAGTTATTGGGATGGTAAAATACAGATAGGTAGCAGTTATTCAAGTTACATCACAATTATTAAAGGTAGCTAATATTCTTTTTTGTGAACCATTATTACAATAGTGTGTAAGGTATTGCCTTAGTAATTCTCTTTTATACATGAGGTATAATGTGTCATACCAACCCCAATTGGAAACCCTTTGTGTCTTATCCATCACATATGGTACCTTTTCTTTCTTAATGAGAGAATAGGTTGCTACGCTACCAATAAATGTTTAAGTGACATGCCAGGAAAGAACAGGATTGTCAGATTGTTTTCATTAATTCATGAAACTACTGATTCACGTGCAATTGAACTATTTGTGCATATGAAACATTTTTTGAACCCTTTCAAGGTACACGTTGTCATTAGACAAAGCTTAGGAAAAGGCATCCAAATTGAAATTGTTTGGATACTCTTCTTAATATTATTTGCACATTACTGGCACCTTTTAGCTGACGTGCTCTCACTCATGATATCATTTTGCCTTTCTAAAAAATTGACTATCAGTAAATACATTTAAAACTAAAATTTGGAGACATTGATTCGTAAAATAGCAAAAGTTTAGTAGTTGTTAAAATGAAGCTTATAAAAAGACTGAGCGTGGGACAGAATTTGACTTCGGACTGAATAGCTTAAGACGAAACTAGTTTGAGATAAACTGAACGTTAGGAAAGCAACAGCATGACAATCCAGTTCTTTACTGTTCTTTCCTGTATGTAAATTAAAAATTGCTGGTTTGTTTGAAGAAGTTTAATATCAGTAACATTTTGGGGAATTCAAAATGCTACTATATATTTTTTCGATTTGGACAGAAACACTGCTCACATGTTTTTGTGTAGGTATTTATTGCTATAACCCCGATTTGGAACTTTGCCATTAGGTTTAACGATATGCCATTTGGCAGATTTTCGTGCCCAAGGACCTCTAAGCCTCTTTGTGTCCTTTTCTGTGATCTCCCTTTGTCGTCTTAGAAACCATGGCTGAGAAAAGATAGACTTTCTTTGGTTCCATATATCAGCATGGCGTCCTTCGTTGTCAACAACTCGCAGGTTTTGCGCAGCTTCTAATGCTTGTCGTTTGAGTTGTTCCAAAATGAAGTTTTCCTTGTCCTTGTCAGTGATCGTCTTCATCTCACGGCCAATCTTCATAAAGCCCCAGGATGGAATGATTGCAAGGGTTGCAAATAGAATTAAATAACGATAGCACTTTTTCAGCATATTGACCTGTGGGAGGAAATGAAATGAGTAGTTACACTTTACTGTTATGGCCAAAGAGACGGGAAATAAAGCAATAAGCAATTATCAAATGCCATATTTATTTCAATAATACTAACTTTTCGTTGCGCAACTATCGTTTACTTCGCATATTACATTTAAAGTAAACTTTAGTTTTATCTTCAATGTATTACTTCTTTTACAGAATAAAGAAGAGTGGTTTTCATTTGACAAGTAAAGAAACCAGTTGCTTTTATATTGATGAGAAGTAGGCAGGTTTTATAAATGGTAATAAACGTTAAAGAAAATAGTTCGTCATTAAAAGATAACGTGGACTTTTGTATTGTAAGGGTAACCTGTTGGTATAGATGATGGAACATTTTAATCATGGAAATATTAACCGTTAAGGGATCATTTGGAAGTCATAGATATAGTAGCTTTATCATCTTTTGAGCCATTAGCTTTGTCCGAGCTATCTTTCGAGGGATACTTTTCCAATAGTCAGCCTGGTAATAGGAGACGTACCTCTCGAAACTTAGCTCAGAAAAAGTGCACGACTCTTGATATAATAAAGATACCTCAGTCTTGCACAGTGTAATTTTTAAAGGTTGCGGATGATAAATAGGTGGCAAAGGTCACCAGTAAGTTCAGAAGCGATATCAATTTTTCTAGCTTTTATGTCTTGTGGATAACAGGGAGAAATCAAAAGTATACCTCGTGGCTTTGATGGAAGGCACAAACAGGTTTTGTGTTTTTTTGGACAAAACCGAATTGCTGCTTCCCTATCTCTGGTCTTATTGCTCTCTGTGCTCTTCATATTATGACTCGCACCAGGACCTTAGTTATACGACTCATTAGACTGATATCAGTTTGTCTGGCTTCTATGCCTTGTGGATAACAGGGAGAAATCAAAAGTATATCTCGTAGCTTTGATGGGAGGCACTAACAGGTTTTGTGTTTTTTTCGATTGGGGTCATCTTTCAGACGGTTGGAGAAGAGGACGATCTGCTCAGGCTGGGGCTCAACATGAATTTCATATATCAAGGGTAGACAAGAAAAAACTATTGTGTTTTTTCAAAAAGGGGCCTTTTGCTTTCTTATTGACCTTTTGCAATTCATACTATCATACTATTCATACTATCACATGTACATGAAAATATACGTTAAAAATATATATAGTATTAGGAGTAAACTTCAAACAGCTAGATATTAAATGCTGCTAATTTGACAAATTAAAAAAAGGACGGAAAAACTCTTTACATCACAAAAAAAAATTTTTTACACGACCCGAGACACGATATATAAAGGCACAGAAGAAGTGCTTCAGAATATATACATATATACATAAGGTAAAACACGAAAAATAAGGATTATGATTGCAACTAATAGTTTTACGATATTTCGATCAAACAGGCAATGCCTGATGATCGAAATATCGTGGAGTTACTGTTATCGAGTGTATCGTCACTTCTTTTTTGAGCATCATTCAGATACAGTTTATTCACAATTATTTTAAGTCTTTTTTAACTTGTTTTAGTTATTTGGAAATATGCTCATTAGCATTTTTAATTTCGTCATCTTTAGACGTGGAGTCCAGAATGGCCCTAGCAAAATGCCACCATACTAATTTGGCTTCACACTTCAAATTTAATCCTTCCAATAGAGATTATCTAAGAGAAGAAACGCCATCATTTTGTCGCTCAATTTGTCGTTCTAATTGGTTCCGTATCCATGCGCAAGTAGGATGAACCAAATGAATAGTTGGTTCACTGACCTTTGATAATATTTCGTTGGCTTTCAAGAATGGGCTCAGTGAATCAATCATACCGTTTAACAAATCTTTATCTATCTAGGCAAGATAGCGTAATTCACCTCGCGCCGATAACACATTCATCAAATCGTCCCAGAAATCAACAATTGATTGATACATTCCAAGATGAGTATTCCATCGTGTATCACATTGGACGATAAGCTATCTTGACAATCTGCTTGCAACTGATGACCGAGTACAATGATCGACTAATGACTTACACGAACAAATTCCAAATTCAAATCATGTCCAGCGCAAGAAAGTCGTTCAAAATGTTTTGACACACCAAGCACCATCTTTCTATCACTGTCAGAGGTCATAACGTTTTTTCTTCATTTTACTTTTGTTCTCTTTCTAAATCAATATAGTCCATTAGTTTGGTATTGATATCTTTAGCAATGCCTTCATTTTTCATGGTTTCCTCAGAATATTTGGAAACACACAAATTATATTTTTGGAGCGCAAATTTTTCATCAATAAAATGTGTGGAGATGCTTGTATAGTCCCAAACGTGATGATCACTTTTCCAATGATCCGTTGTGAACGCGGCATACGGAAGGCAACGAGGTATTTGATTACGTTGTTTATCTAAATGTTTAAAAATGCCACTTTGGGCCTCTTTGTGTAAATCGTCTAAATGATGTCTTGTTAAGTTTGTACGGGTTGCAATTAACCCTTTAGCGTCTACAGGTCCTTACGTATGTCCAATATTAATCAAATCCTGTATGACAGGCAAAAATCCACTATCTTCAGCTATCCTCAGTGGTCTATAATTCTTAGCTGACCAAAGCACAACTTTCCGGTTTAGCTTTACACGATCCGCTTCATGTATCGAAATTTTGACCTTCTTTTCTGGTTTAGTGCAAGTTATCTGTTGTCCCTTTAAAGTTGCACTTTGTATTTTAGCACATTTCACGTGGTGTTCCAGAAGGGCTTTTGTTCCGTGCGTAGGACGATAAATTAACACAGATTTGCAAATGGAACACGCTGCGAAATTCTCAATTTTGTTATTACTTCTCCTCCTCAAGTGCCGTGACTCAGCCGAACGTTGGCGATCATGTCTCTCCACAGATTCCTGTCCTTCGCTGCCCTCAGGAGCTGAAGCTTTCTCTTTGTAGACCATGCTGCTATGCTACCTATGAATGTGGTTCTTGGTCTGCCCCTGCCTCGTTTCCCATCAATTTTTCCTGTCACTGACAACTCTTCTAGTTCCCCTTTCCTCATTACATGTCCTGGGAATGACAGCTGTCTTTTTCGAATGGTGAACAGTAGCTTTCTTTTGCATCCTGCTCGTCTCAGTACCTCTTCATTGGTAACATGATCTGTCCGTGAAATCCTTAGTATTCGGCGTAGAAACCACATCTCTGCTGTTTCCAGCTTCTTCTCTAGGGTTGGTGTGATGGTCCAGCTTTCACTCCCATAGGTAAGCACTGGAATTACGTAACAATTGAGGACTCTGAGCTTGGTGTCCAAGGAAATAGTTCGGTACCTCAGTATCTTGGAGATCCGCTGGAATATCTCTTTTGCTGTGGCAATTCCCACCAAACATCTTCCGTCTGATGTAATCATGCTGCCAAGATAATTAAATTTATTTACTTGCTGTATGTCTTCTACATCTATAGCTATGTTGCAGCTCAAGTTCACATGTCTTTTGCTCACCGCCATGCAAAACGTTTTGCGGCGATTGATATTGAGACCTTTTGCCCCACTTTCTTCTACGACTGTGTCTAGCAGTTGTTGTAGCTTCTCTGGACTGTCAGCTATGAGAGTCGTGTCGTCAGCGTAACGTATATTATTCATGTTGTACCCTCCGATCACGAAACTGTCTTTTCCTTCGATACTTCTCATGATTTTCTCACTATATAGATTAAATAGGTCTGGTGAAAAGACACAGCCTTGCCTGACTCCTCTTCGAACATTGCCGTATTTTCCAACTTCGTTCTGCACTCTCACACCCGTGGTCTGCTCCCCGTATTGTTCCTTATGAGTCTAATGTCCTTTCCGTCTATGTCCAGATCTTGCATCATCTCTATCAGGCACTCGTGTTTCACTTTGTCAAATGCTTTTCAGTAGTCGATGAAACACATGAAAAGATCACGTTGCATTTCTATGGCTCGTTCCGACGGCATTCTTATCACAAATATAGCATTTCTTGTTCCTGCATCTTGGACAAAACCCAATTGCTGCTTCCCTATCTCTGGTCTTATTGCTCTCCGTGCTCTTCCCATTATGACTCGCATTAGGACCTTAGTTATATGACTCATTAGACTGATGGTCCTGTTTCTACTATTGCTTCTTTAAACACTTCCCACTTACTGCCTTCTTCCGTTTCGAGTATTTCGAACCGGTTCTGCACCGCAACTGCATATCTGGCTCTGTCGTCGAAAATGAATCGAAAAGAATCCCAGGCACCATTTTTCCTGAATTATTTTAAACTAATTTGTGTACTTCACTTTTAATTTTCTTTTCAATATCCGATTTTGAGATCGCCATGGTGGCTTTTGATGACAAACGAACTTTCAGCTGCTTTGCAAATGTATTTTTGTTTGTGAGTGATTGCGTCAAAATCTACTTAACACCTCCAAACAATGATCAGTTTATTTCAATCATCAATAAATGAAGTGAAGTGATAAAACTGAGAAAGTGTCACCTGTAGCGTAAATTTACTTATCTGATTAATTACTTGACAAGCCTGTAATGCAAGGATGTCTATGGTTTTTGACCGATTTTTTTCAGGCATCGGGACGCCCCACACATGTCGAGTCATGGTACAATAAAAATAAGGTTATTAAAACAAATGGTCGTGTACACACAAGCAGATAGATAGCTGAATAGATAGACAGATTGAGGGAGAGAGAGAGAGAGAGAGAGAGAGAGACAGACAGACAGACAGACACAGAGAGGGAGGGACAGAGAGACAGAGAGAAAAGGATGGGTTGGAAAGGGTGATATAAAAATAGCATATTAACATCAGATTCAATGACCCAATCCAGGTTGAGTAATGAAGGAAAACAATTTCCTTAGAGAGAGAATTTCATAAGCCAGCGATTCACATATATCCACAAAGAAACACTGAAATCAAAATTCAGTTCCATACTAACGAAGAGGAAATGTGTAGTAGAGACAGACAGACAGAAAGAAAGAAAATATTTGTCTTTGAAACTTTTACTTACATTTTGTATTATACTACATCTGTTTTGCTCGTCCCATCCCCCAGTGAAAGAACAGCTGAACGCTATTTAATAATGGTTTAATATTAAAGATGAGTATTCATCTTGCTGTTTTTCGTTACATGTTTTTAATTTAATAACCAGATAAGCTGCAGCTTTTACTGAGGGAAGAGTTACTACACTAAAGACCATGCCATTTTGAAGAAGATCAGTAATTTAAGAACACATATAATGTACGTCAATTTTGTTGGACTGCTCAATTTTGTTGGGTATTTAATGACAACGTGACATTTTCTCTTTGATGTACGGCCGTAATACGTTTATTTGACAAAATTTTCTGTTTTATTGTTATGTTATGTTATGTTATGTTATGTTATGTTATATGTTTTGTTATGTATGTTATGTTATGTCATGTTATGTATGTTACGTTATGTTATGTTATATGTTTTATGTTATGTTACGTTATGTATATTTATTAATTTATTTAATATAATTTTCATGGATTGACTTTACTTTTTATTCATTGTATTATTATTTATTATTCATTCATTCATTTCATGCATTCAATTTAAATAGAGCAACTGGGGTCACGTGACACTTCACTTCAAGCCTCACTTGACACCTCACTTAACCCCTTACTTAAACATTCCAAGGTTTGCAAGGTTTTCACTGTCAGTAGCTCTGGATTGCTAGATTGGCTTCCCTTTAACCTGCAGTCTTAATTTCTTCAATTCTGAATACAAACAGGTTTTTGTACATGTGAAGTCTCTTTAACAGTCAATTTCATTTATCTGTTTTTTTACACTTGTACCACACTGTTACAGAAACACTTAAATATATATTCAGGTGTTAGTGATTAGTACTTTTTCCGCTGAAAAAAATTTCGTCGCTGAAATCTCTACATGTCTTAGCTCGTTCGTTGCATCTTTTCTCATGCAATATTTTCACTGTAAACTGGTGACTGCTATTATGCAACAGACAAAGTAATTACCTTTTTTTCAAGACAGCTGGCTGCCAGTAAGCTGCTCCGTTACCGGCCGATTCTTGTTTCAAGTGTCCGATTATTATGCTGGTGTATATCACACAAAATACCATTGGTCCACTCGGGCGGAAGGGTGGAAAAGCACTATTTCTTTGTATAAATACATTTCAGAAACGCACTTCTTTTGTGGTGATAATTCTTCAGTTCATTCAACCACTAACCAAAGCTTTGTACGAAAATGCTCTATTAAGCCCAGAGGTCCTGACGTATTGCAGTGTATCTTCACCGAATATTTACTGAATGAACACCCATTTGAGAGCTGAAAGAGTTAAAGCTTTGTTAGACGAAGACGTTTTTCCAACAGCTAAACGTATTTTTATTATACGGTACAGGACCCATTTAGTAGTAGCCTGTTGAGGAAATGTGGGACACTCCTCCCACACCATGCTCACTGTGAAGGGGTAGGCAGCAGGACGTTGGATGAATCCTCTGAGAGATAAACCTTGTTTTGACAACTAGCAGTTTTTAGGAGTTGTTTCTTTCGTTTTAGCCAACTGGTATCACAACTTACTTTTATTGGAAACCTGCATTAAAGAAAGCAAAGGGAATTAACTTTTCTGTACTCCTAAAAACAACCATAGACAATAACTTCTTAAGAATAAAAAGTGACGACGTGAAAGGGATTCTCTGTACTAGAAAATGTTCTGCGTCCAGTAGGGAAACCCGTGAGTGCCAGAAGGGTCCAGACCGACAATAAGGCCCTGTTTCCATCAGCAACATTATCGAAATTGGTACATGGAAAGTAGACCCTTCATCAGCTAGGAAAGCCTGACAATGAAGAAGAACAGACGATAAAACTTGAGATCGAAGAGGTGTCGCTTTTTATAGTGGATCCTGAGATTGCGAGGTTTGTTCTTTGTTACTTCGCAGCAAGTTATCGAATTATTTTGGTCAAAATTAAACCCCGCAGATTTTTTCCCATTGTCGTTTCCGCAAATACAGTTCTTTAGAAGATTTTGATGTTTTCAATGATTAATCGCAATTTAATGGAAGTGAAATAAATGGCATAATGGGATATGTTAATGCTAAAACAGGACATGATACAGATCCCAGAACTTTAGGACCTCACGGATTAGGAGAAAGAAACAAGAGGGGTGAAAGATGGATAGGATGGTGTAGAGGTCAAAGGTGAATAAGGTGGGGTATGTCAAAGTATATGATCATGAGGAACTCAAGGTTTAAAAAACTACCAAGCAGGCTTTGTACATGTGAAAGCGCAATGGATTGTGTTAAAAACCAGCTTGATTTTGTGTGCATTAGTGATAGGATTAAAAGAGCTATAAGAGCGACGAAAAGATGACCTGGAGCTGATTGTAGCTCAAATCAGTTGCCTGTAGTATCAGATTTTGTTTTCAGATTGAGAAAATTAAAGACGAAAAATGTTACATGCAAGTTAGACTACGCAAAACTTTATGAACCAAGTGTCAAGTCATGCTTTCAATACTCATACCCTTACGTATCAAATTGCTTTCCACATGTCAACGTTTTAGGATTTGATGACCACGAGGTACTGATCGCCATCCTTTTAATGCATTTTCTGCTTTAGAAACACGTCAGGATTTATACGAGGATAACACCATTTTGAATGTTTTGATATAACGCTTGGTTGGTCCCACAGATAATTAGTACAGTGTCAGTTGTTTCTCGATAAACCTCTCCACAAATTGGTGGATGGGTAAGACTCTGTCCATTGTACCCCGTCTACCTCTGAATTCATGCTGGTTTTCTTGTTTGGCACCAAAGCAGATCCATTTTAGCAGTCGATTCAAAATAACCTTTGCAGAGAAATGTTTCCACTGATTCAAGGAAGTTTTTCCCTCAGTTGCCAGATTATTGATAGCTTTCTAATGAATTGCGGGGTAAATAGCTAAGCCGTTTAGTCCATCGCTTTGTGTTTCTTCTTTCATGGTCCAGCATGAGAGAGAGCAGTCCTTTGACATCAAGGGCGCCATTTTTTATGCTTGTGGACCAAGCAGTTATAATTGCATCCATTTCACCTTAAAGACAATGACCTGAAAGTTGTTGCTAAGAACTTGAGGCATTTTGCAATTTGAAGACATTGTTACGCTTTGACAATTTAAGCTCTTTGCTCACACATTTTTGTTTAACCCACTCACGTCCGCAGAACAGATAAGGAGGTTTTGCTTTCCTGTTATGGTGCAATTCAAAGTGTGTTCGTTTGCCAGCATGACTATTAGTATTCATCTTTCCATTGCGCCGTGATTGCTCTAAGTGTTTAAATGTGTTGAGGTCTCCATCTTATCAGACTGTTTGCATTTACTATAGATATCATAAAATACACGTTCACAGAAACACAATCATAAAGCGTTGGTAAGATAGAAGAGCCCTTGAGCATACTACCCGGCCACAAAATCATTCCGTTTTGATTTTATCTGCATGGTAATTTGTGTGTGCATTGCACAACCTACTCCTTTCCTTTTCATTCTTTTCGTCTTGCCTTTCAAGAAAATTGTATCAAATCCCCAGTTTCTAGAAGCTAATTTTTTTTACCCAGACAGGTTGAGTGTGCAGTTATGTCAACTTAATAACGGTCACTTTGGTGGCAGAAAAAAAATTTTTTGCTTTCTCAATTTCCAGATTCTCATTCCCTCAAGCAAAGTTCATGTTTCTCCAAATAGCATTCAGTTTTAGATGTAAGAGCTTCATCATGTCATGAGTCCTGAGCTTTTACCGAGATACGTTTCGAGAGATACTTATCCCATTGTCAGGCTGACGACGGGAGAAGTATCTCTCGAAACGTAGCTCGGAAAAGCTTACGGCTAATGACATGATAAAGCTCTTACATCTGTGACTTCCTCTGAGCCAATAAAGTTCAGAATTTTCAAGCATTCAGTTTGTTTCTGGGTCTTTCTTGTGTATATGTTATTCCTTTGTAGTTGACCAGCTGATGAAGGTCACCTGTTTCAACCTCTTGACGAATATTAGATGACCTGTCTTTTGTTAAGAAAAGGGCTGTTCAGTCGCAAGGACCAATATTTGAGACAGCTCTGGTGTTAAAAACTAGCAAGACCTTATGATGGGGCTGAAGCTGCTTACATGTAGATTCGTAAATGTGAATGCCCATCAAGTTTGTAGATGCCCCTGATCCTCCATCACCGCATAACCTTAAAGAGTTATGGGCAGAAAAAACTATGCTTTGTAGCAAAAGCATGTGCTTTTGGTACGCACACCACTTCCTTCAATAATCCACTGCTTGAAGATAAAAAATGATTTATAGCAGTATCAACTGCGGACATGTCGGAGCTTTCTTTCGCTTAGTTGTCATTTTTTGTTCAGTCACGAGTACCTAAACCTTTCAGCCATTCTTCCTTTCCGGAGACACTCTAGGAAAATTACCGTATCTTAACTGATACTTGAAACAACTTTCTCACTGAAACGTACTCTACCAGAAGTTACTTAACTGCGAAGGTTTTACTTTTGTAATACGAAATAAAAATTATTACATGTTAATACTTTACAAATGTTATGTTGCAGGATATGGCTGTTCCATTTTTGTATATTCAGAATAGTTTAAATGAATTGGGTATTATGATTTGGTCATTGCGGGGGCTAGAATAGACATGGTTGCGAAGCATTAATCTGATCGAGGCCTTCTTGTGTGGTTTGAAAATAGAGTTCATATGGTATGTACCTCCCTTCTTAGAAAGAATTACATTAAACTGTTTATCGTAAGACTTGACTGGGGGTGAAAAGGTGGAGAAGATTCACATTAACTATTGTCATTGACCTCTATGAAGATTACCACGTGTTTCAAAGAAAACTATTCACTTAAAAATAAAAATTATATGAGAGCATGTACATCCTGTGAGCAAGCAGTAGTTACTACTTTTAATATTGGACTTTAAAAACAGCAGGGGGGATAATATTCCAAAGATTCATGTATATCCGACGTCTTCTTTTTATGTATCAAAATATAACACAGTTGAAATAGAGATAGCATCCATGGTAGACATTTTAGATGAAAAGCAGTTTTACATTTTATGTTCTTAAATCTCCTGTTACATTTTTTCAAAAATAATAATATTGAAATTATCCCCAGCGGATGGTACTATTTCTGTTTACTGTAAACATTATTGTTTCGAACGACTTGATTGATTTATTTGCTAACACGATGATATTTAATTGTTGGTGGCATTCTTTAAAATAGCGTTGTCGGTAAAGGTGATACATAAATTAATAATTTAGACCTTTGTACAGCTGTCGAAGGCTTATCTTCAGTTTGATTTAATTATATTTTAGTCGTTTTTATGTTGTTGTCAGGAAGGAAATAACGCCCTTTTTTATAGTTTATTAATCCTTTTTCTACTTGTGAGTTTTAATTATTTGTTTTATGAACACCTTTTAAAAGAGATAAGTATGGAAGACACAATATTATTCTCAGCTTTTGTGACTTGGCAAGATTGAAGTTGAAGATATAATATTGGACTTGTTAACCAGAGTCTAATAAACGGCTTATTAACCTTCATTGCCCCTTAGTTTGACACGATCGAAAAAACTTTGTTCAGCGTTTTAAGGATTTGAGGGGTTTTTTGCCTTGTGAAAAGGTCAATAAACATATTTTCGTATTTTCTAACTTTTTTTTGTATATTTTCCTTTCGCCTTCGCGAAAACGAAACTTCGGAAATAGGTGTACGGACAACAGTTGCCACTGACAGCCAAATATGCTACATTTCTAGCGATGTTGTAAGACTGTGTGAGCTGACCTTTGTTCATAAGGAAGCTTGAACTTGTTAACGCTTAGGTGTTTTTAATGTAATGATGTACCAAGACGTAACTTGCTCTTCATTAAAGAGTATATATTACTGCGTGTCTGTTAACGTAACTAAAACTATGGTAGGTTCTTATGCTTGTGTTAATGATAGCTATTTTATACACATTGGGGTATTTTTTTATAGTATATTTGTTAAGCCAAATTCCCCAAGGATTGTCTAAAAGCTTTTTTTGAAAGACGAGCACATGGATTTCGAAAAATGATAAGTAGTAGAATCATCAACGATTTGATGGATTATGTTGATAAGACCCTTTCTGGTAATTAATGGCACGATGGGGTAAGTTGACTTGAGTCTTTCTGCTCTACTGAGACAACCGGGAATCGATCCTAACCTTTAGTTGTTAAATCAGTTGCACAACCATCTTTAAAACCGATAGCCATCTATGGGACAATTTAAAAAAGTACATGAAATCTTTGAGAATGATGATAGGTACTTAATGTTGTATTATTTAGTTACCACGTAGTATTAGTAGGATAGCAGAATGCTGTATTCATGTGTCCAGAGTCGTCACACCCATCAAGTTTTTCCACCCACTTTTTTTTCTCCATAATTTGCAGGGCACCGGAATTCGGATGCCTGCTATGAATTTCCTTTGTTTTCCTTGAATTCGGCCGCATCTTCTCTTTTTGCTTAATACTTTTGTGTGTTGATTTCTTTTGGTGTACTTTACTTCACTATACTTTAAAAATTATGTGTACACCGAGCTGGATTGGAACAAGCACTTTTGCCTACCACAGCCAAAAACTATACCATCTAAGTTAACTGTGCCCGTTCTTAACAATATCATTTTTGCCATCGTATCTTCAGCTGGAGTTTTGCAAGTTAAAGACATGATTGTAAAAATATATAGTTGTTACTTTTAAAATAAAATCAGTTTGAGACAGGAAGGAATTAAGGCCACAGAGATTGAAATCTATACTGAAATACAGGTTTCAATAACAACTATTCTTTAGTGTTTACTATCAGCAATGCAGGTTTATTTTTTTCATTGCTTTCTTTTCTGTTATGTTGGCAAAATTGATAATGCTTTTATTGACTATCAACTCTGGTCACTAATTTTGAATATCTTATTAGAATTTTTTTGTATAAAATCAAAAGAATGCAGTAAAACGACACACTCCTTATTTTTACCATCATTATAACTATTTTCAGCATTTTGAAATTTGTTATTGTCAGTGTTTTGTGCTAAAAGTAGGGTATTGATTGTCAAGTCAGTCGCCAATTCTGAATATTTTAATAGAACTTTTTGTATAAAATGGAAAGAATTTAATAAAAAAGCACTCGAACCATTTATTTTGTATTTTTACTAGCTAATAACTATTTTCAGCATTTTGAAATTTGTTATTGTCAGTGTTTTGTGCTAAAAGTAGGGTATTGATTGTCAACTCAGTCGCCAATTCTGAATAATTTAATAGAACTTTTTGTATAAAATGGAAAGAATTTAATAAAAAATCACTCGAACCATTTATTTTGTATTTTTACTAGCTAATAACTATTTTCAGCATTTTGAAATTTGTTATTGTCAGTGTTTTGTGCTAAAAGTAGGGTATTGATTGTCAAGTCAGTCGCCAATTCTGAATATTTTAATAGAACTTTTTGTATAAAATGAAAGAATTTAATAAAAAAAGCACTCGAACCATTTATTTTGTATTTTTACTAGCTAATAACTATTTTCAGCATTTTGAAATTTGTTATTGTCAGTGTTTTGTGCTAAAAGTAGGGTATTGATTGTCAACTCAGTCGCCAATTCTGAATAATTTAATAGAACTTTTTGTATAAAATGGAAAGAATTTAATAAAAAAGCACTCGAACCATTTATTTTGTATTTTTACTAGCTAATAACTATTTTCGGCATTTTGAAATTTGGTATTGTCGGCGTTTTGTGGTAAAATTAGAGTATTTTTTACACAAGCTCTAAAATAAGAGTTTTAAATTGTTAAAAAAAATTGTTGGGGAGCCTCTGGATTTCGTCCTAAATTGACATAAACAGCGAATGAGTTAGCGGTGTGCCGGTTTTTTTGAAAACAATGGTACATTACTGAAATTACCAAAACTGAGATTAAAATTTGCCTGTCGCGCTTAAATGCTGGAGCAAAGTTATATAACGAGCTTTCCTGTGATTTGGAAGAACTTGGAAAATGACTAAATTTTATTTAAACCTTTTTACCTTTAAACAAGTTATCCTTTTAACTAGCTGTTAGCTATAGAATTGTTTAATCTTTTAGTTTGTTGTTGATTTTTGTCTTGTGTTTTGTCTTGTTTTGTTTTGTTTTGTTCCGCTTTGTTTTTGTGTTTTAGCCGTTGTTTCAACCGGAAAATATACTGATAACAAAATTGTTACTCCACATATTTCTGACATATTTTACCTGTGTTAATGGTTATTTAATAAAAATATAGATAATCCTGTAGTATTAACAGAAGCATATTCAAAGTTATGCTTTTGATAGGTTCAGCCATAGATGGTGTCGTTGGACTACAGCACCCACATGTGTTATCAATTTTGAATGTGTTTCTCTTTTGAAATACAACTGTCTTAACTTACTACCAAGGTTTAACGAAAACCTGCCACTTTCTGCAAAATATTAAGCATATTATTAAGAAATATTACTTCCATTTGAGATACTTAAGATATGGCATTGTTAACTTGCTCCACCCTTTGTGTGCTAATCTTATCTGCTTTCTTTCAAATATGACGGTATTTTGTAATGTATCTTGTAAACGACTTGTGATATGGATTCATTCAATTAAAAGAAAAAGATAAACACGAGAATTTATTTGTTGATCGGCAGTGGAATGGTAGCAGCTATTAGTCGAGCAGGTCAGTTTAAGGAAAAAAGGTAGGGAAAGCTGCATAAATAAACATTTATTTGTTATCCCAATATGGTTTTTCATGGAAAGCTTGCTTGTTAGATAGTAGAAATTGTACTTTTAATTATTACGATGAAGAAAATAAAGTTGGCAGTATTATAAGTATGGTCTGGCTTGATTTACAAATAGTACCCCTGCCACCAAATATTCAACAAATTTTTGCTTGTGTTGTTAAGAAAGCAATGCTCATTCTGTTCCTGAGCAGAAATTTTAGAAGTTCTAACTTGGACGGAAAATGTTGGGCGTTTTGGCAGCTTTGACCTTACAGGGAACACTAGAAGATATTTTTGAATTGTTACATGAATTGAAACCTACAAAGCTCTTTCCCCCAAACTTTCATACTCTCATTATCTTTCACAACTACCAGCTTGAAATTTAGGCATTGTTTGTAATTTTAGATTTGCTTCCGTAATAAAATGTAATTCGGATTTTTTTTTCTTCTTTATTGTCGTCTTCCTATTTTGACTAATTCGTCCAAAATGTATTACTTTTCCCAAACCAGCTTTTTGCATGCATTCTGACTTTAGAGAATCTACCGTACATCTCTTTTGGTGAAAGTGTTAATAAACATTTTTGACTGTTGCCAGTTTTTATGTTTAGCGAATCAGTAACGAACATACACCATTAACATTCAGGTGGGTTAATTAAGTCAGATATCTTTTATCCTCATTTTGCTTGTTTTCTTTCATGAGATTTTGCATTTTTACACTAAAGCTGTCTGCGTGTTTTTTAATGAGTATTTGGAAGATAGATCAAATGCTCAACTGCAAGAAAATCACATAAATAGTACTTATCTTCAAAGGCAATAAATTTTATTCATGTTTTTTTGAGAAAAAAATTATCAGTGAGCAGGTGCTTTTCTTGTAGTGTATATGAATCTTTAACCTTTTGGTCAAAAAGTAATAAGCTGGTTTTGGAAACATAATTTATTCCACAGTGGATTTAGAACTTTGCGAAAAGAAAAAGCCATTGGTTGGCGTCAGGAAGGGCATCCGGCCAAAAAATTCCTCACTGCCAAATCAAAGTCCCTGTGAAGGGCACCGTCTGAGCCCCACTTGCTGGGGAAAAATGACGTTAAAACTGAAAAAAAAAAGAAAAAAAAAGTGGAATTTAATAGTAACTGTTTAGGTTCTGGGTTCAATCCATGTTGGAGTTTCGCTTTCTATAAGTTCACTGCCTCAGTCTTAAGACACAGAAAAAGGAGCACTTTAAGCCAGTACTAATTCTAATGCTGGGTAATATTTTCCGTTTTTATAACCACTGAAATATACTAGACAGAATAGAATTAAAATTGGAATAACAGCAAGATATATAATCTCTGATTTTAAATGCAGCCTATATAAAACTTTTAGTTATGCTATATATTTATCTCTTGACTAGTTTTTAGACAATGTAATAATTTTGGACTAAGCATGATTACCTTGTCTGTTATTAAAAATTAAATCATAGAATATAACATGCGGAAGTCGCTTTTTTATTCTTATATCAAACAGGCATTTCTTGTCATGTAATGACCTTATTTCTTCTGAACGTGCACTGCTGAATTTTTGTGATTTCGCAGTGCTGCAGATATCTGTAAAATATCCTATTATACATTCTTGCTTAGCAGAAAGTATAAGGGAGACACATGAATATTTTAAGCTATACATTGAAGAATTATGATGATAGTGAAAATAACAATTATTAGTAGTCTTTTTAAGCCAAGCAAGAAACTGTTCAGCTGAAATTCCACCTCATTCAAGGCTCTGAATGTCTTTACTAGTGCCTCAACCGCTCTGGTGAAGGAACCTCCTTAAGCTTATATATAATATATATATATATATATATACATAAGGTAAAACACGAAAAATAAGAACTATGATTGCAAATAATAGTTCTTATTTTTCGTGTTTTACCTTATCTATATTGCTCTGCTATATGCATTGAGCACTTTTTGATACGAATACACAAAATTACACAAATATATATATATATATATAGTATTGATTGATTTATATAGTTTTATATTTATTAATACAAGAATTTAAATGTGGAATTGATGTCTGTATTACTAGCCAAATAATAAGAACGTTGTTTTATAGCTTGTTGCATTTTAGTTGCACTGTTATTTAATAATTGGTCCGTGAAGCAAAAATGAACCACGATCATTAATATTTTTGCCAGGGTGTAACAAGTTATCTTTGTCTCGAGAGATAATGCATGTTATGCAGCCATAGCCAATTTGATTATTATGAACTTTTCCTGTGTCATTGAATTTTGATCACTTACATGTGTATTGAAAGGAGACTCTTTTGCTGGTTTTATACGTTACAACATTGGCCGAATTTATGTTTTCAAACTGCCATCGATATTGAGACCTTTTTATCTGAAAGCAAATATTTCCTCTTGCTTGAAATCTGGAACGTTTTTTTGTTTATGTAAAGAAAGGTGTGTACGTAATACCTTTCTTCTTCTTCTTCCTCTTCTACTTCTTCCTCCTCTACTTCACCCTCTTCTACTTCTTCCTCTTCTTTTCCATTTTCTTTTTCTTCTTTTCCATGTTCTTTTTTCCCGTTTTCTTCTTATTTCACACTATATAAAAATTTTACTTTGTACTTTTTCATCTTTTAACTTGTTGCTTCTTCCCTCTCCCGATTCTATCTCCGAATACAGGTACAATTTAAGTAGTATGTCACTTATAAGGATGAAACAAATTGAAGTATTTTTATGAGCGGGACTGAAATAGCTTTAGAAACATTGACTTAAACAAAAGAAAACGATGAATCTTAAAGTAGATTTCAACTTCTCATTTTTTTTCATTATTTATCGAAATCAGTTTCAGAATAATCACAAATAGTTATCCTGACAGTGGGATTTATTCGAAAATAGTTAAAAATTAGGTATCTCAAAAAAAACGAGAAGCTGGAACTGCTTATACATGATATAATTATACTTCAGGTCAATGGAACAAACAAGGAAATATGTACTACAATGCGACATGGTATCAAATTGACACTTTTTTTGTTTTTTTATGCCAAAATTTTTTATTGAATAGTGAAGAAAGTAATCTGACAAAAGGTAAGATTTTGTTTTACACTTAAAAGGCACCGTGGCTTTATTTATACTTATTTATATATTAATACCAAAATTTTACTCCAGCAATTTCATTGTAATATCAATGCAAGAAGAAATTGAATTTTAAGTAATATGCCGAATTATGTTTTAATAGCAAGGTAGTGCCTAGGTTGTCACACCTCTAAATTTAATAAAATTTACCAGCAAAAAAATGTGGTCACTTTTTGCCAATTTTTAAATTGATCACATATTGCTGAGGTAAATTTTTAATCTTCGAACTCAGTTTTTGCAAACAGAATCATGTTTTTTAATGGCTTCTACTTGATAGCTGTACATGAAAGGAAATTACAGGTCGGTTATAAAAGAAGAGTAGGTAAAAATTTAGTTTCATAAAATTAAAGAAAATTGTTGAAATTTTTATTAGTTAAATTTGTATTCATTTGGACCGATATTTTTAGCTTAAATGGCATATTTCGGTGATTGGATTAAAAAATAAAGTTGCTTGTTACCTATACTTTTTTTGTTTTAGCCAACGTTAGAACTGCATTAACGATCGCAAGTACAACATCAAATAATATTAATAAATAGAAGTTTGTGTTATATCCTCGTAAAAGCTAATATTTTACTTGACGTATAACAACTGCAATATATTGTTTTTTTATTGATGTCAGAATTTCATTTGAAATCGATAGTGTAAAAAAAAAAAAGTGTAGAAAGGATAAAAAATATATTCTTACCTTTTACTTTGGATTTTCTCTGTTTTGAATGACCTGCCCCTTTTTTGCTGTTGTATATCAGTATACCCTGAATGCTCTCTACACATGAAATGAAATACTATTTTCTCTTGGGACAAATTCTCTTTATATAAAA
>RDPX01000165.1:834529-842029 GCA_003991215.1 Morbakka virulenta | reverse complement strand
TACCACTTCGCAATGTGTTACTAGACCTTCTGGTTGCAGCTTAGTCTGCTTAAATGTTGAAAGACGGTAAAACAGGTGGTGAATGTTGTCCTGTTTGAAAGGATACCACGATGTGTTTTGAGCACCTGTCTTGTATCACTTATTAATGGCCAGGGCTTTATAAAGTATTTATTTCAGTTCTGACACTAAACTTACGGCTGGATTTAGAGGATATTAAAGAATGATTAAAATGAAACGACAGACTACTGGGAACCCAATGAGTATGATGTACTCTTGGAGTTACGTTCCTAATGCTATGCTTTGAACATATGTCTCATTCTTACCAATCGGATATAATGTGATCTAAATTGTAATATATTTTAACTCATTTCCTACTTAGGACATTTTCTTGTTATAAGTATATCTTGATTGCTGTCAGCCTTTGAAAGAAGCATATTTAATCATTTAAGAGAATATGATTAAGAACGTAGACTGTTTTTGTTGGATGTTCTTGGCTGATCTTAAGTCAGAGAAGATCCCTGGGATAAAGAATGGAATGATTTTACCCAGGCTTAAAGTGATTCCAATTTCTCTATTTTGAATTAAAAATTGACAAAAAATTACACATCAAACTCTACAAAAAAGTAACTTAAAACATCCGTCTTGTTAAGGAATGAACTTCAAAGGCAAAACATTTTGTAAAATTTATCGTTTGTAGATTGTTTGGTTTGTAGTTGTTGCAAACCTGTAACCAGAAACGTGCTAGGAAACTGATATTTGAACGGACAGATATTCAGGATCTTTAGTACTTTCCTTCTCGTGTCTTGTACTAAAACAAGGAAAAACTTTTTGATCGTTCAAAATGTACTCTCGTTCTTATCCTGGTCTAGTTTCCATTAGGACGTTTGCTCCAGATGTCGAGGTAAAGGCTTCTTCGTTGGTGCTTTGGTATGCCCCTGTTCTGGCTCGCTTCCTTTGTCCTCCATTTGTCGACTCGTTCTGTTGCTAACTTTTTTGTTGTACCAGTGTTTTATATTGACGGTTATTGATTTGATACTAACTGCATTATTGTGCGGAAATTTTGCCTGTCTGTCATTAGCCAGCCAACCATGCAGTGGTTTTCAGCACCATTGTTTCCCCTGCCCTCATAGAGAACTGGTCAGACACGAGGCACGGATCTGTGGTTAAAAAAGTAATTGTAGGAAAAGATAACAGGCAAGTTAGATACTTAAATTCAAAATCGTGTAGATCACTTACTCGTTTCAAGCTACTTAAAGTTTTCAGGCCAGATGGTTAAGAACACGTAGATGGACAAAATGATGTTTAAATCGTACCGGTGATGACACAGGTATTAAATCATGTTGCTATGATAGCCGTAGGCACTGGTTTGAACCCACTTCCGTGGAAACATGTTTTATATATTTACATATTTATATTTATCTAGGTACAAAATGTGGTAAAAACTATGCCATTGTGCAACTATTCCCAGCATCTGAATTACATCAATCACAATGGCACAGCTAAAAGTACTACTTGTGAAATAGTGGTGTTTTGAGTTCAATGAAAGTTATTTGTTTTTGTCTTTACAGAATTATACTATGACCCAGTGACCCTCACACCACGTAAGCCTATCACTTCCTCCCTTTTTGTAATTTGCATTTACTGTACCCTGTCCATGTCTACAGCTTATATACTTTAGACTGTAGAATATGGCGAAAAATAAGTTTGCCATTCCCAAAATCCTAATGACAGCGAAATAATCATAAAACAAGACGGGATTAATAAACAAAACAATGCAGTTACAAAAGAGTAGAGCCTAGTTTTGCTTCAGTTGAAATGAATGGCTCTATTCTTGAAGAAGCCCCTTGCTTTCATAAGCTACTAGGACTGACTTTCAATCCTGATCTAAAGTGGAATACTTACATCCAATCTGTTGCTAAGGCTGCTGGTAAAATGGTTGTATCTTTCTACCAGAAAGTATCTGACGCCTGATGCAATCCTCTACCTGTATATAAGTCAGATATGTCCTACGATGGAGTACTGCTGCCACATCTGGGGAGGTGCTGCCCAGAGCACTCTTTCTTGCCTTGACAGGGTTCAAAATCGACTTCGCAATCTTGTTGGAGATGATCTGTTCAGTTCTCTAAAGCCCCGTTGTCACAGAAGAGACTTTGCTAGTCTTTTTCTACTCTATCGGTATTTCCATGGCAAATGATCGACTGAGCTTCAATCCCTGGTTCCTCATCGTAAAACTTTTACAGTAAGAACGCATCGTGGTACCACTACTGCAAAGAAATTTCCTTTCTTCCTCCATGCGGCTAACATCAAACGGAATTTCCATGAAATTTTTTTTCCAATAACCTCCAATCTGTGGAACACTTTGCCACAAGATTACTTCCCGGAGGACTACAACATGGACATATTCAAATCAGTTGCCAATAAATACTTGTCAAAACCTTCTTTATAAGTCATAAATTTTATTCATTGATTTATATCTTGCGCCCCTTTCACAATACGTATCACCATCCACCTATCAGTCTCTCCATCTCATTAACCCTCAACCTCGAGTGGGTTTTAGCTTTGATTTGTGGTGACTCACTAGTACATAATAAAATCACTTTTTCTATAAAGTAAACAGCTCAAGCCTTACTTTAACGCTCCAGTGAAGTACAAAATTAAGGAACGACAGTTTAACTCTTCGTCTCTGTAATGATCAGAAAACTAAAAGCCAGTTTTACTCTGGATTTTATTGTTTTAAGTTACTTGTAATTTGTATTAGTTAGTTTTTCGTTTCATTAGTTAGTTAGTTAGTCGTTCTTTCATCCCACTTTCTTTTTGTACGAAATGATTTTTCATTTTTTTCCCCCAGAATGTAACGCATACATTGTAAATATGATGAGACAGCATGACTTTCTTTCAAAGTTATTAAAGAAACTAGACACAAATGCGCCTCAGGTAAGTACCACTGTTATTAATCCCACTAGTGATGAATAGGTATTACTCTTATAAATAAGAAAGATTTTACGTAACAGATAGATGTGAAAAAGAAATATGAACGTTTATTATTGTTGTTCCTGGCCTCCTGCCGAACCGTAGCATGTAAATAGAGAAGAGGCGGCTGTTATTTGTCATTCACATGGGGTCCTTGATGCAGGAGAGTTTTGGAAGAACTTAATAGGATTTTACAAGACAGTAGAGAAGACTCTCCTGTACAGCAGGGGTAGAAATACCCAATGTCACAGGGGCATGGGAAAGTCCCAACTCACAACACTAATGATCGAATAGACAACCTCGCTACGCAACAATCTTCTATTATTTAGCCTGCATGAAAAACATAGCTCGTCTTGATTGGGTACAAGTGATCAAGGTTATTTCCCAGTGATCATATGCTCTTGAAACATTTTGAAGTGGTGAGGATTCACACCTGTTTCCAAGACGCTTTTGGGTTTGCCAGGGCTCGCTATGAATAGCGGCCTGGTTACAATTATGTTTTAGACTCTCTTGTCCCTCGAACGGTCCCCATCTTTGTTATACTTTACTGGTGGTGGAACAACGTAACTGAGCAGTGGGAATAAATAACGGAAGACGTTTTGTTCCGTTCAAACTACACAGCCACGAAGAAAGCAGTACCATACATAACACAGAGNGAGAGAAAATCCTTTAGGGGGGCATCATTGGCCCTGGTTATTTCCCAGTGATCATATGCTCTTGAAACATTTTGAAGTGGTGAGGATTCACACCTGTTTCCAAGACGCTTTTGGGTTTGCCAGGGCTCGCTATGAATAGCGGCCTGGTTACAATTATGTTTTAGACTCTCGTGTCCCTCGAACGGCCCCCATCTTTGTTATACTTTACTGGTGGTGGAACAACGTAACTGAGCAGTGGGAATAAATAATGGAAGACGTTTTGTTCCGTTCAAACTACACAGCAGTTGTACCATCGAGTTTTCGTAGCTGTCAAACATTATACACAGCCACGAAGAAAGCAGTACCATACATACATACACAGAGGCAGGTGACATCACAGGTACGGAAACAGTTAACGTACAATCTTCATCGTCTGACCCGTAAAACTTATATGAGATGAAAAGTAAGGGTTCAAAAGATCGGTAGATTTAGTGGTTGTTGCCTTCTTACGAAGGTACAACGATGGGTACAAGTTCCGCGACTGATATCTTTTCACGCCATGCATAGGTTAGACCGGTAATGAACAAAACCGGAAAAGGTCTGAAGCTTGCTCTGATACGAATTTTTAACTGAGGAAAAATGCCCGCACGTCTTGAAGCAGGTTAAGGAAAGGAATGTTTAAATCTCGCCGTTCAACACTATTTTTGACGTCGGAACGTTGTATTCTTTTACTCGTTTAGTGAATTAAAAGCGGGTATGTTTGAACGGTTTAACCCCATCTTTTAAACAAAATTGTGGAAATACATTACTGCCAGTAACATGCTACGTTATATTGATGCCCTCCCCGACCTTGTTTATATTAACGTCTATAGCCAACACCGCATGCTTGGGATGAGTTGAACTGAAGTCACTCAACAGAATGCAACAAAACTATACCAACTTCGTTAACCAGCTATGACGGCCGCAAAAGTTAAGTTGCAAGAAAAGGCTTCACTTGAGAATTACCAAGCTGAGGAATACCTTTCAAAGAGTGTACCGTCTGAGTTGGAGGGAAAAACTGTAATTGGCAAAATCTTTTCAAAATATTTTAGGAATGCCAACAATGCATAACCTGTCAGAACGTGAAGGTCTTCACCATGTGGACTTCCTCCTCTTTTCCAACGGTATAAGACAACTTAACTGTCTAATTAGAAGCATGTCCCTCCTTCTTTGATCCGAATTTGATAATACAGAAACTATATACCTTTGCGACTACTGTCTCTGTGTCAGATAGCGAAATCAACCCGCATATCCGAGAAAGACAAACCCGTGGTCACTTTTACCAAAATTCGCCTGTTTGAATGTGTCCAGACTTTAAATGTATGTTACCACCTGTTTCTACATGTATTTCCAATTCCAAAAGTCCAATCTCCACTTCATGTCATCATCATATACTCTGTGGAAACTGTTACTTCGTTGTATCTGTGGATATAGCTCGTAGTCAACCTCCCGTTTTTTACCTCGAGCTCAGAGGTGCCACACATTTTTTCGATGCCCTATTACGGAAAACCGACACGATATGCGACATTTTGATGGAGATCAAACCAGTTAGTTGCCATGGCAGGTGAAGACCAGGCTGCCAGATATGGCACGGGTCAGTCATAGAGCTAACACATGCGATATCTGCAACCCACCGTTGGGTATACATGAAGATCGTAATCACTGTCACATCACTGGTCATTGAAGAGGAGGTGGGTACAATGAGTGAAACCTAAATTATCAGATCGGTCCTAAATGTCTTAAAATACCAGTGATTCAGCATTATGTTCATAGTTGCGATAGTTATTTAATTCTTCGCATATATCGATCAGATCATGGACTAACGTGCATCACCAATAATATATGTAGTATAAAGTATAAGAGTGAAACACTCAGAAAACTTTAGCCAAAGATGGAACTGGCTAATTAAATGTCAATAATGGGAAAATACATACATGGACAATCCACATCACAACACAAAAGGCAACACAACGCCAAACATAAAAATTAATTATTCGCAAACTGAATGAAGAGAGATGATGGATGAAGGATAGAAATGATTAGAGATATAGTGAAAAAAGTGATGAAAAATGTTAGATGGTAGTTTTTGTTGATGAACAAGATAAAAGTAAATAGGTCTGATGGTGAATACTACAGTCATAGATCATCAGTCGATGACCATGTCAACCATTTCGGGCATTTAAAAAATATAGTTATACATTTATATATACATACAGATATATCTTTAGAAATTTCAAAACTTTTCCTGGATTCAGCTCAGGTTTTACTTGGGCCCTTGAATACCCAGTCTTCCTATACGTATAACTTATACCAACTTATACTTATTAGCAGAGCACCTCGTGCACACTACACGTTAGGATAATCAAAAACGTGTTCATCTTCTTCAAAGAAATGGCATTTATCCAAATAGACAGATGGATATCCGGTGCCGTTTTCAGAAGACATGTCTTTCTTGTATCGAACAGCAGAGAAAGATTACCTGGTATTTTTTGACGAGACTCAGTGCCTTTGATTGTAACACCTAACGTTCCAATACCTACAGGCACCACCGCTAATTCCAATGCCACATACGTTCTACTTCGATTCTAAGGTGGTTGTATTTTGACAGCTTATCAAAACTCCATTGCAAAGGTATTCTTATTACTAGGACTGGTCTTGTTAATTATCCAGCGTTTTTTATGGTCTTTAGCAATTGCATCTGGTGTGTTCGCTCGTATTTCCAAGTCAATCTGGATAATAAAAGCGAAGCAATTGCGATATTCTCATTTTTAATGAGCGGAGAGGCTCTTGATCCTACCAGCTTATAGAGCATTGTAAAGAGTAGAACTCTTGTGCGGCACATATCAAGGCCTCTGTCCCAACCTTTAAGTTACATTTTGACAACCATTGCCACGTTGTTTTCCTTGTCTACTGCCTCTGGTAGATCTCTGATAAATTGCCCGTGCATTCTCTTTCCAATCCACCTTTGTGTCACTGCTTGTTCGTTTCTTGCCTTAAGATCTCTACCTTCCTCCAATATAACTGCATCCAAATTTTCAAATTTTGGTACTCCCTTCAGAAGTCTTTCCTCGGAATTAGACGCATAAACTTTCAAACTATTCGCCTCTTGTTTTACACATCGCTCTTCATTTATTAGGCCCCTTCCAACCTCTTTTCTTTTCACATACAACCTATCAACATCACTCTGGGTGAAAAGCTCCAGACATTGTCATTATTTTCCTTGTTATTATTTTTTTTTTATTATTATTATTATTATTATTATTATTTTTGTTGTTATTATTATTGTTATTATTATGTTTTCATTTATTTTAAAGTGCGTAGGGCTTGTCCTTATTGAGAAATCCCAAAAAACGGTCACATTTGACGAGTCGATTACTAGGAGCGGGTTGTGTTGGTACCATGTGTCAACAACTTCTCTATCATAAAATTTACAAACTTGCCAATGAATATATTGACCAACGCGGTTGTGTCTATTTGTGTACTCGTTCGGGGCCAAAATTTGGCAACCACATATAAAGTGATCAATTGTCTCAGTATTTTTCCCACATATTCTGCACTTCAGATCTGCCCCATTCCGTAACACATTTGCCTCGTAGTTTCTTGTACGCAGACTTTGGTCTTGTACTGCCATGACAAATCCCTCTTTTTCCGCTCTGAGACCCGCACTACTTAGCCACCTATGGGTATCAGATAAATTTACATCAGGTTTTAGGCTACGTTGCGCATACTTTCCATGAGGCGGTTTATTTTTCCAAGCCTCGCTGATTGCTTTCTTTCCGTTCGTTTTAGCTGAAGCTTTCAAATTACACGCGTTTTCTGTTACTTTTTCTCCCTCTCTCCCCCCCCCCCCCCCTCT
>RDPX01000165.1:813828-824260 GCA_003991215.1 Morbakka virulenta | reverse complement strand
TCAAACATTCGCTTATCCAACTATGCGGGACCAGATCATAGGCTTTTCGGTAATCTATCCAAGACATGGACAGATTCGTACGCCTTTTCTTGCAATCTCTGAGTACGGTTCTGTCTATGAGCAGGTGATCTTTGGTGCCCCTGCTTCTTCGCCTACATCCTTTCTGTTCATCTGGTAATATATTGCTCTCTTCTAGATACTGGTACATTTCATCTGCTACAATACCCGTCAAAAGTTTCCACATTAGTGGAAGGCAGGTAATGGGTCGATAATTATCAATCGCTGTGCCTTTCTGTGGATCTTTTTGACAAAGCACTGTTCGACCATGTGTTGTCCATTGAAAGACCTCCTCTTCTCTTAACATACCATCAAGTTGGAATGCGATTCTTTCGTGAAGAGCGGCGAAGTGTTTTAGCCAAGATCCCTGCACTCCATCTGGTCCTGGTGCTTTCCAATTCGGAAGTTTCCTACTTTGCTTTTTAACTTTCTCAGCATTTATTTTCACCGTGCCTTGTGTGTGTTTCATATCACGATCTATTTCTTTCTTCAACTCTTTTATTATTATTATTATTATTATTATTATTATTATTTTTATTATTATTATTATTAGTAGTAGTAGTTTAGTAGTAGTAGTAGTAGTAGTAGTAGTAGTAGTAGTAGTAGTAGTAGTAGTAGTAGTAGTAGTAGTAGTAGTATTATAACAATTTTTGCTACTACCTTCTACAAACAGAGGTTGATGTTATACATTAAATCTGTAGTCGTTTTTAAGTCTAGGATTAGTGCTTCGTCTTGAAAAAGTACTCCACTTTTATGTTGCTATAGCGATAGGATCGACTTTTTAACGTCCTATACACTATATGCGTGTGTTGTAAAGTAATTCTACAAACTTTCGTTTATTTAGAGCTCCTTTGTATTTTCAGACAGCTTTTTTCTTTTAGTTCTGCTAGGAACAGTTGTGGTTCATTCCTGTTTCCATTTTAAATAATATTTGCTTTATATTTAGATTCTTTGTTCGTGTTCTTTTCTTTGCATTACTTCATCATGAACCAGTTTTTTTTTGCTTTTTCCCCCTTTTTAATTTAGGTAACGTTTGGTAAAAAATATTGGAATGTTTTTATTTGTTTGATTTCAGCGACACTAACAATAGAGGAAAATGCTGAATGCCAAAAAGCGTCTATTCCACGTACCGCGCTTTTGTACTCCATGTGCCACACCCACCGAACTGTGCTACGCCCTGCCCCGTATCCAGAAAAACCTCTTTCCTAAGGAATGTTTATTAGAAAAGATTTTGAATAGGAAAGAACATAGCTGATCAGTCTAAAGTTCTAGTGAAATTGTAGTTTGAATTACAAAGATTTACAACTTAATTTAACTGCTTATAGCTAAAATAATCCCATAAGTGTTTTGTCTGTGTATTTCATTTCTAGTCAAACTGACAGTAGGTGATCCATCGAACAATTAAGTTACGTGCCTTAATCGTACCACAAGAAATACTTTGCCTTTTTGGCTTTTAATAAAACTAAATTTATTTTTTAGTTGTTATAGTGGTAATTGTCTGATCAGCTGTTATCCTTTTTAGCTGGTGTACTCATGGGTCTTATTTTGTAGATTATAGCAGAGATGGAAGAATTACGTTCAAGTTTAACACAACTGCAATCTTTGCGGTTTTACGTTGTGGCAGATGTTAATCGCCTTCCAGCTAATTCTGTCAGTATTATCAAGTCAACCTTTGCTGAGCAAATTGAAAAAGCAGGCTCGATACCAAGGTAAATGCCCATTTAGACTTGTCATTACCAATATGTATTGTTTTATTCTCCCAAGCTTGGGATTGTAAAATGACACTGACTAGCAGCTTCGGCAAACCTTGAGATGGGTGCACTTTGACACAGGATTGGAAAAAAGCAACCACTGTGTGACGGAATAGAGTTTAAAAGGTTAATTCTTTTTCGGACCAAAATGAGTAATATTGAAAGCTAAAAAATCCATTAACTATGAAAAGTAATAAATTTTACATTTGGTAATTTGATGCCCCTTTCCCTGCTTTCCCTCTTTCCCACAACTATTTCACTCCAAAATAAATGTTAAAAAACTTTATCCTTGTTTTAACTGAAAGGTTGCTTTGAAACGTTTTGCCATGTTTTTACTTTTTTGACAATCTCTTTGCAGTTGGTACACCTATACAGGTAGGTGATGAAGTAGTTCTTCAGAAAGCTATATATCCCATTTCACCTCATCTTTTCCTCTCCCCCGTTCTTCAATATGTAGCTTCAGTTGTTCAAACCATATTCGTATTGTGTCGCCTCACGCAGTAATAGTAGCTGCGTCTTGTGCTGGCTGACGTCACTTCAAGAGGCCACGTTTTCTTATTCTTTTCCTGTTCTTACTGTTGCTGTCTGCTAGACAATCCTTTGATTGTGAAAGAAAACACATCTTTAATGTGACTTACATGGCCTTGTTAGGACTTTTGGTGCAGAGATTTTTTTGTTTCTGTTTTCACCTTCAAATTCCATTGGTGAAAAAAGCTCAACATTTAGCCCGCGAGACTTTGAAATGCCAGGTTGGCGTTTGGCAAGAGTTACTCTGTCTCCTGCGGAGGAGAGCTTCTTCACCCTTGGTTGTCAAACCTCCTCGAGATGATGCATCGACGAAAACACAGGTATACAGTCTTCTCATTACCACCCCTCTTTGATGAGGGCAACATGTGGTATACAGTCTGTCCTATCGCTTCGTTTAATACCACCCCATCAAAATAGGGCCCACTTAATCAGCATACTGATGGTCTTTATGTAGATGATGTTTTTAGATCTTACTTCTATTTTTTGTATTTTTATGACTCTTTAAATCATACTGTCTTTTTTCACAGTTCTATACAATTAGTGGCTTTTATTCCTTGTATGGCTGTTAATCGTAAATAAATAACAAATTATGCTGTACACTTACTTTTGAAATTCTCAATTATAGCAAAGTTCTGCGTATATTTAGACATAAGAGACAAGACATGGCCTTTGTATGCTTTTGTGGACCTATGAAATTGTAGTAAATACTTTATGGTAGATGCAAATTAGTTTTGTTTCTTCGGAAAATGTTCCCATTGTTTCACTCAAATGTTTAATCGTACCGGCCAATAAAGATCTTGTTGGGTTTTTAAAATCCAGATTAATATGGTGCTGTAATATTTGCAGACGCCTGAGAACTTTATCTAAGTCTAACTGACGTTTTAAATTTATGAAAACAGTATGAGTGATTGACGATTCCTGCTTGTAAAACAACGGCAAATTGTAGTAAAGAGGGGACCAAGTGGTATTTTGGGATTTTAAGAATAAGTCCCTAATAATGCCAACCTACCTTGAAGAAGTATAATGCCAACGTTGTTAATGTGCCATTGTCATCATCATCATTGAACGTCATCTATCTTAATTCAAACATTTAATTACAATTTTGCACTGTATTCTCAAGTATAGGGCGATCGACTTAAAATAAGCATACATTTTTACAAAAATAAGTAGTTATGGTAATTCCAATCCTTGAGTCGTCGACTAAATATATATTATGAACACGATAGTCTTCTTTTGTAATTTATTTAGCGGGTTTTTTTACAGCCAAAGTGTAATTTTTTTTCAAGATTTTTGAAATTGGCCATATCTTTTGAATAGAACCCAAGAGATGAAAGTGAAATAAAAATTTATTATTAGCATGATATCACTTTTACTTATGATTAGAACGTTTAGTGCGTTTTATGAGTGGGGAGAAAAGAAATTCAAGTTGAATTACCTTCTCCTTATGGATACCTTAAACTCTTTGGGAAAAGTGAAGATCAAATTGATTCTCTGATAAACACGGCTTTTGTTTTTTTAGCCAAGATATTGGAATGGAGTTTGGTTTAAAGAAATGTGGAGTTGTGATTCTCAAGCGAGGAAAACTTTTTGAATTCGATGGAATTCAGCCTCCACATGAAAGGGTGATGAAAGAGGTAGACGATAAAAACCACACACATGCTAGAATTGGATAAGATCAAGGAAAGTGAAATGAAATAGAAAATTACCAAAGAATAGACGAGGAGACTTAGGTTGATTCATAAATAAAAACTGAATTGGATGGGTAAAATTAATGCAATCAACATGTGGGCAGTTGCCATAGTGAGTTATGGAGCAGGCATTATTGATTGGAAAAGTAGTGAATTGAAGAACTTACAGAGAAAAAAACAAGGAAAACGATGACTATGTATGGCGTCTTTCACCCTAAAAGTGATATAGACAGGTTGTATCTGAAGAGAAGAGAAGGAGGTCGGGTATTGATAGATGTGGAAATGTCTGTTAAAGGAGAAGAAAGTTGCCTTGGGCTGTACATAGAGAACTCTACTGAAAAACTGGTGGAAGCTGTGAAAAGAGCTGGGACAATCAAGATAGAAGGCACAAAATGAATGAGTGAGGTTTAAAAAAACATTGGGAAATTTGTAAAAAACTTGGTTTAGAGAGAGAAGAAAAGTGGTTCGATCATCGTCCAGAGGGATCTTTTGAGAACAATGCGTTGAAAATTCTTTGGGATATATTAACGAAATGAAGGCAAGGCGGCCGGTTAATGTTGTTTGAAATTATAGCTAGGAAGAATCTGGGGTATGAAAAAAGTTCAAGTTACCCAGTAGTCATTGGTTCACTGGGTAGTATTTCTAAGAAATTTGAAAACTGAATAGAGAACTAGGGATACATGTAAATATAGCACTAATTCAAAAAGTTGCCTTGTTGGGAACAGCTAGAATCCTCCGAAAGGTACTTGACATGTATGTGAAATGTGAAAGAAACCTGTTGGCCCCTGGCTATTTGTAGCTACGTGGGAAATAAGGAAGCTCACAGTGAGAATGCTGATTGGATAAGAAAACTAGAGGATGATAACGAAGAATAACAAGAACAGGCAAGTGAAAATATAACGATTGAAGAAGTACAAGAAGCAATTAGAAAGTCACAAATGGAAAGTCCCCTTGAATTGACAAATTACCTAAATTTTGGCCTAATGCACTTCCCTCCTTTCACTCTAAATTAGCTTAAAACCTTTATAACATTACAATAAAAGTGGCACAACATATCTCCTAGCAAAAAACGCTGAAACTGACAACCCGAAAAACTATCGACCTATTACCTGTCTTCCCACTACCTATAAATTCTTGACCTCTGTTCTAACAGAAAGAACGTATAAACACCTAGAAGAACAAAACATATTTCTTATTGAGCAAAAGGGCTATCGCAAGGGCTCCTGTGGGTTTAGAGACCATTTCCTCATTTATAAAATGATTCTAGAGAATCCTCACTCAAAACATAAGAACTTAAGTACAGCCTAGATGGACTGCAAGAGGGCTTTCGATAGTGTTCCGCATTCATGGATAATGAGAACTTTGCAAAGCGTCACCGGTACTTATTAATTTTCTGAGAAGTAGTATGACTTTGTGGGAAACAAATCTTACTCTCTGTCACAAGAACGGACACTCACTTCAAATGGCATGAAAATTAAATGTCGCACCTTTCAAAGTGACTCCCTTTCCCCTCTTCTTTTCTCTCTCGCACTCATTCCTCTTTCAAAGATGCTGAATGATACAGACCACGGATATAAGATCAACGATAGAATAATAAGCCACCTGTTTTACATGGATGATTAAAAATTTTATGCTCATAATTATAGTAAACGTGAAGGATTATTGAAAAGTGTCAAGTCGTTCAGTGATGGCATTGGAATAGAAATTGGGCTAGATAAATGTGCTACGGCAACTTTTAATCGAAGAAAGCTGATTAGTACTGAAAAAGTTGTTTTGGATGATGTAACGGCGATAAAAGAACTTGAGCAGGAAAGTACGTACTAATAGCTGGGAGCGAGGGGGATGGGACATAACATAACAGTGTTTGCGAAGGGTGAGATCAATTATGAAAACAGAGCTAAACTCCAAGAACTGGATTACTGCGATCAATACACTAATAAAACCAGTTGTTTTTTATAGTTTCAATGTTATTAATTGGAATATGAATGAGATTAAAAGGTTAGATACAAAGATAAGGAAACAATTAGCGTGTAATAGAATGCAGCATCCAAAATCAGATGTCGACAGGCTGTATGTAGCAAGAAACAAAGGAGCTAGGGGCATGACCCAGCTGGAGCTCTCTTGCAAAACATCTACTATTGGGCTCATTGATTACCTTGGAAACACTGACAATTGGATGTTTCAGCTTGTACATTCTCACGAAAATTCGAAAAAACTTCACTTTATTTCTAAAGAATCGAATAAGTTTTTTAGAGAATTGGAATTGGAAATTGAAAATGTAAATGAAGAACTTACACCCACAGCCATAGCAAATAAGACAAAACGAAAAGCACAAGATTTGGGACTTACACAGTTAGAACATAAGTGGCAATATATAACCTCTCCACGAACAGTTTGTGAGGCGAGGCAAAAGACCTGATGTCAATGAAAAGGCAACATATCAGTGGCTGAGCAACTCTGGACTGAAAGTAGTGACTGAGGGTTTTATACTTGCCGCACAGGATCAGAGTTTGTTCACGCGTAATTACCAAACAAATGTCCTTCATAACGGTGACGATTCAAAATGCAGATTTTGCGTGGAAAAAGCTGAATCTATTGATTGCGTTGCCTCTGGATGCTCACTATTAACACCAAAGCAGGCATGACCGGGGCGATCAATACTTGCATTGGAAAATATGCAAACAGTACTCAATAGAAACCAGCACAAAGTGGTACGACCACCACCCAGAACCAGTCACCGAAAACAACGGTGTTACTTTTCTATGGGGTTTTCCTATCCACGCAAAACGAACAATTCACGTAAATTGTCCTGACATTGTGATGAAAGATAAGAAAAACAACATCTGTTTCTTTGTTGATATGAGTGCACCATCTGATAGGAATATCTCAGCAAAGGTTTTTGAGAAGCTTAGCAAGTATAAAGATATGGAAATTGAAGTTCAGAAAATGTTGCACGTGGTGTAAATTATTCATTGTTGTTATTTGTTGTTATTAAATGTCGCACGTCGCGCGGTTAAACAAGGAGCTCGTTCCTCAGTGATGGACCAGGCTAGGGTCGAAAAATGTACTACTGGAACAGATTCCTGCAACCCCCAGACTCTATAGAGGCTTTCCGTAATGCAAATATTACTCAAATAGCTCCTCCAGATTGCAAACTTATGAGCCAAATAACACAGAAGAAAAGATAAGTGGACACGGGAGGAATACAAAGAAGTCATGACAGCCGATTACTAGGCACTTAGACAACCATACCTACCAGACATGGAGGAGGATGAATTTTTACAATAGAACTAACATGGATGCAAAGGAGCTAGCACAGTTAAGTAGAGACATATTAAAAAATTAAATATTAACGGAAGCTGAACTAGAAAGAATAAAAACTGGCATTAGGAGAAACTAGCAACTACAAGACACGGCAGAAAACAAAATCAGTGCAACTACAGATAATATAGCACGAGCAGATGGTAAGATGACACGTAATAATGAAGATAACGATATGCACTTCCCTCAATCAGAGCAAAACGAAGAAGGGAGGAAAGAATTAGACATGAAACAACAAATATTCGATAAATGGGAAGAAATTAAATTCGTAGAAAAAAATAGAGTCATGATACCAAATATCAACAAAGACTGCAACGCGAAAGAATTGATAAAGACATCAAATAAAGCTCTATTAGTAATAGAATTACAGTGTCATGAGCCATCAGATGTAACAGGGATAAATAAACTGATGTACGTAACTGCTGCAGTTATAACCGAAAACAAAGGGGTCAGATTTAAAAAACAAAAAAATCGTAGAGAAAACGCCCTGCGTGGAAAGAAAGAATTGAAAAGGAAATTAAGAGGCGATTTATTGATTCTCGCAGAGTTAACGAAAGATAATGGAATTAGTGAAAGAAAAAGTAGAAAAATCATGATAAGCTGCACTATTAAGAAAGAGAAAGACAGAGATAGAAAAGTTAGAGCAGAAAATATGGGCAAAGACTCAAAGAATAAGAAGATTTGAGAAAAGGAGTAAACAGTTTCGACAAAATAGAATGTTTGAATCTAACCCCAAAGTATTCTACCAAGAACTAGGAGAAAAAAACAAATGAAAGTTAGTGAGCCGACAATTTTGAAATGAAATTGAAACGCTTTGGAAAACAAGTTTACAAGATGATAAACGCCATAATGAGATGCCTCAAGGGATGAGAACGCAAGAAGAAATGCATGAAAAATCGAAAAGACTTAGCTCGGGATAAAGTTACAGCAGCAATTCGAACGTCAAGTAACTTGAAATCCCCAGGCGTAGACAAAATTCCAAATTTTTGGTTGAAGAATGGCGAATATCTACACGAAGATCTAGTGTTATAGTGAGATAGTGAGAGAGCCCGACGTGATTAAGACAAGGAATAACATACTTTTTGGCTAAAACACAAGAAATAGTTGAATTGTTAAAGAAATGCAAATCTATAGTGTATCACCAGATCTAATCGACTATATGAAACAGTATGAATATATGGTAAACAACAAAGTTACTTTATTTCTCCTTTGGTTGCATAACAACACATCCTATTAGAATTAAAAATCGAATATTTCAAGGAGACTCATTATCTTCTGTCCTATTCTGCCTATCTTTTGAAGCTCTCAGCCATCTACTAAATTACTCAGAATTGGGATACGAAATTAACAAGGGACGAATAAATCACCTATTCTACATGGATGACCTGAAACTATACTCAAAGAATGAAAATCAGTTAGAAGGACTTTTGAACACAGTAAAGATATTTATTGACGGCATTAACATGCAATTTGGATTGGACAAATGTGCCAAAGCATCCTTTAAAAGGGGAAAACTGACAAATAAGTCAAGCGTAAAGCTAGATGCTACAACGATTATTCAAGAACTGAATCAAGAAGGCACATATAAATAGTTAGGCATAGAGAAGGTCAATTGTATCAAACACGCTCAAAGGAAAGGTAAGAAAAGAATACTATCGAAGAATTAAGATGATCCTGAAAAGTGAACTGAATTCATCCAATAAAATTACTACCATTAACACAATCCCAGTGGCAACATATAGTTTTAATGTAACTAACTAGCATATGAAAGAAATGAGAAAAATGGATGCAAACACCAGAAAGATAATGACAATGCATAGAGTGAATCATCGTAAAGCAGATGTAGAAATGATATATCTAGCAAGAAAGGAAGGTGGAAGAGGGTTGATTCAGTTAGAATGTACTTACAAAACAAGCACTGTAGGTTTAGAAACGTACCTGAAAGAAACAAAAGACCAGCTGTTGAAACGAGTATACAAACATGAAAGCGACAAGAAGTTATATTCCATTTAAAAATAAGCTAATAAGTTTCAAAGTGAGATAGGATTACAAATGGAGAGTACTGAAAATGAAAATGCCATGTCAATTACAAAGAAAGTGGAATCTCTAAAAGAAGCAGTAAAGGAAAAACCATAAAATCAACATGAAAGAGAGATAGAGAAAGAAACCGCTACATGGACAGTACCCAGAGAGAATTGACAGAACAGGTTTGGACAAAGCGTGTAAATGGTTACAAAGCTCGGGGTTGAAAGCGAAGACAGAATGTTTGGTGATAGCTACACAAGAGCAAAGTTTAGCAACACGATACTATCAGCATACAATTATCAAATATGAAGTTGACCCAAAATGTAGATTATGTCATGAATTTGAGGAAAGTGTGGATCACATTTTATCTATCAGGCCGTCGTGTCTTAGCAAAAAAGGAATATTTAGAAAGACATGATAAGGCACTCACTTCTATTCACTGGAATATTTGTAAATACTACCAGATTCAAGTCATTAATAAATTATATGAACATGAATCAAACAAAGTTGCCGAAGGAAATGATATTACAATATTGTGAGATATGCCTATTAACAAAGACAAAAAAATCAAAGCAAACAAGCCGGATATCGTTATCAAAGATAAACCGAAGAATTTATGTACTTTAACTGATATAGCTGTACCATCAGAAAAAATGTTGCGACAAAAGAGATAGAGAAGGTTGCAAAATACAAAGATCTCGACATAGAAATCAGCAAAATGTGGAACACTAAAATGACTGTCATTCCAGTTGTAATAGGAGCTCTGAGCTTATTTGAAAAGGAATAAATCGGTATGTTAAACAAATACCTAGTGATATTAGAATGAAAGAACTGCAGAAAACGGTGCTTCTTGGAACTGCACATTTACTAATAAGAACTCTATCCATGACTTTGATCCAGGACCATACCATGATCCCGGGATATTCAAAGGACTGAGGTACATAAACGTTGTAAAGCACGTTTTATCATACTACTACTACTACTACTACTACTACTACTACTACTACTACTACTACTACTACTACTACTACTACTACTACTACTACTTCTACTACTTCTACT
>RDPX01000165.1:755109-808306 GCA_003991215.1 Morbakka virulenta | reverse complement strand
CCCCACGTCGAGAAGCTTGAATGGGTCGAGCTCATTTTTCTGCCACCCAACACCACTTCAATGACCCAACCAATGGACCAAGGGGTCATTCGATCGCTTAAAGCAAAATACCGCAAGCTTGCCGTCCAAAAGCACCTTGAGCAGTTGGATAAAGGAAATGGACTTTTGAAGTTTTCAATTTTGACCGCTATGACAATGCTTAACAAAGCCTGGAACGCCATCCCTGATCAAACATTTAAGAATTGTTTCAAGAAATCTGGCATTTCAGATGGATCAGTTGAGAAAGCCTTGAATGATAGCGATGATCCATTCCAGAGCCTTGATGTCGAGGTTGAAGAAAACACAATCAGCGCCCTACAGAGTTATCTGCAAAAGTTAAGCGAAAAGTTCAATGTCAGTGTTGACATTACAGCAGACGAATTGGTTGATTTGGATTCGGATGTTTCTGTTTCTGGAGTTCTGTCTGACGCAGACATCATCAATGACGTCATCGGGTGCGTCGAGATCGAAGATGATGAAGCAGAGAATGAGGATGTTCCCGAAGAAGATATCAGATTGAGTAAGCCTTCCTATGCGGAGGTCGTGAAAGCCATTTCGATTGTCGAGAGTTACAGCGTTTTTACGACCTTTGGTGATGATCTCCGGAAAACACTTTGTGATGCCACACGGATTGTGGAAAGGGCTCACATCACGAACACAAAACAATCAAATATTGATCAATTTTTCCAATAGATTTTCCAATTTTTGTCTACAGAAAAGATATTACTGATACTCCTGAAATCATTTTTGTCACTTTTTGATCTTTCTAATTCCTCTCCGTAATTCGATTTTTAGCTAGCTTAAGTCGATAATTCGAATTAGAGCGACTTTCTATAATTCGAATCTCTCTGTAATTCGAATAAATTATTTTCCGCCTTGAAATTCGAATTAGCGAGAGTCTACTGTGTGTATATATATATATATATATATATATATATATATATATATATATATATAATATATAACGCTCCCTTACGGAAGTTTGGTTGAGCACTCTATCTGAGATGGGAACCTGTTGTTAACGTAATGCAATGCTCACTGCGCATGCGTAGTTTGAGTACTCTGGCAGGATCCCACAATAACTCTTTAACCTGTGTTTGCTCCGGCAACACGGCCAGAGAGTTATGTCTCAGAAGCTCTGTGCTGCACTGACGAGCCCACAAAGGGCGAAACAGTACTGTCTGCAGATTAAGTATATATATATATATATATATATATATACATATATATGTATATAATTTGAAAGTACAATATTGGTAAATTTATTTAGTACTACAAAAGAAGCTTCTATGACATCAAGAATTACATTTCAACTGTGCTTTAAAATATCTACATTTATTATTTTTACATTTCTTTGCGTTTGTGCAGTTGCACTTTGTGAAACTTTGCCCACCTGATACAGACAGGGCATGTACGGCAGAGCGAAGGGAAATGCAGCTGTCTCTGTTTACATTGTCTTCGCACTGCAGAAGATGCGAGCATAAGTCAAACTGGTCTCTGGAGTAACATCCTTTCAGCTTCCCAAGGTGGACTGTATCGATCTCTGTCAAGATCTCTATGTGTAACAGCACCCAGAATATTTCTAGGGTCTGCTCTCTCTTTATCAACCAGAGGAATCGAAAGTCGTGTATAATCAAACACTCAAGTTTGATTATACACGACTGCGCTTTACCAATGGTCTCTGCCTGTGCAACTTGTGCTGAATGGGTCTCATTTCTCCGTTTTCTAACCTGTTGTTTACATGCACTGACATATTGAGTAGTTGTATCATAATTTATATTTGCTGGAAGATGAGTTGTTTCCTAACTAATATTGTGTCCACCGCGCTGATGGTCGGAAGAGGACTGTCTGAAATTGGTGCTATGTCTGCTGTGCTGCTTTTCCGAAGGGGGCTTTGTTGAACATGATCAGTATTTGGGATGATGTTAGTGTCACTAGCTTGCAATGGTACGAGGCTTTCAACTGGATTCTCATCAGTTTTATGAGTGTCAATAACCTCATTTGGCCGAGATGATAAGCTAAGACCAGCTTGAGCCTCACATGCAAACAATATTACCGAATATGGAGAACAATTTATTGCTGAATTAAGGGCAGATTCTATTTTTCGTTTTTGGTGTTGTTTTTTTTTGAACTGCACAAATTTTATGCCAACACACCAGTTATGGTGGTGGTGTTGTCTGCCGTCCAGGCTGCCAACATGCCCTTAATATCGCCCCAAATTAAAAAAAGCAAACATTACATTAATATTAAGTCGCAATTTATTCATATGATCTTTGACAATATATTTTGATGGTGATAATAATGACAACGAAAGTAACGATAACGGTAATAATGACGACGAAAATGAAGATGACGAGGAAGCAGAAATAACATCAAGGGATTTCGAGAAGATCTCGATTACGTGATTTCAAGTACACACTCCAGGGCAATAGCACCTAATTTACTGGGAATATAGGCAGAAAAATGACGTGGGAGGAATTGGAAATCACATCAAAGCCTTTCAAACAGAATATGATAATGTGATTTCCATTTCCTTTGAAGATGATGATGATGGTGATGGTAATGGTGGTGGTGGTTGGGGATGGAATTTCCTTGCATCCAGGCCTATTTTGGACTGTTACGCATACCCGTAGCCCTTGTTGTGGGAGCCTGTGCAGCATTTGAGTAGTCGTAAAACCTGTTGGTGTTCGGTGAAACAGACCATTTGCAAAAATAGCTGACCCATTAAAATAGCTCTGATCGGTTTTGTTGTAATTCGTGACGTTGTTTGAAAGAGTTTATTTCAATGCCCTACGTAAACTTGGTTTTTGATATTCATGTAACTAAACATAAAGACTGGTTAGTTGCGTGAACATTGTTGAAAGCACATCGAGAAACATAGTATCAAATAAAATATTAATGCTTTACTAATACCTCAAGTCAATCGAATAACTGTTGCCCAATTTTATGGTAATTTATATATACAGTATGATTGATAAAAGATATTTATCAAGTTTTAAATCGTAAACCTTTTAGCGAAAAAAAATAACGACGCGCGACATGCTGAATATCAATGGCTTCCAGCGAATCTATAAAGTCAAGAATTTTTTAGGTATATCAAATGTGTTGGCTACTTGTATATCTCTAAAACTTGCCGCTGCAAATCTTACAAATAATAAAGTACTTCAAAAGAAAGGATGCCCTTACTTTTATTTCTGAAGGCGAAACTGATTGTGACGGTTTAATGATATTAGGCTTGTTGACGTTAATATTTGCGTTTTGTTTGTTTTAACGAATTTTCGTTTGCACTTCTTTTGTTTATGGTACTGGTTTCATGAATTACGACTTTAAAACGAAAAATAGTTAGTCAAACAATATAATAATTTATTCTTACTTCTACTGCGAGTCCAGCTTCTTCTTGCGTACATGCCCATTTAATGTGCTAAGTGCTACTTTTTATTAATTTGACGTGGGTTTTTCTGCTAAAAGTAAGAATGCCTTATAAATATTGATAATGAAAACATGTACGAATTTGTGAAAACCAAAAGTAGAAAAGTCTGTCTTGAAGAAATTTTAGGGCATTTTAAATAATTTATTTTTGCAGAAATTAAAAAACTTTGTTTAAAAAAAATCATGTTTTTATTTAGCTAAATAAACGTAGTGGAAAGAAAAGCTCTTCACAAAAAACGTTCAGTGTTTGTTGTTGATATTTCCAAACGAGCATTCAAGACAAAGGTAGATGAAAGTATTTTTGGCAATTAAAAGTTTCTTCATGTGTTATTTCAAAGTGAAAGATGCTCTGGTATTGTTTTTGTCATGGTCGGGTTTACCAGAACCTTTTTGTAATTGGTCTTTTCCTTTACTTCTGATATTCCTCACAAAGGGAATTGAAAAGTTCTAATATTTTTGAAGTGATATTAGCATATTTCGTCTAGATTTCAGCAATCATTTTGTCGCGTCAACCATGTCCAATTGCAATGTGACAGCGTTTGATTATATCAAAAGTGTCCTCAATACTGACATAGTACAGTGGAGATTTGATACTTCCACTCCTTTTCTTTGTTAACTACTTTACTTCACCACACTGCAGAATCTCATATTTTGTAAACAAGTAATCCTAATTCCTCTGAAATTTTCGATGTAGCAACACATTAAACCTTTTCCACGATGTTGCACTGATCATCTTTTGGTATCAAATGCTTTTTGTAATTACCGTACCACTTGTATAATTCTCATTTAAAAACTTCTTTCTTAATTGTGATAGACATACCTGCCGTATCTCATCATTTACAATTAATGGAATTTTAAAACTCTGTTTTCTTTTTGTCAGAGTTACAACAAATTAATCACAAGAGTTGTCACCTGTTGTCAGGTCATTTTTACCCCATCTAGAAACATTGCACAATTTTGACATTGTACTTAATATTGTTATTTCATCAATTAATAAAGAATGATATGATAAAAAGTGTCACATGGTGCTGAAAATAAATGGAATGAGCAAACTTCATTACACAGATTCCCTAAACTGTCACCAATAGATCTTTGTAATTTTGAGCCAGAAATTCAAGTGGTTTCGTGAAATCTCTGATTTCAGACACTCCCTGTAATATATATGCCAGTATTCGAAGTAATTATTAGCTATCGACAGTGCTCAATAATATAAGAATATTAGAGCTATCATATGGTGAACGACAAAAAAAATTAACAAAACTTAGTTTAGAACTGTCAGTTTCACGTTTCCACAATCGTCAGCTAAACAAAATGAACATATTTCTCTAACGTGTCTAGTTATAACTAGAGCAAATTACAAAAGATATCAAATTACCCTCATGGGATTGACATAACTGGTATAATTGAACATGTAGTAATAAAAAGATTTTTAATTGCTTTATCATACCTAATCCTTTGGTTTATAATTAGCTAACAGGAATTTATTTCAGTGTCTACATTTTGCAATGAATTCACTACACTTCTTCATATATATGTACCGTTTTGTTTTAATAATCTAACCCTGTTGGTTAAATGGAAATTACTGTCGATTGCAAATCATGACATCTGACCTTGTTTTATTGTTACTGTGGTCATTAAAATGTATGACCCCAAAGGAACATACTAGGCCTGTTAAATGACGCAATACAATAGATCTTAATTAAACGTATGTATTGTAATATATATATATATATATTGTGCTACCTTGGAATTCACGCCAATGTGAATTTTTATTGGTATGGTGAAAAACTGGTAAAACTATTTTGATTTTAAGAAATAAGAAAAGATAACTGGTGAAAAATAAACTTAGTGAAAATTAAATTTTACATTTGTTTTGTTGCATAAAAAAATAATCAGGACTTTTAATTTATTTATTTGAAAGTAATCTTGAATGTTAATTTTACATTTGTTTCGTCGCATGGAAAATAATTTATAACTTTTAATTTATAACTTGTAATTTATAATTTGAAAGTAATTTATTAAAACAATCATGAGTTTTTATTTTACACTTGTTTCGTTTCAAAGAAAATAAAAACGTATGGCCAGTAATCTTGCTCCAAAATATAGCTAACACAGTGAATCATTCCCTATGATTTGATTGTCAAGAAGTACTATCAATTTTTTTTTGCTTTTAGGTGTTATTAATGTACTCTGTTTATTACTCCAAAGTTTAAAGAATGATTACATTTAAAAATATTTGTTCCTATGTAAAATTTTTCATCGGTTTTTGTTATCTCATTCAAGATAAAACTTTAAATCATATGGGAAAGATGAAATACCATGTGTATCTCAAAGAGTTGTTTACTTTTAAGTGGCGTAAGTTCAATTTATTTCCGAATTAATTCGCTTGGGATAGCTATTTCAGATATGTGCATGTTCTCTCTCTCTATCTCTCTCTCTCTCTCTCTCTCTCTCTCTCTCTCTCTCTCNTACTTCATTTCTTACTTTGTACTTCTTATGTCTTTTCAATTATTGGTTTTCTCCCTCTGCTAACTTTATCTTCGGACATTTGTACACGCACCTATTATGCCACTTACGAAGGAGACTGGAATTAAGTGCACTACGTCAGTGACATGGATGGAAATCGAACCGCAAAACTCTTGTAAAG
This sequence comes from Morbakka virulenta, assembly GCA_003991215.1. NCBI lineage: Eukaryota > Metazoa > Cnidaria > Cubozoa > Carybdeida > Carukiidae > Morbakka > Morbakka virulenta. Next base: position 802,191 of record RDPX01000165.1, on the reverse strand, counting down.
CAAGCTGGTCGACCTGTTTCTTTCTTTCTTTCTTTCTGTCTGTCTGTCTCTCTCTCTCTCTCTCTCTCTCTCTCTCTCTCTCTCTCTCTCTCTCTCTCTCTCTCTCTCTCTCTCTCTCTCTCTCCCTCCCTCTCTCTCTCTCTCCCAAAGAGCCATATTGTTGGGGTTCAATAGCCTTGTTATGTAACTGATGTCTTGTGTTACTAAAACCATTTTTTTGCGCTTAAACATGAATACAGATTCCCATTTTTTTCGGTGGAAATGGAAAACTGAAGTGATACTTAAAATAATACAAAGAATCTTATTCTGGTGTCTTAAGTAACATAGCACAGAAGACTCTTTACCCTCAAAGACCAACAGGGCAATCACCTAGAATTCACTAGTCCTCTAATTATCTTACTAGAACTACCAAATGTCTTTGTAATACTACATAGCTAGTAGATGTTTCATCATCATCATACAAAACAGTAATTCCTTGTAATAAAAGGGTAACGCGCAAGTCAGAAAACCAATAGGTTTAGAATTTCAGCGTAAAAAAGTAATATTTTTTTATGGTTAAGAACCATATAAGGCATATAGCCACTAAAATTGCATCTCTTTATTCAAATGTAATTTTCAAATGAAGTTACTAATTACAAAAACAGAAATAAGTATATACACAGTCTTCTAACGACTTCTTGTATATGCTCGTGTTATTTTGTATTGTTGTATACTGCAATAAGACCATAAATACGCATACTAACACATATTTGCCGATTCAAACAAATGACAGATGTTTTTATTATGACATCTTCTTTTAACTTTCAGGGTCCACTTTGGCGCCAAATACGAGGCCTGGGGCTTTCTTATCATTACAGTATAAACCTTGATCCAACAAATGGTATTCTAACTTTTGCTTTGTTTAAGTCAACCCAAATTTTTGAAGCGTACAAGAAAGCAAAAGAGATTGTGGTGAGTTTATAGTTTCTGTTAGTTTTTGTCGTGAAAATTTTGTGATTCGCTTGTTAATTCTGGCTGGACTTTTTCTCTTAAAAGGATGGATTATGTACAGGTAGATATTTTTGTTTATATTATATTAATTCTATTATATTATATTATGTTATATTATATTATATTATATTATATTATATTATATTATATTATATTATATTATATTATATTGATAGTATTTTTTTTTCATTTCGTTTTTTGGATTTACTAAAAATTTGACCAAAGTTTTTTCGCTTTGCTGCACTTTAGAATATATGTTTTATAGATGTTGCATTGGATAGCTTCAAAGGGAAGAATTTTTTGTGAAAACCGAGAATTAGGGTTCCCATTCAAGTCAAAAATGCAATGTTACTTCTTTTTCTAAAGCTCAGTACTGCTTAATACTGCGATTCACTCCCGTATTTTTCCTCCTGATTTTCCATATGGTTTGTTGTTTCAGAAGGAAGGATGCAAGTAATCGTTTTAATGGAAAAATAATAGCTTATTTGTTTTGTTAATTATTTAAAATAATGGCAAAGACAGCCCAAACAGAAAGCGTCAGTGTAGACATATTACCTAAAATTATTTCTTAAAATTTTGTAGTATGCAAGATCTTTCAGTGGTACCCCTTAGAATGTCTATCTCACCTATGTCGTCAAAAGTAACAACATGTTTGTACAAGCGATAATGTGACAGATATTTGCTCGTTCTTTAAATTATATCGTAAAGACTTGCATTACTTCAGTGGTCCACTAAGCTGCCAGGTTTAGTGTTTGGAGAGCATATCCAGATCACACTGCCTGATCAATCTGTTTTGACACGTAAATTGTAAGCTTTGTGTCGAAATAAAAAGGTTTGTTAAGCTAGAAAAGCCTGCAATACTGGTTTTGGGAAGGAAGGATAAAAAAAGTTTTATCCAAATTTTCTGCGAAATATAACTGAAATGCGGCGAATCAAAGTTGATGGTGACGGTTCATAAATCACACGGCCCCTCACTCACTCATACGTACATACACACGCGTGCGCGTATATATATATACATATATACACACAGTTTATTTGCACTTATTTATTTGTGTATTCAAGTGAATAATGAATACAGCTCTTTTTGGCGTTTCAACATTTTAAACATTTTCATCTTGATCTGATAAAAATTCATTGGAACCTTAAAAGTACAACCGTTTTATTTTTTTCTTCCAAAATATATATTCTTGACAGAATGTGGCTTTTTTATTATGTTTGGAATGCCAGCTGAAGCTAAACATATATTCTGGGAATTAAATTTAAAGGTGGTATTTCGAAGGATACTTTTTGCTCGTGTAGTATCCAGCTGTATATTTATACATAATATAATATATTCTATATCATGTGTAATATTAAGTTACATATATTATTTTGTTTATGATTTTCTTCTGAAAAATTGGCCTACAAAATCCTTTTTTTCCCCACAATTGCTAGATATTACAGTGACAGACACCCTATATGTTCTCTGTCATCATTTGACTATACTTGTCAGCAGATGAATGCTATTATAGAGATAAAGTGTTTCTCATTTCAAAAGGAAGTTTTTTAAGGAAAATGCAGTTCAATCTGTATTTTCCTTTCAGCAAGCATGTACCTGTAACTGAAAAAGAAAAAAAGAGCGTCTTAAATTAAACATTTTCACATGTAGATCATACTAATTGGATGGTAAAGACACCCTCCGATAAAACAGGCTGAAAAACAGATGTTTCTAACTTCAAATCGGGTTACATCTAATTGGTAAAGCATTACCAGCATAAGTGAAAATATTTGAATAAAATACAATATTTCCATTATTTTTTTTGATTTGCATTTGATAATACATCAGTTAAAAACACCCTTTTTCACTACTTGTTCTGTTTTTCAAAGGTGAGTGTCAAAATTAGTTTAATTACAGACTTAGAATAACACAAGAATGCTCACTTAAGACTTCACAGTTTTTCTTATATATTATACTTATAGAACCCCCCCCCCCCAAAAAAAAAAAATTTTCTTTATTGTCATCTGCTTTTTATTTCTGTTCTGTATCTTCCTTTTTATCCGCTACATTTTCCTTCATTTTTCGCTATTCTACCCCCAATTCTTTTTCTTCTCCTTTGTTTTGCTTTGTTATTATTTCTATTCTCGTATTTTGCTTTATTCACGCATGAAGCAGGGCCATCTCCACTCCTTACCAACTGGCAAGAGCCATACCTTCTTCGTGTTTGTTAAAAAATATTGAAAAAAAACCAGAATCTGCCTCTCGAATAACAATAAAATGTTTATTTTTTCACCTAATATTTTATCGTTTCGTGATAATTAACGCTAAGACATTGTCTTCTGGGCCTCTGCCTTGGCTATAATGCACAAAGCACTTCTAATTTGAAATAAGGCACCATTTACAATGTTAATTCTTTTCAACGCATTATTTCAATCGACCTGTTACCTCAACTTTTGCCAATTTTCACTCAGACATCTGCTCAACATCTAAAGGCTTGTAGCTTTTATGATGTTTTTGATATCACAACGCAGGCGTTATAGTAGCAAAGTACTAATTAATTAATGAATTCATTCATTCATGTTTATGTTACATGTCGATTGAAAACTTAATGTAATTGAATTTACTTATAATTATTCCAGATGAAATATAATGCAATTGACAGCAGGGGCCAATGGTAAACCAAGTTCAAGCTCAGAAGTGACTGCCACTGAAAATAAGCCGTTATTAGAAACTATGTATGTATTGATGCATATGAGTGTGTGTATGTATGTATGTATATATGTATGTATGTATCTATGTATCTATGTATCTATGTATGTACATGACAGTTTGTATGGAAAGTATAAAATGTGCTCTGCCGCTTACAGTCGTTGGTTTCCATCGCTTGAATACAAGACAACGTTCCCTCGGTAACTTTTTAATCGGTGTTCACCATACATTCTTAAAACTCTACCACAGCCTGCCCTAAACCAGATTGAGAAAGGAGGGAGGTTTGGGCATGGGGTTTATATCTCCGTTCTTGTTAAAAAATTTAAAGCTACAAAAAGAGCAACAAGTAACTACTCCGGTCAACAGCCAAGGCGTGCGAGAAGAATTGAACCCCCATGAGTTTATCTCAGGAAAACACATAGACAGAATTTTCGAAATATATTCAAACCAAATATTTGAAGAAGCCCGCTGAAGAATCATTTTTTAAGCGCCAAAACCGCCACGAAAATCAGTACTTTGAAAGCAAGGTGCGAGAGTGGGAAAGGTGCGCGAGCCAGGAAAGACTTATTGGGTTCTGGAACAACAACGAGATACGCGTAGTGAATTTCTACGTCAGGCACAAGTTCGTACACAAGTTTACCTGGAAGTCACCAGAATCACTGCAAGAGGTCCGAGTCTCCAGAGGTGCAGATGACTTCTCAGACCATCATTTCCTTATGGGAAAAGTAAGTTTCAAACTGAAGAAACTTGACAAGACAAAACAAAAACAAACATCTGTTGTTGAGAGCCTGACCAATCCAAAAGTATCAAAGAGATTTAAGCAAAACCTGACATGCTCCAAAGAAACCCGTAGGTGGAAAAGAAGTGGGACCTAAAAACTAGAAACATCAACAGAGCAAACGCACAAGCTGTGGCCAAAGACTGTGTTCGCTGGCGCTACCTTCCTTCATGATGCCAAATGAACAAAAGGACCTAGATGCTAAGTAATACATCCCTGAAGAAACTTCTTAGTTATAATGTGCCCAACACAGCTCTGTACGTTTGCAGAGGGAAACTTAGCATCCGAATACTTGAATTGGTAACCGTACAGTCAGCGCCCACTTAGCTGGATGTGCCTGCGCCACCACGAGATATTGAAGCATGGAATGTTGGAATCTGGAAAATGCGGAAATTTTTAGACCACGCCCTTTTATCTCTTAGGGAAATGCCATTTTTGTATAACGACACGCCCCATTTAGATAGAAAAGAACATGAAATCATTGACATGTATGTAAAAAAACTTCAATGCTGGACCTTTTTATTATTATAACAAATACTAGTATCAGAAACTAGATACAGAAAGTTCCTTGGCTTGGCCGCAAAAATTTCTTACAATGATGAAAGCACTATTAATCTTGAGATATCCGGCTCACTACTAATAACTACCGATTGCCTAAGGCGTTCCTCTGCCATTTTTGCCCGTAAATATGTGCTACTGGTATTCGCTTTCCTGTGCAATCCCTCGGACTATGCAAATTGTGACAGAAATGTAAGCTACTATCTTCAGAGCTCTGCAAAGACTTGAGTAGAGATTCGCCAGATCAGTATCTTTAAGCTTCCCCAGTGACATAAAGCCCTTAAATAAGTAATATTTGCCAAAAATAACTCACCACTGTTACCAATGGAACAAAATACAGCATCTTTTTTCAAACGAATATGAATTTGTCATACTTATATACTAGCTTTCTTTTAATCTGTTATCATTTTCATCGAATTTAGATTGTGGAAAGTCGACAGCAGGTCTAATCGGGCCTAAACATAGGACATTAGCAATATTCACAACATTTTGTCATTAGGATCTCGAAAACAATTTGAAGCCGCCTTTCACTTACACAGCTAGCTAATGAGGAAAATAGGAATGGGTAGATGACAAAGGAGTGATAGATGAAAATGAAGCGATTTCAAGAAAAACTTCTCTATAGAGCACAATGAGGAAGTGTTTCAAGAGAGCGTCAACGAGAAGTTAAGCTTTTAAGGAGTAGAGCACCGCTTTCTTACAAACCATTCTATAAGCATTGTAGGAATATTGAAGACAGGCCTACTACCTTGAAATTTTCATGACAGTTTTGAGTGAATCCAAATTACTATACTTCCACAGACGTGGGGGTATTTACCCCGTGAAACACCCCCGTGGTTTTAAAACAGGTCCCATTATAAAGATTACAGTGTCACATTGCTACTAAAAATGCTTTGCAATTTTGTTGTACTAGTCAGTCAACTATTGTCGTAAACAATTTCTAGCTGATTCTGTAATGATAATGCTTTATTCACACGCGGTCATTCAACCAGCTGCAGGGTATCAAGCTTCTTTTAATGTAAGCATAGTAACAAGAAAATTGGTGTTAAGCTGTACATGAGAGAAAATGTATAAAATAAGAGGACCAGTGACTAGATGTGTAGTTTCTCCTGCAACCTATTAAAAAGTATCTGCTTGTGTTATCATGACCATCACTTTTCCTTCTTCTTCGATTCCATAAAATATTTAAATGTACGGTATTTCTGCAGGATGGCTTTTTGTCAGGAGCAACTCCTTTTGATGAAGATCAGATCGAGGCTGCTATAAGTGGAGTCATTTTTGCTATTATCGAGAAGGAGCAAAACGTTAGCGGTGCTGCAACGCAGGTAAGAAAATAATTGTTAGTATAGGTAAGTAGAATTGCATAGGATCCGGCTTTCTTTAGAGTTGTTGACCCCTGTTCTATTGTTTTACATTGATTGTACTTGCTACATCATGACCCAGAAGTTGTAAGAAGTGTCTGTTCTAGATAGCATTCCTCCTAAAGAGACCATGCCAGTATTTCTGTTTATCCAATTTTCTGTCGGAGTTTATTTCTTTTTCATCCCCTCACGACTTTCTGGGCCCTCTATCCAGGGGTTCCAGTGAGATATTTTGGAACGATTTCTGTGTGGCCCTTTTTAAGGTAGGATTTTATAGTTTAGTTTACCCCAGTATAAGAAAGTTTAATGTTAAGTGCAGTATAACATTTTCATGTATAGTAAGTTACAGTATTGTATACAGTAACATCGGTTAGGGGGGAGCAAAGAATATCTGCAGTAAATTTTGTAGTGCAAGTACTGATATAACCTGTAGGATATTTAATGATATAGTATAGTATGGGTATATTAAGGTGCCACGTGCTATGTGTGGGATTATGTTATAAAATATAATACCAGTATGTATATTATGATATGTGATAGACATCAATCATTTTGAGTACTTGATGTCTTGAAGGTACCCTTTTTTACCTTGAAACATTCGCGTCCATTTACCGGAATTTAACACGTTTTCAAAGTAAATTGTGCATCAAGATAGTTCTTGTAACATGGGATGCTTCTACAGTTTTAAAGTTTTCTTATAGTTATGTTGTTTTTAGAGTATGGAGGTACAGCACCTGTAACACTGCCTTTCAATAAGACCACTGCCAATATTACCTTTGACGACGTCTGCATTCTACTGTTGCTGCAAGAGTTTTTAGCTTTCCTCCTAACAAAAATAAGCCATAACTGTTAGTTGTTTTTGAGAAAGAAAAAATTGTTTTAGCAAATTTATATTTTCCCCCTCTTTAGTGAATACCGTCGTTTTTCTTAAAAATCAAACTGAATTTTCTGTAACTCTTTCAACCTCCATCACTTTTGACAAAGTTGCCTTTCCGCATATTGCAAAATGGGAAAATCTGTGGTCCGTGATAACGAGGCCATAGCTACCACATTTTTTTTTCCGCAACAAAAGTTCATGCCGAACTCCTTGGAAAGAATAAGGTAGAGCAAACTGAGGGAAGTAACTGAATCTGCGTCGATTTTGTTTCTAAACCAACTTTGAAGGAGTTATGAAACGCAATAGATTTTATTTTCCGGCATTGTTTGTTATCAATGAGTGAACTTTGCCAAGATTGTCTGGCTTAACCTGGTTATGTAGGAGTGTGTTAACACAGAGGAAACAAATAACTTTTGAAATATTTTTTTAGAAGTTAAGATAATGTTATTTGACTAGAAATGAAAACTTGTTTTTTGTAGTTCACATCTTTTTATTTTGTTCACCCATTTGTGACAGCTGACTCTAGTTAGAATTCTGCTCTGTTACCCATCATGCAAGTTGAGAAGTTAAGTATTCCGCAGACCCTCAGTTTGGAAACAGTCAGAGAAAGACCAATCCTTAGAAAAGTCAGTACATGATTTTTGTTCAGCAGAGACCACAGGATGATGAGCAAGTAAATCAGTTTTTTTGAAATCAGAAATATGCTTTAAATTGCCCGGACAGAATTACTAACGAAGAAGCTCTTTGTGGTACTTAAACAGAATAGTCTCCCATTGCACTTAATACACAGATGACTAAATAGGTTTTACTGAAAATATCATTAGAAAATGTGAGATTGAATTTGTGGTTCCTTCTGTAACTCACAAATCACAGGAAAACCAATATTCGGTTGTGTTATCCATCCAAATTTACTGTGACATTTACCAGCCAAGAAGTACAGAGACCGGTTTGAATCGTTCTGATGTGCGAAATACAACGCGTCAAACTTCGTCTAAAAAAAAAAAAGAAAAAAGACATTTTACTTGAGTCACTTGGAGTCATCAACTGGCAAATTTACAGTGTATTGATTTTTCGTTTCCAAGTGAGAGCGACAATTTTGATAATAATATTTGATTTTTGTAGTTGATTACAAAATATCTGCTTATAATATCTTATTTTTGTGTAACCTTATGTATACGAATGCACAAGATCAAAAATTGCGCAATGCATATAGCAGAGCAATATACATAAAGTAAAACACAAAAAATTAGAAATATGATTGCAACTAATAGTTCTTACTATATCTTACAGATTTTCTGGTACAAGAAAGCCTTTAAATACGTACTATAGGGTGTTTTAGGAGGAGGAGGAGAGCTCCACAACAGAACTGTAACGGCTTGTAGACATCAATCAGTTGTAGTTTAATTGGATTCATATCGCCTTTTTCAGTGTGCCAATTGGACGTGGTGATGAAAAGTAGTAATCAAGACAATCAATCATCTCCTTAAAATTATTTGACGGTAGAAATGTGTACAAGTACGTTATACATGGACCGAGTTGTTCATCAGTGGAATCATGTGGCATACCTCGAGGCAAAAGAGAATTTACCTTTTACCTATTGGTTCTTTTCCGCCAAATATTTCTTTTTATATAATTTTAAGATCTTTAGCTAACGTCATTGGGAACATGAAAAAGCAATGTAAAAGTTTTGTTGCTGGAAATACATTATTGTGTTAACGATATTGAGGGTAAATTATTTTTATTCCATTGTAGAGCATCCTATCTGAGTTCAAAGCTGTTGAGCCGTCATTTAGCAGGTAATATTTCTTTTACAACCAGAGTACAACTAATTTTGGGAACAAAAATTTGGGTATGATATGAACACTATTTATAATTTCAGGGGAAACTCTATTCCTTTTTGCATCACACTGTATTTTCTGGTGCTTAATTGAAATTTTTTATTAGTTAAATTATTTTTAGCTTGTCATTTTGAATCAGACCTACTTTTCATTGTCATCTTGAGTACCTCACTTCTTAGTTCTTTGGTTTTCTTCACATCTTTATCTTCGTTTTTTGTGGCCTTGGAATATCTAGGGTATCTGTAATCGTCGCTTTGCCCATTTGGACCAGGATAACCAGGATTTTCTGGTAAAGAAACAGGACTCCAGGGTAAAACCTTTCAAACCGCAAATCTGTATTTTTTATTTCTTTATTGTTAACTCTTTTCTATTCTACTTACTTAGATCTTGTGGCTCCCCAATTTTTGTGGTGGAGGCAACGACTCACATGCATGCCCTGGCCCTGCATCAAGGCTTTCACCATAAACATGCAAGCCTTTCAGTCCCTTTTCTCCTTCGCTCTTTCCTGATCTTCTACAATCGTTACAACTCAGTTGTGCTGTATTTTGGTATTTCTCTCTTTGCTTCGATCCAATTTTTTCTCCTCTTCCTTACTTTACTCTACCCTGTTCTGCCGTAGTCTAATGTGCCCAAATTCCACACGTGATTTTCTGCTGTTCTGGACCCTGCACAGGTCAGAGTGCTTTTTTCGTTCGAGGTTCTGTGTAGTCAAATCAGCTATTCTTTAAAGCCATATTTATATACGATTTGCTTCACTTGATTATTTCTATTTCTACACTACTTTTGCATTACAATCACCCTTACTATACTTTTCCATTGAATTACTCTGGTTTTACTTGACCATTTCTCAATTTCATTTCTACTTCTGATGTAATGCCTACTACTATTACTACTACTACTACTACTACTACTACTACTACTACTACTACTACTACTACCACTACTTAATACAACTACCTTCCAGCCTTACTCATCCTCTACTCTGCTTTGCTTTAAACAACAGAAATGCCACGAACTACTTGAATTGAGTACATTCCTGGCTAACGGTGCACCATTATATTAATTTCCCCTGATGTTTTTCAGCCCATTTTCTTGACTGTCTATTTTTTGGTTATCCAACCTTACCTTAAGTTGTACCGCTCGTTACATTATGTTCTAAAAGTAGGGTTATCTCCGTCTTTCGCAGCTTGTGTCTTGTTATCAACGCCCTTAAGCCTTGGAGCAAACAGAAGTTNACTACTACTACTACTACCACTACTACCACTACTTAATACAACTACCTTCCAGCCTTACTCATCCTCTACTCTGCTTTGCTTTAAACAACAGAAATGCCACGAACTACTTGAATTGAGTACATTCCTGGCTAACGGTGCACCATTATATTAATTTCCCCTGATGTTTTTCAGCCCATTTTCTTGACTGTCTATTTTTTGGTTATCCAACCTTACCTTAAGTTGTACCGCTCGTTACATTATGTTCTAAAAGTAGGGTTATCTCCGTCTTTCGCAGCTTGTGTCTTGTTATCAACGCCCTTAAGCCTTGGAGCAAACAGAAGCTGAAGTATTGTGAGTTACTGTCGAGGTCAAAGCAAATTTCGACAAAGCTCACGAACTTAAAGCTCTACTTAATAACAGCTTAGATTCATTCACGATAAATGGAAGTTGAGAACCAGTAGCTAACATTCCCAGATTAGATGTCAGTACCGAGTAGATGACTGACTACTTAAGCTTTGACGTAGATTAACTGATGAGATGTTGAAAAAATGTTGTTGAGTGCAAGCCTTGATCTGGATCCATTTGTTAAAAATACGATATGTTATGAGTGTACGATCAGTTGAATATTAGAAGCAAAATACTCTCTTTACTTTGAAGGATATAACTTTCGATCAAACCTTTCTTGGATCAAACAGCTCTAAACTTGCGCAACGAGAAAACACAAGTTAATTTCCTTGCTTTATTACTGCACAGAATTGCCAGTTGTGCGTCAGCTAAAATGTGCGAAATTTTATAAAAAATTGAGCAGAACGAGTAGAATGAGCCATTCTTCGTTTTCTGCCTTAAGCGTGTGAGAAAAACATTTGTAAGAGTGCCCTACATTGTAGCTCTAAACCGACGCCAAAGATTTTTTTTGGGGGGGGGGGGAGCGGTTGAGGTGGGGAAGATAGGCCACTTTTATTTGAGACAAATAAAAGTACAACAAAATTTGTGAGATAAAAAAGAAAATGTGTGTGTATACGTGTACATGTGTGTGTGTGTGCACCTTTGTGCACGTGTGTAAGATAGGGTGAAAGATTCGATTTCTAAAACGAAAAGGATTATTATTTAACACTAAAAATACATCGATTATAAATGTTAACTCTACAACTCCACGTCGAAAAATATTGTTTGATAGTTACAATGTACGTCACTCGTTCATTTTTTAATTTTAGCTGAATTATTAGCGTCAATGAGACAATCTTCATAAATTCCAAGCTCATCCAAGCTGTGGATGGCAAGAAAAAGTCACACCAATAGAATCATCATTATTTATTTACGTGGTCATTGGTCAGAAAAGTTCGTTATTGTTTGATTTTCTTTCCTTGGAAAAGACACATAAAACACAATATATGTTTATAGCTTTATGAATGAAAATAAGAAAACAAACATTAACTTAGGTTTTTGTTGATAGTTTTGCTTTAGTGTCTGTACTTAAAAAAACGCATTTAGTACCTTCTGTGAAAATAAAACTACAAATTACTACACTAGCTATTTTCACCACTTATGTATATAGAACAAAAAGTGATACACAGTGTTTTTAAAGATGATCTGAAATTTTTTTTCAAAAACTAGATTTTAATAGTAGACTGTTGTCGTAGTCTAAATTTCTATGAAATAAAAATGGCTTTATTACTTGAACAATGGATCTGCAAAAATGTCACCAAATTGAAGAAATTATTATTTTGGTGCTTCGAAGCTCAATTGTGAGCGTTTGAATTGTAACAACCGAGAAGAAAATCAAGGTATTTCTCCCTACAGCCTTTACTTGCAGCCCCAGGGTTAATTGGTCTACCTATTACCTTGTCATTTCTTATTTTGTTGGAATAAGTTCATCATGTCATGCTGTAGTAAAGCGTAGGGTACAGTACTGTTTTTTACCATATTTTACTATATACTTTACTCGGCAGACTTTACTATATTATTCTTTAAGATATTGTACAATTATACCCCTGAGCTATAGCTGACAGTACCGTACTACTGTAGACCTTTCCTTTTTGTACTGTACATTTTTTTAGGGTTTATTTTGATTAGATATTACAAACATAATAATCTTCATTATCTAATAAGAGAGTACATGAACTAGCCCCTTTAACGTCATGTTTTACGGTGCACAGCTGCAATATACCCCTATAAATAAATACAAAAAGGGTCAAAGAACAATGAAAACAAAAATTACTCAGCGTAAACAAAGAAGCACGGCAAGTTATTCCCATCATTTTAAGTGGTTTTACAAAACCCAAAACCAACGTACGCTCAAATATTTTGTTTTTTATCTCCTCCAACCCTCTGTCACCTTTTAAACCAAATAATGGGATCATCAGAACTATGGCTTGCCGCTTTGACCGTATCTCCTGTCTCCTTCTTGAGCGACTGTACTTTTTAAAAGGGATCTTTTTAGAAAATATACAGATTGAGGCTATGGCATTAGATTTCTTGCGCTTGTAATGTTTAAAAAATAATCTGAAAAGCAAAGCTGCTGTGAAGACCGTCATTTGAAACAGAACCTGCAGCTAGACAACAGTGAGTGCATTTTAAGTTAGATTTTGTCATAAGGTGCCATTAGCTTTTAGTGTGTGAACTAACAGCGGAAACATAAGGTATTTAAAGGATATATAAAGGCTTATAGGGATGATAATAGGATTATTTTCAATTACCTCTGTGTTGACATCACTGGAGAGATAAATTGAGTGCAGCAGGCTTGAACAGTGATAGTCTTTCCTTTTTTTGAATTTGGGTTTGACCTCGTTGGGCATCAATAATTAAAAGGATACTATTTAAAGAGTTAAAAAGAATTACAAATGGACAACTTATTATTGTATATGAATACTATTGTTCCTGATTACAAAAAAAGTGTCTTGGTGTGTTGATTGATAACCACTGGCAGATTTATGGAAGAGCTCAGTAAATTCCACCTATCCGAGAGAATAGAATTTTGGATTTTTTAATGCCAGATATAAAAGAGTTTTTCTTCATGAAGATTTTGTAGCATATGATTAATTTTGATGTGGTGTATACAGTAACAAAGACGTTAACAGTAGAAAAGCTCTTTTAGACTAACTGTTCGCATTGGCATGAATGAGTAGTAGTGGTATTCGTTGGGGTGATGATGATAATATTAATCATGATCATGATGCACATGATGCTATCGATGATCTCTCTATTGATTTTGTTAATAATAATAACTAGATCTGAACTGGTCTCTTTTTCTCTTTAAGAACTGTACTAAAAAGGCTTTCAGAAGTCACACCCGATGATTTAATCAGAGTTGGGAATACTTATTTTACCAATTTATTTGACCCAGCCTTGTCCTCGTGCGCCCTTTGCTGCCATCCGTCAAAGATAGACGGTATTATAAAGGACTTTGAAAAGTGAGTAAATGCGTTGCTTTTCTTTTATTGTATTTTTTTGTTTTGTTTTAGGGGGTGTTTAATGGGGGTTTTTTTGTTTTAGTTGTGTATATATCCCTTTCTTTTTAAAATTTGAAAGGAGTTATTGTGACGGGCATAAACATTTAAACTGCACAATGTACCCTGCTTTCTTTATTTAAGATGCAACAACCTCATTGCATTTTTCTCTTCGCCTTGTTACTCCACTTCCTGGTCTTATAACCCGTTTATTCTATCCCCAAATTGTGACATAAATAGGAGGGAATAAATTGAGGTAGGCGTTGTCGTATTTATGGACAGAAATATTAAGGAAGACTTAGATATAAGGGGCGCTTTTTGCTTTTGCATGAGCGTGACAAAAAGGAGGAAGAGACCAGGCCATTATGTAGAACAGCGAAATTTTTTAGTAGTTACTTAAAGAAAGTAAGGGAAAGGTGGATTTTGATAAGGGAAGCGCATCTTGAACAGTAAGTTAAAGCTTTTGCTAAAATGTTATATGGTATAGATTGCAGAAAGCATAATATCAATGCTACCCATCTTTAAGGGAATACTTTTTTCCGTTTCATACAGTAAAATCTTCCTTGTTGAAGTATGCTTCATAAGGAGCCCAATAATACAGAAAGATTGCCTTTATATGGTAAAACATTTCTGGAAAGAAACTTAATAATTACAGTCTCCTTGCGATGCAAGTTGCAAAAATGGACGACACAGATAATGGCGCTTTCGTTTCATATCCCACTTGCTTAGTTGGCTTATCAACCTGATATGTCATACATTCCTCTTAAACTATGCAGTTTGTTGTTTTACCTCAATCAGCATCAAGATACAGTCTTATATGCCACAAAGATTATGATACAGTGCATTTTGCTCCAAGTCCTTTAATAGGCTTCTCTTTAAAAGCCTGAGCACCTTTTTAATATTTTCGGTAAATAGCCTGTTTGATAACTCACGGGCTGGTTTGAAATTTTGATATGATGTGCTGGGAAAATAGTCAGGGAGGAAGACTGATTTTTTTTTTCTTGGAATGCCAATTTGTACCTCATTTAGGCCCCTGAGTGTTCTCCACTCTGATATACCTTGAATGCTCTGTAGTCAAAAGGCACATGTTATCTCTTCTCCTGGTGATTTTTATTGCTTCTCCTGCATATATTAATATTGTAGAATTGGACAAGATTAAAATAATGACATGAAAAAGAAAATCAAAAAGAAATACAAGAGATGCGCCTTGAATATTTTGAATTAAGATACTAACCCATGTTTCTGGAAGAGTGGATAGCTTTTAAATTAGAGACGCCGTTTAGAACTGTCAACAAGACGCATTACCTACCTACGCACCTATCTACCTTCCTACCTTCCTACCTTCCTGCCTTCCTGTCTATCTATCTATCTATCTATCTATCTATCTATCTATCTATCTATCTATCTAATCTAATCTAATCTATCTGTCTATCTATATCCATCTATCTATCTATCCATCTATCTATCCATCTATCTATCCATCTGGCTACCTACCTACCTACCTACTTACCTAAGTAACAAACTAACATACTAACTGACTGACTGAGAAAGNCTTGAATATTTTGAATTAAGATACTAACCCATGTTTCTGGAAGAGTGGATAGCTTTTAAATTAGAGACGCCGTTTAGAACTGTCAACAAGACGCATTACCTACCTACGCACCTATCTACCTTCCTACCTTCCTACCTTCCTGCCTTCCTGTCTTCCTGTCTATCTATCTATCTATCTAATCTAATCTAATCTATCTGTCTATCTATATCCATCTATCTATCTATCCATCTATCTATCCATCTGGCTACCTACCTACCTACCTACTTACCTAAGTAACAAACTAACATACTAACTGACTAACAAACTAAGTAATTAACATTGACTAACCAACAAGATGCATACAAGAGATACGCCTTTAACATTTTGAATAACATACTTCTCGCGATGTTTAAAAAAGGTTTGGTAGGTTTTTTGTTAGAGACAGCTTTAAAAGTTGATTTTCTCATGGTTTTCTTTAAAGACTAATTTGCATACTTCTTAAGGGATTTTTTTCGAGTGGACTGTCGCTTTAACATCCTTATTGTAATCGGCCTTTTACTTGATTGGGCCTAGTAGGGAGGTTGGGGGTGTTGTTGGTGAATTATTCTTCAAAATTGGAACTTTGTGTTCGCTACTGAGATCGAAGTTGGTAACTTTTGTTTACTTTGCGCTCACGACTACTCTTCAGTTGATTACTTTTATTTACGTTAATATTTTCTCTCAAAGGTGAACCTTTGTATTAAAATTTTAGGGGGTAAAAATAGAATTTGAAAAGTATGGTTCAGTTTATTAGTTTTTTCGTATATTCTAGTAAAAGCCATCCGTGCCCGGTTTTGTCTGTTGTTGATTGAAAAGAGATAATAAAAAGCACAAACAAATAAAACAAAAATGTGTATGCGCTCACAGTTGGTGAAAAAGCCGATTCCTTTATCGCTGGGCATTCAACATAAACTATTGAGGCGCTGGTTGCGCTTGATATCTTCAACTTTTTTTACGAGAACATTGGTAGACTAAACTTTACTGTTTACCATGTCATTTTTGTTTGTAGCAATTTCCGCTAACCATAGGTGATTTTCACAGTTTTTTGTTTGTGGTTTGTAGCAAATGTATGTAGTTTTATCACTGTTATGAATGCGGTGGTAAGTTTCAAACAAATAACATTTTTCTCTTTTTATATCACATCTGGGCAGTTAAATATTTTGAAGAAATTTGTAAAAAGGAGCTCATTTGAACTATTTTACTCCCAATCTGACTTGAATATTAATTGTGTTTAAAAAATTAAGCATTGGTGCTGGTTTCGGACTGTTCTGTTAATCTGGATTACCACTTTCCACTCTTAATACGGGGGAAAGGAATGAAAATGCAGCGGGTGGAGGTACAATGGAGAAACAGATGAACGGAGAAAGAAATGGAAAAGGATGCTTTTGGTTTGAATGTAAATGCAGTTACTGAACCTATGCATTAAGCTTCCTCCTACATCTTTCTCTGGGATTGGATTTTTGTGTTTCTTTAGAATGTGACAACATGTATCTCGTTTCTGATACCGCCAACTGATTTTTTTATCTTCCCTTGAAAAATTGATACTGGAATTTTATTGCCTGGCCTATTTCCAACCCAAATTTCAAAAAATGTGAGAAAAAATTGAATATGCTTAAATTTGGCCTTAACCAGAAAAGACAAGCACTTTTTCCCGTAAGGCGTAGTCACACAAATTGCTTTTTTGCTTTTGTTTTCGTTCCCAAAGGAGGAAAATGGAAAGCACCCATTTAGGTGTAAAAGTGGTCTCTTTAATAATACCAGAAATGAATTACACCATATATGCAGTAAAGAATAGTTTTGTTTTGTATTTCAGCAGCAAAACGTTAAACAATAACTGAATAACCAGAGCCCAGGCTGAAGATTTTCCATTTGATTCTCTTATTAAGTTCATTTGAAATAATACATAGTAATTGAATCTTAATGGTAATATTGTGAGTGTTCTTGAATAGATGATCATGTCTGACACTGATCATTTCTTCAGTGAATAGTGCCCATTGATACGAGACAAGGCCTCAAAAACTGACAATATCTTGTAATAACTGTTTTATAATTTTCAGGTTTCCATGTTATGGTAAGCTTTTAATTTGCTCTTTTTTATATATTTTTTAATAGATTGTCACGCCAGTTTGTGGTTGTCAAATCACTTGAAGAGGAATTCGCTGAATAAACTACACAATTGTTTCTCGGGAGAATTTTACTGACACGTGATATTAGGGAATACAAGATTATCTCATATCTGACAGTGGCACGTCAAATACAATGAAGCACATTATTACTTGTTATACTTCCTGTTATCAAATATCAATAACGGTCATCAGCACAGCTTTTTTACTATAATGATTAATCACCAATAAAAGAAATGTATACTGGACTGCAGTATTGCCCTACTGTAACCAAATACGAAGTGTTGATACTGAATGCATCATTATGGACTGCGTGCAAATGTCAGAAATATTGTTACCTACCAACTTTGTCCAGATGAAAACGTTATATTTTTTCTCCTTTAGTCGGCTTTTGATTTAGACAATGTCAAGATCTTTTTTCCCACCACATCTTCGCCATTTGTGGCTCCTGTTAGTTTTTTTCCCTAGTTGGCGCCTGCCGGTTTCCTGAATCGTGTTCCCAGTTGTTTGTACGTCAGCCATTGGTTTACCAGGGCTTTTTGGGTGCTTACTTTCCTAGTCAAACAAAGATTTTCTAATTTCCTTTTATGTGTACCTTGACCTATACTTATTGCATGATTTTACGAAGTGACCCTTAGCAGGGTGTGCATTTGGTTTACTTACCCTAAAACTGCTTTATTTGTTGTTCTTCCGGTCCATGAAATCTTCTACGTTTTTCGAAAGATCCAGAAGATATGATCTTACCCTTCATTTTCTGTCTTAGCTATATAGTTGAACTGAATACACACGGTATGCTATTTTAAAGCAAATAAAGTTGAATATTGGTAGAATTAAAAATAATGTGCAATACCATTCTTCTTGGTGAATTGCAGTAGTAGTCAATTCGTACATAACCAGTCTTCCTTGCAAGGGATCTGAGTTTTTGTGTCAAAACGACAGTGGAAATGTTTCCCCAAGCCATTTTTTACCGCTACAGCTAGCGAAGTTTGAAATTGTAACTAGAATTTGAACAATTTTTTTCAAGTTGCTTATGATAGCAGAGAAGCTAAACAGACGCAATAGTTTACCAATGTGTTTACAATTTCATCATACCTGCAGTCATACAGAATTTTTACACATGCTTTTGAAAATATCAGTAAAACTTGCTACCATAGTTACGAATCAATTCACATTGCCTTACATTAAAAGTGATAAAAGGGTTTAATACTTGTAGTAGATATGCTATCGCCACTAATACAGTAGTAAAATTGATAAAATTACATACTAATTAACGGGGAGTACTTCACAAGGCTCAACTCGTTCAATCTTCCAGATCCTTAATCCATAACTTTCTTATTCGGACTTCTTCCCTTCTCAATGACATTCCATGTTTTTTGCTGTATCCATCTTTTCCTCTGCTGAGTACTCATGTACCCTAGGTATTTCTCCCCTCTTTCTCTGTACTCATGCATCAATTTCTTCCATGACATATCAATTTGCCCTTTTTTCTCCTGAAACCAGTGCTCTAGTTCTGATGAAATTGCTGCTTTACATATGTCATTTTCAATTTCAGTTGCACCTTTCAACAATCACAAGTTCATGGACGCTACCCACATCAGCTCCTCTTCTCACCCTTACGTCTTGCAAAGACCTTCTCCATTTCTTGTTGATGAGTAAGTGGTCAATTTGATTTATATCTCCTTTTTGGAGAGCACTAAGTTTGTGAAGGTAACGATTAGCAAGAGTGTGCCTTCTATGACTAAGTTGTTTAAGGCTTCAAGGTCGCTCGACCTCAACCCACTCTTCTCCATGACTTTGCAGTCGTGCATCCCCATTTATCTTGTGCAGAATGTGTCATCACTTCCCACTTAGACGTTTAGGCTTTCCATCATGATGAGCCATGGCATGGCACTGCTTCCGCTTCGGAGCTGCATGTGAAAACAGCGTTCCTCCTCTGCATCATTTGTTGGTGAATAACACTGTATGATGAAGAGGTTGACTTGCACACCCTTCAGTCAGACTTTTATCCAGCTGTTGTTGATCCGCATCCAGTAGCCAGTTTTCAACATCTTCCTTTAGTAGGACAGCCACCCTTTAAAAAAGTTGCTGCTCACGGTTTCTTTAGTGACTATCACTAGTCTGCCGCTGCTGCTTGTCCACTGACTATAACTGACTAATATGGCGTGGAGATTGTATCGTCGGATTTCAGAAGCTACCTAAGTAAGTGCGAGTGCCTTACATTTTTCTAATGTTTCCAAAAACCGATATTCATTGTGATTTTAGCGGTAATTGGCAAATGCATTGCCCCAGTAGATTCTGGCACCTTTGGCACTGTCAGGACTATACCCCCTACGTCGAGACCCCGGAAATCACGATCACAAATGTTTTAGTGTTTATTTGGGTTACCGTTCCTGTTACAAATAATGGGATTGAGATTGACCCAATCTTCAAACCCTGACCCGTAGGACCAGGAATTAGCTTTAGTCTGGGCAAAAGGCACGCAAGCCCCCACACCCCGACAAGGTTTAACTCATGACTATCAAAGCTGATTACACTGTTACTCCAGTTCTTCCCAAACACTTGACAACTGAGTAAAAGAACCAAAAAACCTTTTTTTTAATTTCCTTGATACTGCGAGGGGAAAGGGAGTTGAATTTGTAAAAACAGGGAAAATACCTGTTTGCCGTTCTTTCTATACATTTTCTACATTGTTGCTGAGCCCCCGTTACAAATATCTAGCTGTGACGAAGACCAGAGCCTTGTTTCAAGTACATTATGCGTCAAAATCGGGCAATTGGCACGCTTCTTTTTTGGTCATTGTACTGAGTGTTAACGTTGCCCTGATACCACATGGCAGGTACGTTTTCCTTTTAAGATTCTTTCAACACGTTTACCACAAAATTTGTGGAGCGGTTTCCTTGTCTAAGAAAAAAGTCTTGCAATCGTGTTGAATACAAGCTTGTCCTATTGGGTCGCCCTTCTGTCCACCAGACCAAGCGCAAAGTGTAGTAAACAAAAATTTGCTTTCTTTTCTATACCAGCAAGTGATTTTTATTCTGCCTTTAAAAACGCATAAGGTTTGCTTTTTAACGCTGTCGTGGAATTTGGTATGTTCATTGCTTGAGCCTCCGAGCCCATAGTTTTGGCTATGTACAACAGCCAATTGCATGGTAATTCACGTTTGCTCACATAGTATTTTTAAGTATAAAACAACATTTAGAAATTGTCTTTAGAACGTAGACAATTGGGTGTATGAGGGTGGTACAAAAATAGGTGAAGAAAATTATTTGGTAAGGACAAAGAAGTATCACTAAATTTGAATGGGAAAGAGATAAAAATTTCGGAAAAGGGGAGTGAAAACAAGCTTTACGAAATGAAGAGATATGTCACTGGGAACGCATGAAAGTGAGAATTAAAAGGTATTGATAGCGAAATGGGATATAATTTGACACAAGGTTTCTGTTACTATCTGCAGGAAACCAACTCGCACAGACCAGTCCTTAATAACGCATCACACCATCCAGTTTCAGCTCGTCATAGTGCCATCACCACTGTTTAGAAGAGCAAGAAGCATCAATTCAAACCAATGGGACCCCAGAAAGGAAGAAAAATACGTTTATTAGGTTTTCTTATCCTATGCATACCATACTAAAAATTTCCGGAGAGCACTACGAAAAAGCAGCAGACGTAATCATGAAAAAGAAAAGGAACCTTTCAAACAAATATGTCAAGGCATCAGTGAACAGCCGAGACGAACCATCCAACAGCATAATATCAAGTGTTCATTTTTCACAACGTTCACCCATTGGACGAGAATCCCAAAGCCAAAGGACCCAGTCCCACCGGAAGAGGGAAACAATATAGTTTACAGACTACATTGGAAGGACTGTCCTCCCCTCTTGCCCACATTGGCGAACGAAAGCGTTTATTGAGTCAAAGAGGAAAAGGTAATAAGACTTCAAAGGGTAACACGAAAAGCCATCAAATAGTGGATAACTGCTCGATAAAAGATGACACCATGGAAAATAAGACTGGGCAGGGAGAACAAAAGACTACAACAAGGAAAATAAAAGAAAAAAATTCTCGATAGCATAACAATCGCATCAACAGCATATCTTGCAGTTTTCTAGAGAAATGACTTCGAAAATTACAGAAAAGAAACGTCAAATTTATCAGTATCAAAAACAAATTCGGTAGTAAAAAATTTCCCGATTTATGTCATCGCAAAGAAGTACGTCCAGCAATATTTCAATAACAGTCGTGTGAAGGGTGAGGCCAGATGCATCAGTTTGTACTGAAAATACTAAAAGCACGTGTGACATGAAAAGGCAGACAGTTCTCTGTCAAGACTCATCCAAGGCAAGATGAAATAAAGCACTGCGTGGGCCCAAAATAATGTCAAAGTAGACTAAAACAAAAAAGTGTCTGAAACACTGCATAAACTAGATTTTCAGATATTGCGCAAATACATACCAGCAGCAAAATGAATAACCAGGAGATAGACGTCCACACTAAGGTGTGGAACGTATTCGAGGGAGCCTTCATGTAATATAAGCTTTAAAAAATAAAAAGTGTACCAACCCACTTATACCTAACGTTAATCCACGTAAAATGGAAAAGTAATGTTATGAAATGTGCATTAATGTTGAGCGTTCAGTGCCAGAACCCAGTGCCTTGCATTTTTAGCGCTTTTTACCTTTTGGTGTCAGATGATAGATACTGTCATTGTCTTTCATGTGAACAACTGCATTTAGTCCAGTAACCAATATTTATTGATTTTTTGACTGGAACGGAAATCAGCTACTAAATTTTGTGTTTAAGTCACTAGACAAAACACTTCAAACGTTCTCCTGTAAAATAAGATACTTTATTCTGAAACTGAACCCTCGATATTACGGTGGGCTTTAGACCAACATGCTGGCAAAGAAAACATAACAACATTGCAATCTACAAATCAAAATAATATGGCGGGCTATATACTCTTGTTTTCTATGTATTTTTTATTCTATTTTCCCCAAAAGTTGGCCATTCTGAACAAATTTTGTTTCATAAACTTTTTGATATCTTAAGCCGTTACCAAGAAAACTCCGTTTTAAGGTTCTGATTTTTCCCGCCTTTATATCCTGTGGTAAAGAGTTCTCGCTCGAACAATTAAGAAAAATAAAAACTATTGAGGAAAGTTGATAGAAGAATGCATACGTGCTGAATCAACTTTTAGAATAAACTTCTCTATTAGATCAAAGTACAGTTGTTGGAAAAATTACTGAGAAGGTCAATATTTCTTTAACGGAGCTTAGGAGTTAATAAAAGGAAAGAATGTACTGAGCTCGTAAATGACTACACCTTTTAATATTGAAATCAGCGTTAGTTCAATCTTTATGTTTCTTTTTTTTTTAACCCTTTTCGTCTATAAATTTCTTTATTGTTTAGCTTCGGATTTTTCGTTGTTTTAGTTTTTTTTGTAATGATCAAGATGCAAGCAGGCAAAAAGCCACTAGGTGTATAAAATTGCAATAAGACGGAAAGAGAGACGTTAAAACAAGTCTATTGGCGAAGGAAAGCAGCCGGAAGCCAAACAATTCTACAATCGAACCGTCCAAGAAAAGAATCTACATTCATAGAGAGATTTATTGCAACAACCGCTTAAGAATGAAGAGGCTAGGAGAAATGAGTCACAAGGGATGCAAAAAACTGAGATTATACCAGCAAGAAAAGTTTATGAGAACATCTCCTGTGACATTACCTATAGAAATGACCAAGACAGGGAACATTTACTCGACAAGAAAAGGACTGATGCGTAGCAGGAAGATATGGGCCAGGCAACAAATAACACTTAACACGATCAACCATATCACTAACAGACGAGGAAGCAGCTGTCCAGTTGTGCCAACAGTACTTTTTGCAATGGCAAAAAGATAGGCATATGGCACCAAAGGTGTGATACAAAGGAAATGTGGGAACATTTCCTTTGTATCACACCTCAAAGTTGCAGGCTTTATTTAAAAATTAAGTGTTGCGCTTAAGTGTTCATTAACAATGCCTTTTTTCTGTGGCGACAAGAAGAGACAAGTTCGTTTCTTTTCTTCAGGTTGCCAAGTGTAAGCAAGAGATAATGAAGGATTTTTCTTTAACACAGGGGTTGCACCTTTTGTTTGTGCGAATGGTAGATTTATGAAGATATAAAATGGCCTCAGGCATATGGCACTAAAGGTGTGATACAAAGGAAATGTGGAAGTAGAACATTCAAAGTTACAGGTTTTATTTAAAAATTAAGTGTTACGCTTAAGTGTTCATTAACAATGCCCTTTTTCTGTGGCGACAAGAAGAGACAAGTTCATCTCTTTTTTTCAGGTGGCTAATTGTAGGCGAGAGATAATGAAGAATTTTTCTTTAACACAGAGGTTGCACCTTTTGTTTGTGCTGTTGAAGGGTCGCCTTGATGAAAGGATATAGTGCCGTCTTTTAGTGGACACATTTATTTCCTGAGTACCGTCCAGCTTCTGTAGTTTTTTTGTCGAAAAGATGCGGTGAAAGTTTTGTACCTTTTCTTGAGTTCACTTTCTGTGAGTTCTATATGTGTTTTAGAAGTTTTGTTGTGTTTACGTGTCACGTTGGCTTGGTATATGACAGACGATTGCAGAGAGTTACCGTTAAATTAGCAAGTGTTTATTTGTTGTCAGTTCCACCTCTTGTTCCTGGTACTGTTTCTAGAGTCTTGTTAGGAATTGAGAGTTAAGAATGAGGTTGTTCTGGTTGTCTATGATTAGTTGTTCGTGCAGCTGTAACTAACCTCGGCGTCGTTTCACTTGAATATTTTCCCGACCGTATGGCCTTTAGGGATTTGCTTGTTGATTAGGGTAAATTTATCTGTGTTCGATACTGGTAGTGACGCTTTTGTTGTATGGTCGATTGTACCAAATTATATTGCTCCCTTCTCTGATTTTGCGTCTTCTAGTTTTGCTCAGTTCGTAATGTAATGTGTATTCGTATCCACTGTCGCCAAGTGCTTTGTGGCATGGAGGTGCTGCTTGCTTGAAGGATGCTTTGACAGATGAGATTATTGAAAAATAGATGTAAGAGTTTTATCACGTCATGAGTTGTAAGCATTTTCTGAGCTACGTTTCGAGAGATACTACTCCCACGACGGGGAGAAATACCTCTCTACACGTAGCAAAGAAAAAGCTTACGACTCATGACATGATAAAACTCTTACATCTATGGCTTCCTCTGAGTCCATAAAGATCAGAATTTTCGAAAGAAATGAAAGATGTTTGTTGATACCGTCTGATACATTTTTTATGGTGATTGGTGGGTGGTTGCTTTCACGGTGGGTTTTTAGGTGCGATTGCGTAGATTGAGGATGACGTGGAGAAAGCTGATGATGTATCTGTTGACTTTTATTGTTATACTTAGTCCGTTGTTAAAAATACGGCATTATTTCTTTTTTGATGATTACTGTTTTTCCTGGAGAATTTCTGTGCCAGCCAGGTTGAAACTCTTCAATAAATGTCCTTTAATGAAATTACTATGTAAAAATACTGTTGTTAATGCGTACCATGTTATAAAGAAAAAATAAAAGTGACATAATATTATTAAATAATCATAAAAGGTGTATATAACAAGAGGATGTTTACTAAAATGGCAACTCTGTAAATTTGAAGAGCAAACATTATACTGCACACAACTATTAGAATTAGAATTAGAGCTCATGCACTCAACATGAAACAATGTAAGATATACTTAAATCAATACGAGTATAAGATTAAAAATTCGTAAAAATGACGTTTTTTTCAAATCTCATTAAAACTATTTGCTTTATATTGGTCTGGAACTTGCAATAGGAGGTCAATAAAGAGCTTTACATTATCTGTGATGCATACAATGCATCACAGACCATGTGACGATCGAATGCATAGCTTTTAAACCATTCTAACTCATTGTCACGAACTCCACAGTCTTATTATTATTATTATTCTTTGAGCTTGTCCCGTTTTCATGACAAGTTCGCTGTGGTTACACTCTTCCTCCAGATTTCCCGGTCCGTTGCTCCCTCTTCTCCAGCTTTCATCTCTTCCAGATATTTCTTCACACAGTCCACCGATCTCAGTTTAGGCTTTCGTCTTCGTCTCTTTCCTGGTGGTGCCAGCTCATTATCTTTTTTTAATGTGTCGAAATCAATTTTGTAAAGCCTTCGCGCATCGCTCTTTGATTCTCTCAATTTCTAACTTCTTTCTGATTACTTCATTCCACACTTGTTCTTTAATATGTGGCCACATGCCCACTGACGTATTTTCATTTGTGCCACTTTCTGTTGATCGATGTCGCTGGTATTTAATGGTACTGCTTCCAAACTGTAGAGCATTGGTGGCAGTATTATTATTTTGTGGATCCTACCTTTCACCTTTGGTGAAATTCTTTAGTCACAGAAGATACCAGATATATTCTTCCAGTTGGTCCACCCGCATTAGCTCCTTTGGTTTATGTCTGTGCCTACTACCTCTTTTGCATGCAGTGTACTTCCAGGGTACGTAAATTCCTTTGTCTCTGGAAGCTTTCTGTGCAACAACTCGACACTTCCAGTTGATGTTCCAGCTAAATATATATACTCAGTCTCAGACCTAGGGACCTTCATTCCTCTTTTCTCCAGTGTCTCTCCAATGTTTCAGATCTTCATGGGGCTCCAACGTATTCTTTCTGCAGGCTTTTGTGAGTGAGTCTATTATAGTAGAGAATAAGAATGGGATCAATGCAGAACCTTGGTGCAAACCAACTTCTATTGGGTAGGTTTTTGTAGTATCCAACACACACTTTATTTCTGTCTCACATTGTTCATACATGTCTTTTACCACACTGATGTACTTCTCAGATAGTCACTTGTCTCTCAAACACCAGTAAAGCTCCTCTCTAGTCACTTTGTCATAGGTCTTCTCTAAGTCAATAAACACACTGTGTAGATCTTCTCGGCCCTCTCTGAATTTTTCTTGCAGCTGCCTCAAGGTAAAGTTGGCATCAGTTGTGGACCTTCCTTTCATGAATCGATACTGGTCTAGCCATACTAATTTCCACGATGTTCCTTAAATAGCTTTTCTGCACTCATTCATACAGCTTCATGCTATGGCTCATGAGCTTGATTGCTCGGTAGTTTTCACATTCCATTATGTATTCTGGGTCCTCGAAAACTGGTATTAATTTGCTTTTCCACCATTTACCAGGGATTCTCTCCTCTACCATGTTCGTGTTCAGCAGGCTATTTAAATATTGAGCTTCAATTCTTCCCAAGCTCTTCCTCATCTTGACAGGTAAATTTTCTTGTTCAACTAGTTCACCATCCTTCATCTTCTTCAAAGCCTTCTCCACTTTTGTGGCTGTAATCTTACCAGTCTTTTCTTCCACTACTCCCTGCGGAACATTTCTGCTTTCTCTAGAATTTCCCTAATCTAACTCTTTATACAAATGTTCCTGCTAACTTTCCAGTACTTCAGCACTTTACACTAGTATATTTCTCCAGTTGTTCTTAATCAAATTTTTCTAGTAAACTTTCTTTGTATTCCTCTCTCGTTCTTTCGCCATTCACAACGCCCGCTTTTTTCCATCGATGGACTCCATGTTCTTATACAGCAGTTGATATACCCTGGCCTTTGTACTGGCAACACTCCTCGTAGCTTCTTTCTCTTCTTTCATCAGTATTCTCCTTATCCAAGGTTATCTTGTTTTCTTCTTCTTAAGGCTCTTCTGCACCTGGTCATTTCACCTTACTGTCTCTTTTCCAGGTTTACAATTTCCTGATGTTCTTCTTGCTAATCTTTCTTCCAGCATTCTCAGATTTTCTGTCATTAACTCTAGGCTCGGATTCCTTTCCTCTACTCTCTGCTGTAACTTCTCTACTGTTACTGCCACAAACTGGCTCTGATTGTCTTTTCCCCCTAGTTTCTGCCATTTTGTTCTTTCAACTTTTAAACGATTTCTGGTTGGTGGTATACTTCTGGCTTGTGTACATATCAATGGTCTTTACTGGCTAGTCACACTCTCACTAAAAATCTCCTTGCAATCTCTAATGTTGCTCTTGTCACTTATACAACATAAAATCCAATCAACCTGTGACTCCGACTTATGTATTCTTGTGACGTTCTGCTTTCGTAAAGCTAGTGTTTGCTAATCGGAAGCTGGATGACTGCAAAGCAACAAAATGGTCCCCTCCCACGTTAGTCACTCGAACCCCATGTATACCGATACAGTCTTGCTTTCCTCTGTTATTACTTGGCATTGGTCATCGAAATTTTCTCCGATCAATAGCTTTTTGCTCCCGCACCTTTTCCCAGTTCTTCATCCAAGTCTTTATAGAATTTAGTTTCCTCTTCTTCGTCACGTTCTGTTTGTGAAGTATATGTACTCATGATGTTTACAAACTTACCTTCAAGCTCTGCTCTCATTCTGAAGATTCTGTCGAATCACCTATTCACACTCAAAACCCCGCTTTTGATGTTGTCATTTAGGATAATACCAGATCCATTGCGTCTTCTATCATTCCCGATGTAAAACAGTCTGAAGCCGATCTTCTTCGCCTTGCATCATTTACATTTCGTTTCCTGGACACACATGATGTAAATCCTGTGCATCTCCATTTGATTTACTATCCCCTGGCACTTGGTACATTGGTACATGTGTCTAATGTCTCATTTATCAATGTTATCTTTTAAAATGCCTGTGTTGGATTATGTATTAGAGGTTATCTGATGGCAACTGTCATCCTAAAAGTAAAAAGTACCTTCAAATCTTGCGCCTCTCCATTAGATCTACAATCCACTGCTCTTTCCCAGTCATACTCCCAATATTACTTGCTATTCGGATTGGTCTCTTCGTCTCCTTTTTTCTCCTCTCCGTTCTCTTCTGAGCTATATTCGTCAGCGGTTTCCGCTCTTGATACAGTAGGCATACTCCATTTTTGCAAGTGTACAGGAATGATGTCCTTGTTCATCACTTGTGGGGAATGCCCCAGCCAGTTTTTAAAACTGATTCGGGATATTCATAAAGTTGAGACAGAGTTTGACGCCGGATGTCTTTTCTGCTGCACCCTCCCCTCTTTTTCAGGCTTGGGGCTGGCTGGAAGCAGCCATGGCCACATCCAGACGGGTTGTCACAAACCCCATGGTTTTAAGACTATTTTTACGTTTCTTAGCAGAAGGTAACCACTGGTTTTCCAAGACCCACTAGAGTTTCTAATGCTGTCCAATATCGCAAGAGCTGCTAGTTACGTTAATTGTTCTTTTAGGAAATAAAACTAATATTCAGAGATAAGCTTGCATTCTTCAAGATACTCATATAGTTTGCAATAAACCTTTTCTTCTATTATGCTTGACACAACTGACAGAATTGATTGATGGATAGTCTCCAATCTCTTTCTTAACTCTGGATTTAAACACTGTTAATATATAGCAGAACATGAATAACTTTTATATGAAATTCATACATATTTTACTTTTCCTCTTTGAGATCGCGCTGCTGAAATAAAGACTTTTTAATACACGAGCCAATAGTTCGATGAACAAATTTGCAAATACGTGAGCAAATTTGGATAGTTTTAATGTTAATTCATTTTTTTAGTAAATGATCTGCTGGTGTTTGTGTTTTTTTAATTGGAAAGTTGTCTTGATTATTTTCCAAAATATATCAGTTCTTCTGGTGTTTTCTTACAGTAAATTTTTGTAGACCGCTGATTTAGCTCTATCCCGGCGGGTGCTCTCCTATATAAAAAGTGGTACTTATCCTTGTTCCTAATTTCACTGCGAAACGGGTATAAATTCACGTCTATCCTAGGCAAGCCCTAGTATTTACAAAAAGGGTGTTTATTTAGCAGAAAGGGTCCTTTATAGAAAACATCTTCAAGGAAACTCATCTAGCTAACAACATATAACGTGTATAACTTGAACTTGAAACGTTAAAGTAGAATATGAGTAAAGGGGTTTGGTTTTAAATGCACAATGTCAGTGAAATCCACCTCATGACATATGCGATTTGTCCTGACCGAGTAGCTTGCCTGTTCTATTGATCCCAAGAGCTATGCCAGCGGGAGTTTACTCGTGGTAAGTTTAACCATGCCGAACAGGTCGTAGGAGAAAAGCCAGACGAGCATGTTATCCTGACCCTCCAGGCTGGAGGTTAGGATCGGTACTATCTACTCAGAACCTTAAATGATAAGCTAGTTACAGAAAAAACGACTGAGTAATTTTCAAACATTTGGTGTAAAGAAGATCCAAAGTCCTAAGCGACTGGTATACATGCCACGAGTGAAAGCCGAAAGGAACCATCTGGCAGGAGCTTGAAGATCCTAAATACCAAAACAAAAGCAAAGTTTGACTTTTGGAATGTACACACTATCTACGGGACTGGTAAACTATTCCAGATAACAGCGGAAATGAGGTGTGGTGTTTATTTCCTCGGTGTGAATGAATGGAGGTGGATAGGCTCTGGGCGATAGACCCGTCTTACTGGGAAGACGGTCCTATACTCTGGATGGGATGGCGACCAACATATAGAAGAGATAACCTCCATTGTCTAAAAAGGAATAAAGAAGACCTTGACCAAATGACTCTGAAAAAGATCTCTTCTTCCAACATCTTCAGGCAGAGATATACTGTTTAGCTCACCATGACCTAACTATAGTCATGGGAGACCTTAATGCCAAAGTGAGCAGTGACAAGAGCTATAACGATAGAGTAATTGGAAAGTTTGGATGTGGCACCAAAACAACAGTGATGAGCGGCTTGTAGACTTCTGTGTCATAAAGGACTTAGTACACGATGTAATAGGAGTAATAGGAGGAACAATTTTTTCTCAGAAAGAAATCAACAATTTTACATAATGCTCACCCAATAGAAGAACCATCAATTAAATTGATCATATCATGACAAATAGGGTTTGAAATCTATCACTACAGGTTGTAGGTGTTTAGCGAGGAGGATGTGGAAGGTGATCACAATCTAGTGTCTGCTGTTCTAAGGCTTAAACTTACCGAGACAGGGAATCAACCTCATACACTGCAGAATTTTGAGACAAATTGAAACAGCCAGAAGTCTTAATGGTATCCCTTTTATAATTAAAGAATAGTTTTCAAGTACTCTAGAACCTTCACCAAGAATAATCTCAACCAGGCTACGTGGCCAACACAACCTGGCAAAATACTGTGTATGCATACTCAAAGAGACCAGCTGTGAGGTAAAAAAGCTGGTCTTAAAAGACAAGAGGACATACCTGAATGGCTTGTCAGATTAAACAGAGAAATCAGCGGGACAGAATCAGCAGGGGACTGTATACAAAATCATCAAGAACACATGCAAAAAAGTATACCATGAACGATGAAACTACCATTAAAGGCAAGACTGGACGACTGATACCTACTGAGCAGGAACAGGAGTAGAGATAGTTAGAAAACTTGAAGAAGACAATTAACAGACAACCATCAGAGGAAGATACTGACATTCAACCAGCAGAAGGTGATTCAGAAGTCAATGTCGGTGTCTCCTCCAAGCAGAAATTACACCTGTCATGAAATCTTGAAGAACGTAAAGGCAGCTGCTCTAGAAAAACTTAATGCTGAGCTATTCAAACCTGACCTGTTCTCAGCAAACATTCTAGAAACCTGTTCTCAGCTACATAGGAAGGCAAGATAATTCCAGACCACTGAACCCGAGGCAAAATGGTAAATATATCAAAAAAGGGTCCTTGAATGACTGAAATAACTGGACAGGTACTACTTTACTCTCGGTTTCTAGTAAAATTTGTGCAAAGATTATTATACGCCGGCTAACAGATGTTATTGATGACGTGCCCAGACCAGGTCTTTGGCCTTCAAAATATTATCGAGCAGTGCACGAAATAGCAGCGAAAAATGTAAGTCAATTTCATTGATTTTGAAAAGAGTTTTCTTAGTATATACAGGAAGTCTGTTGTATATATTTAAGCATTATAGCATCCCACAAGAAATTGTCAGCATGGTCAAGAGCTTTTGCCTAAATTTCTTTTGCTGTGCTGGAGACAGCAAATTTTTCTTTGAGGTTGAGGCCGGTGTAAGGTAGGTTGTCCGATGTCTTCTCTCCTTTTAAATTTGACCATCGACAAGATGAGAGACGACAAGACAATACAATGGAATAACGTAGACCTTATTCAAGGTTGGTAGAGGACTTGGCTTTAAGGACACCCAGAAGAAAACAGCAGTCATCTGAAACTTACAACAGATTTCTTTGCCTATCTTGGCAGTATAATTTAAAGCAATGATGGATCTGACAGTGCTATTCAAAACCGACTATAAAAGGCATTGGGAATCTTCATACGTATGAAAGATCTTTGGGGATCGGTATGAAAGGGTACAAACAAAGCACTGCGATTTTACAAGGGCTGTGTGCTGCCAAACTTGCTGTATGGTCGGAGTGATGGCAAATAACAGACGGTCTTATGGCAAAGCTATCAGTGTTTCACACAAATCTTTTAAAGGTCTCAAGGATATTTTGGCCAAAAACTATCTCCAACAAAGAACTTCTCGGACTATGTCAGCTTGAGGATATAGCAGGCAAAAATGGAGATGGATTGGACATGAGCTTAGAAGAAAGCCAGGTAGAATTGTTATGAAGGCTATCTATTGGACCTCTGAAGATAAAAGGAAGAGAGGCCGACCTAAAACAACTTGGTGGCGTACAGTCGATAACGAGATGAGAGCCCTATGTGAGATATGGAGGACCATACAGAAGCGAGCACAGGGCAGAGAAAGCTGGAGAGACTTTGTCAACAGTCAATGCGTCAGGAGGTGCAGTTGGATTAAGTAAGTAATTAAATCAGTAATAAGGTATTTTATCAAATGCTCTGAATTAGGATGAGAGCCACTTTTTATACTAGAGTGCGCCTGCTTGGGGGCTTTGTGTAGAGCCATGTTGACTTCCCTTCCTTTTGCCTTGCTTCCATCAATGTCATTCTGTAATTTTGTTGCCCTCGTTTTTCTGAGAACCACATCACTATCTTTAACCAATTAGATAAAAATTGACAAGGTTTTCTTCGTACTTTTTTCGGTAATAGAGGAGCATGGCTTTACATATATTCATTATTAGGCATGAAGTGATACCCGGAAAGGATTCCTAGTCATTTTCATCATCGGAGTTTCGATTTCAAATTTCCGAAAGTACCGCTTGAACCCACTGATCAAGCTCGTAATGTGTCACAATTTCGACTCGAAAGCTATCAGAAATTTCACCACGCGCTGTTAAGAACGGGAAACTGGTAGCAACATCCAATTTCGTTTCAAATTTGTGTCGCCACATCTCGAGTTTTGCGATGAATGCATTTACTTCGTCTCTGTGCCCAAGAATGTCACAGTCCGGCCCTTGCAGCTTGAGATTCAATTCATTTAGATGTGAAAATAAGTCTGTTAGGTAACTCTATCTGTTTTGAAACTCTTGATTCGAAGCAGCAAACTGCAGTTTCTCTCGTCTCTGTGACTCCAAAAACTTCAGAACTTTTGGTAGTAGCTTTAGCAATCGACCAAGCATTGATTCTTTCAACAGCCATCGGACTGCAGTATGGAAAAGAAGTGAGGAGTATTCAGAGTCTAAATCTTCGCACATTTGACGAAACAATCGACTGTTCAAAGCACTGGACTTTAGATATTTTACCAGCTTTATCGCAGTGTCCAGTACGCTCTTCAGTGACGGTGGCATGGTTCTACTGGCCAATGCTTCTCGATGAAGGATGTATTGCATCCCGATAACGTTTGGATTATTCCTTTTCACAAGCTGAATGAATCCAGACCTGGCTCCCAGCATGGCGGGTGTACCGTCTGTGTAAAACACTGACCAGCNTATGGAAAAGAAGTGAGGAGTATTCAGAGTCTAAATCTTCGCACATTTGACGAAACAATCGACTGTTCAAAGCACTGGACTTTAGATATTTTACCAGCTTTATCGCAGTGTCCAGTACGCTCTTCAGTGACGGTGGCATGGTTCTACTGGCCAATGCTTCTCGATGAAGGATGTATTGCATCCCGATAACGTTTGGATTATTCCTTTTCACAAGCTGAATGAATCCAGACCTGGCTCCCAGCATGGCGGGTGTACCGTCTGTGTAAAACACTGACCAGCTTTCCCCACTCCTATGAATGTGTTGCAAAAAAAGATTTCACGACTCCCATCTCATCGCCAGGAGTAGTGGTCCTTTGTAGCGGCTGGCAGAACAGAAGGTCTTCTTCGATGCAGTCATCTCCAATATACCGGATAAACATTAGTAACTGTGAAAGATTGGCAATATCTTCTGATTCATCAAGTTGAATCGCAAACACTGGTGATGCTTTGACCTTTTCAATCAGTTGGCCTTGGGGCTCATTCGACATATCGAAAATACGACTGTTTACCGTATCGTTGGACAAAGAGACTTCCTTCATTTTCGAAACTGCAGAATCACCTTGTACAAGCTTCGTGCATGTCACAAGGCATGGTTTTAACAGTTTCTCTGCGATGTCGTGTGGCCTTTTAGCTTCAGCCACAAGCAGGGCAGCGGCGCAAGACTCCCGAATCATTGCCTTTGATTGTACTTGGAAGCTCCCGGCTGTGTCCATTCTCATGCTCTTCAAATTTTTGGCTTTCATTTCCAAGAATTCTTTGCTTTTACTAGCCCATTCGGAATGAACCCTCATGAGATATCGTCTCAACTGATGGCGTTTCATAAAGTCATTGGACAGTGTTTTATGGCAAATAACGCATTGGGGAAGCTGCTCTCCACAAATGTAAAAGGTCATGTAATTTTCGTTTTGGTACAGACTACGTTTGTGGTCTTAAATGGTAAAAGGGAGGAAAAAAATAAAAAGTTCGTTTCCATCTACCCTGGAGCGAGCAATCAAGATATGTTTTGTCTTGTCTCTTGACAGTAATATTGCGAATTTAATCGTAAAGAAAAATTACACAGTTCCCTCAACGAATTCTGGGAAAAAGCTTGCTGATGGGCCGAAACGATTGCAAATTGCTTCTAAATTATGCCTGCTGAAAGCTTGTTCGCAGTCGAAATGTAATGTAGGCCTGCAAATTGTGTTGGCAATCAAAGCGACGCAAGTGACGTTCGCTTTCAATGCGAACCTTCTTACTTGCAAACAGCTCGTTAAACTCTACACGCCTCATTCATCATTCGTTCAGGGATTCTTAACCGGTGGGGAATCCCCCACCGATTAAGAATCCCTGTACTAGTGCGATCTATCTTTGACTTTTCCTTTACTGATAATTCATCACAAATTTCAAAGAATAATCCATTATCTTATTCTGGATTAGGCATATGTAGTAATAATAAGGTGGGGGAGGGAGAGAGCCCGAGTGGCAAATTTTGTAGTATTGAACCCATCAAAAGCCCAATATTTTTTACCCTCAAAGAAGTGCGAGCTAAACATCCAACTCAAAAGGCAATGTACCTCTGATGTTGAATGCCACAGAATTCTGACCCCCATCAAAGGAAAACTCTGAATGCACTTACCGAAACCGTCACTCTGTCACCACATCCAGAGTGATCAGTCTGCAGTGGGAGCAGACCCTCAGAATATTGGCCGGCAAATCACTTCTAGAAAATGTACACAAGATTTTTATCATTTCAAAATGATGTTTTATTTTAAAAAAAGTATCATTAGAACTGAGGGAAGCAGAAGCACCAATGTCAATTAGTAAAGCAAAATCTCAATGACATCATGTTCTATCAAATTCGAGAAATATATTTCCGGAAACATTCCCATCATCAGACCATCTTGTTTTCATGTTTATTGCCTATGAATAACAACATAAAACGTCAAATCAATAACACAAAACAGATATGCAACTGCAATGTGAAAGAATTTCGTGACTGAGGCACTCAGCTGCAACTGAATAGCGAGTTCCCCACTCCTCCTTTGTGTTGATGCTAGGGTGCAGCTCATCTTGTCAAAGCTCCCCAGCCACTTCAAGGAAACGGCTACTCCTCGAAGATTGTGCCAGGATTTTCACATAATCAACAACTGCTTCTTTATGTACACCACAATTACGTAATGTTTCCTAACAGACTGGGAAGGTTGAGGATGCTGTTGAAAATGATCAACTAAATATTGGTTGGCATGGCCAATATAAAATTAGGCATTGCAGGATGGGCAGGTAATTTTGTACACAAGATCACTTCAAATCGTCTATTCAATTGACATGGTTTCCATAACATACTTGGGAGAAATAATGTCCAAGTTGCACACGACTGCAGCATTCTTAATTTTGAAGTGGTTGTGTGGTTTTTCCTGTTCTTCGGTCAGTGCTTGTAGTTTCTTGTTGTGTATTGACATACACTTCGATCTTATTTTATGCAGCTATTGATTAACTTAATTCAAAGAGTGATTTTCCCAACTTTTTTCAATGTTGATTGGTGCTGTAAATATGTTTTCCAGCAACTATTTCGAGTCAGTTCAATTGACAACAAGCAAAGCAGTAGGATAACACTGGTAAACACAATTTTTCTGGCAAAGGGTTTTTAAATGAGTTCTAACTAAATTTCGGCTGCCGATTACGAATATGAACTCAGTTTTTGTCTATCACATCAGGATTTCGTGCTATGCAATTTTCCAATTTTTGATGAAAAGTACTCATCAACCCATAGCTATATCGAAGGTTTCATAATAAAAACGTGATTTTTTGTACTACATTTTGTATATTAATAATCAAGGAATAACAAATATTACTAAGTCAATGTACAGCAATCCAAATTGAATGGCAGAAAAAAATATAAAATATAAAAATTCATATATATATATATATATGGAACACAGATCAGTATCAAATAGCAGTTATCTAAACTTTCTTTTCTTGGCTGATCTCAGATCTACAGCTTCTGGGTTGTCTCTCATTAAGCTCCAGCAACAATCTGTCATCATGTGTGAGTCCCACTGGCCTTGATATCATCTTACCATTGTTTTAATGTCCTGATGAAAATGCTCCCCTTGTTCCTCATTCAAATCCTTAAGATTCTCCAGAAAATTGTCCAAATGGCTGTGTAAATAGTAGATCTTGATACTTATTCTACATCCAAGGTATCAGAGGCTCATCAGTAGTTCTTCCACAATCTTTTCATAGTTGTCTGCTTTCTTATTCCCTAGAAAATTCTGCACCACATTACAAAATGTGTTCCAAGCTCTTGCTTCTGTCTCATTCATGGATGTCATAAAGTTTGGATCTCTCTTAAGTGTTCTAATTTGGGGTTCATCAAATATACCAGCCTTTGTTTTCTCTTTGCTAAGACCAGGAAAAGTTGAACATATACAGCTGAAACATTCACCACTGTGATCAAGAGCTTTGATGAACTGTTTCATTAATCCAAGTTTTATGTGCAAGGGAGGAAAGACAATGTTCTTCCTATCCACCAGAGGATCATTGATGACATTCTTATTGCCAGATGCAAAACTCTGTCGCTGAGGCCATTCATTCTTCACCCAATGCTGTAGCTCTACTGTCCCAGTAACACAGGAAACAGTGGTATTTTGTATACCCTCCTTGCTCACCTACAATAAAGTTAACCATTTTCAAATCCACACAAATTACCCACCCATGAACATGATATTGCAACCTCTCTTGAACAATCTTGATGTTGTTATATTCTTCCTTAAGTTTTACAGAATGACCTGCTGGTACCGAGCAATACTTATTTCCATTGTGTAACACAACACATATCAAACTTCTTTTGGGACTGTCAATAAAAAGCCTCCAATCCCTTGAATCATAAGCTGGAAGTCCCATAAAGCAAAGTAATCCTTCTACATTAGTACAATAGGCAAGCTGGCCATCTGAATGGAAGTACTTCCGCAGTTCTGCTTCCCTGTTGTGATAAAATGAGACACTTGTGCCAGGTTTCAACATTTGATTCTCTTGCAGTCTTGAAGCCAACAGTTCAGCAGACTCTTTTGGTCCATAAAGATCTCTAACCAAATCATTCATAGCCTGCTGAGTAAACAGAATTGGTCTGTCACTATCTTCATCACAGGACTGAAAAATATCTGTAGAGTCTTCTTCATCACTAGAAGGTGAGCAAAGATGTGTCATCAGTTTTTGGAGGGTTAGTAAATATTGGTACAGGTATTTCTTCACTATGGGCAATGAGTCAAATAGCTGAAGGGATACTTGGGTACTACAAATATTGCTTGGTTCTCTCCAAACCATAGGCACTCCAAACTTGAGTTTTGCATTCTTTTCTTGAGACCATGATCTCAAGGTCTCAACACAGGTTTTGCATACTTTGTGAGGAGTCCAATGCTTGTCTTGGTTTCCAAGTGGTACTTTAAAGTAAGCCAAATACACACTTTTAAAAAAGGCAGTAATATTGCACCTCTGATTCTTCAAAGTAAAGTTCCCACAGATGTAGAAAAATATGTTTGGATCACTTGAGCACTGTCTTCTATGAGATGTAGAGGCCATTGTTAGGTCAGTAACACATCCTGCAGACAAGAAAAATTTTGTTACAAGATCTATTTTTATAAAATGTACAAGTACCAAGAGAGCTCAATATAAATATGGAGCATCAGTTCAATTAAATAAAAATGCCTTTCATGGTTTAATTATCATAATATCATGTTTACCTTTGTAAACAAACACAATTACAACATGTCTTAACAAATAATACTCATGTCAATGGGGACTGGATTAACCTTGGGTTCAAAATTCTCTGTAAAATTTGATAAAAAAAAGACTATCTTGTGTAATGTAAACATAACATTTGATTCTTATTGATATGTAAATTAAGATATGCACCACAGCTTGTCACTGGGATAGACTGATTGTAAACACAAAAGTATGGACATTTCTCAGTGATTATTGATATTCACAATAGTATGGTATTTATAAATTCATAGCACTATAGCACTTCTTCCTAAAATGAGCCCAAATTAAACTTGCTAAAATTATTTAATGATTTCTTGTTTTTTCTGTTGAGCTGATCATGCTCACAAAATATGTTCAAATTTAAACTTCTTATACTGCCTGATAAATTTTAAATACCATATTCCAAACAATACTCATTCAGTTAATTTTAAACATATCCAGTAGGAGAGAACATTAGGTGCAAGAGATGGAGCGGGGGTAGGAATACTCTAAGAATGGCATCAAACAGCAATTGCAAAATTGCACTAACACAGGCACTAGAAGGAAGGGAGAACAGAAGGAAAGGAGGTTCTCCACAACCAAGATGGAAAAGAAATGCAGGAGCTGAGCAAAAAGAACTGGGTGGTAAACATGGAGCAAAGCTGGGATAGTGGCAAAAGGTAGAGGTAAAAGGCAGAGGATACTGTCAAGCCTTTTGAGCTACCATTGGCTTGAAGAGGATAAGTAAATAGTAACTGGTTCATTTTCCCCCCTTTTGATCCTTAACCATTCTACTTTGAAAAACAAAACTTGTCAATTCAATAAGTTGTTTCTTGAATTGCTTGAAAGTTACCAAAATGTCAGATCAATAAACTCTTAAAATGGGAAATCAAGCTAAACACTCAAACACAAATTTTCAATTAGTAAAATATGCCCAGATGGCTAACAAACTATCTAAATGTAATCAATGTAAATGTTATTGGAATAATTATTACAGAGCCACAACTTGTTACAATGTACTAATGAAGTTTTTTGGGGAGAATGTTTGCTTGGCATTACATTTGACACCTTTTGAGTATAAATAAGTAAAAGTCAAAGCAGTTTCCAATACACATTGCTAGATTGACACAAAACATCAAGCATGCTGTTCTTATGTACATTATGATCCCCGTAAAATAAGACAAAAACCCCAATATAAGTTTAAATAAACAATTTTTTAAAAAGTCATAAAAATCTACTGATCTACCTAGAAATACTTTATCATGCACATGTAAGATGTGTCAAAATGCTAATATCTTTCTTAAATGTTATCTAGAAATGTGAGACCTAGAATGAGCCAGAATTGTAAAATGGTATCAAAAAGTTTTAAACTGTGATGTTAGACAGGCAGTAACTACTACAGCACTACACGCACTTGAACCTGCTATGACTGGTGTGAAAATTTTTTTTCATCTTTCACTCTCTCTCCTAATACACTCTATACAGAATTACAAAGAACTACCTGTTAAAGACCTTAAATTTTTTCATTAAAGAGCTTCTATTTTGTATATTGGATTCATTCACTGGCATTTTTTAAAAACAACAAAAAAAAAACACAAGGGGACACTTCTCTTGAATTGATGAAGGCTGGGAAGCATGCAGAGAGTTGCACCAATTACAAAAACTTTGGGTTCAGAGGTGATTTTATATAAAAAGCAATATTATCAGGTCAACCTGATTTAATTAAATAAAGGTTCACATCTACACTCACATAATTACTTTGTACAATAATGGGTCTTTTCCTTAAACTGCCCAATGTTAGGATTCTGTTATCTTTTTTCATTTTCTTATGACATTAATTTGTCTAAAGTAAACTAATTCCATTGGCCTTAAATTCTCCTTTTTTCACAGCTATTTACCAACATGTAGCTCAGGAAATCTGATGCTCTGTACATAGGCAATAATTTTGGGGTGATATTAGATATGACCCCAACACTTTAAAAGAATGTTGGGTACACAGATTGACCAGAACTCAAACTATGTTTGAGTTTTCTGCTCTTAAAAAAAACTGAATTAATTATTTCCATAAGCCAGAAATCAATGCAGGTGGTTAACTTATTGGTACTGATTTGGTTAGCAGTGATAATCAATGTTCATTTTTATAAAAAAACTATGGCAATGTTTAAATAATTGGTAGGCCTAATTAAAAAAATGTACAACTCAAACATAAAGTGCCTTTACTTTACTCTCTTGCATAAGAGCTGTCCTCCTAAATTCAAGGGGATGCTATTTTGAGGATTATTATTAACTATTCAGCTAAAAATCCATTTCTACTAATACAATGGTATGAAACTTTCTGGGAGTTGAATCCAATTGTGACAAAATTTTTCATAATCAAACAGGTTATATGTTTTTAATATATCCCATATGATTGATTTGCATTGGTTTAATTCTACCCTTGGATACTATCAAAGTCATATCAAAATATATCTTGTAAAG
Organism: Morbakka virulenta; assembly: GCA_003991215.1. NCBI lineage: Eukaryota > Metazoa > Cnidaria > Cubozoa > Carybdeida > Carukiidae > Morbakka > Morbakka virulenta. The sequence goes on along the minus strand of RDPX01000165.1, from coordinate 761,690 downwards.
CAGTTTCAATGACTTTCTGGAAAAGCCTGTACATAGCTCTGGCCTTTTAAAAATTCATCATGGCTGATAAAATCTCCCAATGTAAATGGCTTACAGGGATTTTGATGGGGTTATACATAGGAGAGCCTTTATTCAGTAGTTTGTTTGATTGGTAGTATGAAAAGTGTAATCTTAATAATAAATTAATTGCAGGGGGGTCCAAAATAATCATTAGTTTTATAACCTGGAGAAGATCATTAAAGAATTCTACCAAAATGTCAAACCCTTGTGTCAAGGAAAGAAGACGCTAAACTGGATAAGGAAGAGGTTTCAGTGGAGGGATTTCAAACAGTATACTTTAATGGTGGGCCCCTCTAATATTATATGCCCCATAATTGCATGATTATACTCATTGCAGTATTGGTATCCAGTACCAGGGAGTTTTTTAGGGGGTATTCTATGGTATACTTAAATAGGGCCAAACACTTCCCTGGTGATTACTGATGCTCATGACCTTTCTTGCATAATTTTAAGTGCTCCTTAATAAAGATGTGGTCAAGCTAGTTTTAAAATGTTACAATGTTACTTTTTATCTATGTGTAGATGGCATTGTTAATACATATAAAGAATATAGTTTTTAAAACAAAAAAATATATATGAATATAAGTTCTTTGACCCATTTGATTGGAAGGTTTGGATTACTTAAAAAATAGGATTTTGTATTTGGAAAACTCTTGTTAATTTCTTTTTTAGAAAATAATTAATTGCAAGAGCACATTAAGAACACCAGCTAAAAAGTTTTCCCCCAAATGTTATAAATATTTAGGTACAATATAATGAACTTGTGAGTGGATGACATCTACTACAATTAATCACCACCTGAACAAAAATAAATTTCTAGCCCCCCCCCCCCCCATAAAACGTCATGACTTTTCCACAACATATAAGCACCTTGATGTTGACAAAGAGAACCTCCTGACAAAATTAATGACTGCACCCTCAGTTAACAATGACTGGCTTGGTCCGTGGGGCCATAATGCAGGTACTAAACTGGCGAGTGTTCTTGCTGATTGCATTTGGGGTGTCTTTGCAATGTTTCATTTAGCACAGGCTACCTCGCCATGCTTACTCTTGGTCCTGATTTGATTTGTCAGCAGCAGTTCTCTTCAATGGTGCTTTTATAAACACCACAAACAGAAGACCAAGGGCATAAGTACCAGCCATAATATAGCCCCCAATGTCTGAGCCTCCCTTCTCTATGACTGCACCAACAATATAGGTCATAATTATACCATAGACATTACCAACTAGAAGTAAAATCCCGGAGGTGGTACCTTCTGATATTGGGTAAGTAATTTCTGCTGCATGTTCAAGCCCCACACCAAGATATGGATAGGAGAAAAACCCAAATACACAGAGGCTTGCAAATAGCAGTTTAAAGTTTTTATAGAATTTCAACAACAGTGTAAAAACTAGGAGGGTGAGTGCACATATACCAAACACACTACAAGACAACAACTTAAAACGCTTTGTTTTATCAAGCCATACCCCACCAAAAAATATTCCAAATAAGCCCGTTATAACGGCTGCAAATCCCATCAAGCCAATTTGTCTTTCCATGCCTGGATAAAACGGAATAACCATTTGGTTCAGTAATGTGTTATAACCGGCAAAGAGCCCAAAGTAAAGGCCATAGGTTTGGATGATCAAGTGGAACTGGCAGTCCTTGAATAGAATTGCAAAGGAAGCGAGAAAATCAGGTTTGTTGTGATAGAGGGTATTTTCAGTTTCTGCAATGGGCTGATGTGCGTCCACATGTTGTGGATTTTCTGAAGTCTCTTCGAGACCTCTAGACAAAGGTGGCACCTTATCTGTTGCTTTTTTCCTTAAAGCTCTCAGTAGTGCTTGAGATCTGCTTGGTGGTGTTTCAGGTTCAGCTTCAACAAAAATAACTGCTGCAATAACTAACAAGGTGCAAAAAATTGCCTGCGACATCAACAATCGGTACATCCCGATCCTAACGGTATGGTCCATATCAGTACTGCTTGGTACAAAAGTTGCTCCCATCAAGAAGCCCACTGCCACACCCAACATGTTCATGAGGACGCCAATAGCTGAAGCAGTGGAGCGTTCTTTGTCACCAAACCAAACAGCAGCAAGACGTGGAGGCATGAACAGAATAAAGCATTGAGCAAGTGCTGCAAGTGAGTTTCCAATAAAAGTCAAAACAAATCCATTTCTATTGGCTCCAATACAACGAAAGCAACTTCCAAGGCCATTTAAAACAGTCCCGATCACGATCGTAAATTTCAGACCGTACTTATCCAAAACATAAGAAGTGGGAAGAACACAAACGTAGAACAGCATGTACACCATTGACAGCCAGTTGACATGAATGTATTTAACGTTGTAATATTCTTGTACAATACTAGAAATTGACGATAAACTAATCCAGATTACCTCGTTTGTCATAGAAACCAATGAGAAAATGGCTAATACCAACCAACGTTTTTTGTATAATATAAAGTTATTGCCTTCTTTTGGCAAGGACTTGGTAGTATTTTCAAGTACTTTTTCCAGAGTCATGGCTGTAAAACGCGATACTCTCCAAAAACGTAATTCCGAGGTAACCAAGTTTCACCATAACACAAGAAAGACGGAAAGTGAAACTGTCAGGTCAATAATTCCCATGTGCCAGCAGAACAGGGGGGATCCTCCCCACAGGCTATTCTCAGCGGAACAATTTTAGTGACTTTCAACAAAAAAAAGCTTGCCAAAATATAGGTGCAAAAATTACCGCTGGGAACTTAATGGATCAGAAGCACAAAACATATTACTTTTGTAGGAGCGACCTCAGCAAATTTCGTTACAATGAAGTTATTTGCTGTTCAATGAGCTTTCTGTCGGCGTCACTGAAGCTAATTTCTTTGTGAACGTAAGTTCTCAAAATCCCCCCGTCTTGTATAATTCATCCTTGCAGCGTCGTGGATCTCAATATCCTCAGAGACAACCGAAGGCTTAGTTAGCGCCATAAAAATCCCTCGAGGAAGAGCGCCTAAATTCAGGCAACTCCTTTTCGGGGAAGCGCTATTGCTATGGCTGACCCATCGTGCAACTGGAGGAGGCCGGCTATTTATTGAGAACCATACAAGGCATAAAGCCACAAAGTGAATGGAAATGTGAAGAAGAATGAAAAATGATTTGGTTGTGGGTGGACTATGATGTAGGGTGACTATGATATATGAGTTTAACGTGAGATGACTGCTCAGAAAATAAAGGAATAGGATAAGCGCAGGTAATATGGACAGTGGTGTTCCCCTTTACAAATGGGGAACACCACTAACAACTGCATGCCTCACTAAAATCTTCAAACTGGCTTATAATAGCGGGAAGGTCCCAGCCGAATGGGGAAAGGCCATCATTTGTTCAATATACAAAAACAAAGGTGACAAGCAGAAATGTGAAAACTACAGAGGAGTGTCGTTGTTAGACCATGTGACTAAGTTGTATGAGACGATTCTGGAAAGAAGAGTCAGGTCGATTGTGGAAGACAAGCTTGGACCATGGCAACATGGGTTCCGGCAAGGAAGAAGTACTGCCAATATGATTTTTATCCTCAGACGAATCATGGATAAACACTGGGAATTCAATAGACCACTCTTAATTGCATTCTTGGACCTCGAGAAAGCATTTGGTAGAGTGCCTAGAGAAGCTCTTTGGGAAGCCATGGGACAGTATGGTCTACCAACACATCTGCTCAGAGCTATCACCAGCCTATATGAGCATAACCAGAACAGGGTAGCCACCGGTAGTGATGAAGAACTGTGGTTCGNGACCTTTACAAATGGGGAACACCACTAACAACCGGATGCCTCACTAAAATCTTCAAACTGGCTTATAATAGCGGGAAGTTCCCAGCCGAATGGGGAAAGGCCATCATTTGTTCAATGTACAAAAACAAAGGTGACAAGCAGAAATGTGAAAACTACAGAGGAGTATCGTTCTTTAACCATGTGACTAAGTTGTACGAGACGGTTCTGGAAAGAAGAGTCAGGTCGATTGTGGAAGACAAGCTAGGACCATGGCAACATGGATTCTGGCAAGGAAGAAGCATTGCCGATATGATTTTTACCCTCAGACGAATCATGGATAAACACTGGGAATTCAATAGACCACTCTTAATTGCATTCTTGGACCTCGAGAAAGCATTTGGTAGAGTGCCTAGAGAAGCTCTTTGGGAAGCCATGGGACAGTATGGTCTACCAACACATCTGCTCAGAGCTATCACCAGCCTATATGAGCATAACCAGAACAGGGTAGCCACCGGTAGTGATGAAGAACTGTGGTTCGACACAACACCAGGAGTCAGACAAGGGAGCGTTCTCTCGCCCCTTCTCTTTACATTGTATCTTGACATTGTAATCAAAGAGGTAGCTGAGAACCAACCAGACATGAACGTTTTGGCATATGCGGATGACATCGCGCAACTGGCTCAAAGCGAAGAAGATCTACAAACTACCATGTTGAAATGGGATAACACCTTCTCGAAATATGGGCTAAAACTCAAATGGTATGGCCATGTGATGAGAAGAGAGTCTGACCATGTATCACGGCAGGCCATGCGATACACTATAGACGCTGTGAGACCTACAGGCAGACCTCGCAAAAGGTGGCACCAATATATAGATGACTACCTGCATGAGAGAGAGACTTCCCTCGACGAGGTCAACGAGCAGCAGATGTATTCCGACAGAGTTCTGTGGCGAAAGATGTCAAACTTCCCTGACTGACGAGCAAACTGCTCACCAGGAGTTTGGTACGAAAGGTACGATATATATATATATATATATATATATATAAGTAGTTGACCATATAAAATGCACCTATCCAGCACATCAGCACCGAACGTTTTATTCTTTACCACGAACAAACAGTTTTGGGAAAAAATAAATAAGAAAGAGATCTAAGATTCTTCAAGCAGCATAAAACTTAAGAAGTGTGTGCTTATACCTCTTTGCTAGTTCTTTCCTTTGGTAAAACCACTCTATTAAGATTTACACTGGGACCCAAACAATCCAGTTCTTACACACTCACTTATCTGTTTCTTCACAAACTGAACCCTAAATGGGCTAACTATACCTTAGTCCAGGAAGGTACATTCACTTCACAACTAAAATAGCGATGCTTTAAAACAAGATAAACAGTTGATTTGGCTATATTCAATGTTTTTATATTACAATCCAATAAAAAAAATTAAGCAACTGCAAGAAGGTAAATAAGATCCTACAAATCAGTGTTGGACATATTTAAACTACCATGTCTTTCGTTAGTGGTATAATACAGCAACCTCAAGTATCTAATTTATGTTCAAGACCTATGGCTTTTCACCATTATATTCTTAAACTTATTTTTATCATCGTTAATTTACAATAAATTATGTTGTTATGTTTAATGTGATTCATTTAAGATTTCATCAGTTTATTGTTAGTGTTAGTAATTAAATTTTCTACTTTTTTACCGTACAAGTGGTTGTTGAATTGTACCAGTGTGAACAAGGCAGTTCTTTTACACATTTACTGCAACAAAGCAAAAGGAAACTGATTGCTACTCTCCCATTCTGTTGGTCACATTTCCCGGTATCTGTTATAATATATAACTATTACATATAAACTTATGCCTTTGCTTGACAGCTGTTGAAATGTTTCTGTGAAGATCATCAAATTTACGAAGACAAATAAAGTACAATTGAATACGTTATAGTAGAGAGTCAAAGTTTAATATAATTAATTAATATAATAGGATGTAATGGTACCGTGAATTTAGACAAGTGACGCAGCAAGTTAAGGGAATAAGTAATGAATTTACCTCAATTGATCGTCTGAATTTGTTTTGAGATGATCATGTTGTGAAGAGAATTCAGAAAAGCCACTGAAATTTATTCTCAGTTTTATTTTGTATAAATTTTTGTTATACCTGAACAGGACTAATCAGTATGAATGGCCATGGATAAAAAAAAGTAAGGATATACTAGACAGCTGTGGCTATGGTGGCATCTGGGATTCACAAGATTGCCAAAATAAAAACTGGTTGAAAATGGTTATTGATAGAAAACTTAAAGATCAGTAGATACAAACATGGTACAATAACTTAAATGAAAAATCATCATGCTCATCCTACAAATTATATAAGGCAGAATATAGTTATGAAAAGTATTTAAACTTGGAAAAAGGTTTGAGAATATATATTTGTAAATTCAGAACTAATAACAATAGGCTTCCAATTCAGACAGGAAGATACAACAACATAATTAGACACAGAACGATATGTAATATTTGTACAAAAATTGCTATCATCATCATCATGGACGGAAGGCTCATGGTTGAGTCGCCGTGGCTTCTTTCGTCATGGCTCTCCACTTAACCCGGTCTTATGCTGCCCTGTACGCCTGGATGACAGTTAGTCCAGATTCTTCTTTGATGTTGTCCATGTACCTTGTTCTTGGCCTGCCCTTTTTCCTAGACCCGTAGACCATACCCATGATTAGCGTTTTCTCCAGTGTCTCGCTCCTTAGTACGTGTCCCAGGTATGACAGTCTCCGGTTC
>RDPX01000165.1:719734-733353 GCA_003991215.1 Morbakka virulenta | reverse complement strand
AAGATTTTCTCTGTCCCAAGAAAATTCTGTGTTCAACAATCTCTCATAATAGCACTTACAGGCATTCTTCTTTTCAAGTTCACTTGTTGCAAGTTCTCCATCATCATTCCTGATACACTTTTCTCCATTGATATCCTGATTAGTCTTGATCATCTGCTTAGCTATCTTGAATACTTCATTCTTCTGATCATCTCTACGCATTATATCTGGAAACCTTCTTTTCTCAGCATCCATCTTTGCTTTGTAGATTGCTTGCCTAGCTGCTCTCTTGGCCTCCAGATACCTTTCTTTGTTTAATGACCCCTTTTTCCATTGACTCCACAGCCTTCTCTTCTCTTTCACATAATTTTCAACAGAAGCATTCCATCACCATGTCACTCTGTGATGTGGAGGCCCTTTTGCTTTCAAAAGTGTTTCCTTGATCTTCTCCCATTGCTCGCCCACACTTTGTAGGTCTTTTCCTGGACTAGCACCCACAATTGTATTCACTTGATCTTCAAAGACCTGCTTTACTTGTCTATTATTTAGTCTCCACACCTTTCTCCTTGGGATATACTTTCTTAATCCTGAAGTCACAAATTACTGATTTATGCTGGGTCACAAATTCTTCACGGATATCACTTTTACATCTTGAAAATACTTTGCTGTCTTTTGTCTTTACCAAAATGTAGTCCACTTGAGTCATAGCTGCCCCAGACTCATAGGTTACCAGATGGCTATTTCTTTTCTTGAAAATAGTATTTGCCACCAATATGCCCATGTTAAGCCCAAACTCTAGAATTGTTTCACCCTCCTTATTTCGGTCACTATATCCATTTCCTCCATGGACTCCCTCAAACCCAGATGCTGTTCTTCCAACATGGCCATTTGGATAACATGCAATAGCAACAACTTCTTTCTCTGCCAGCTTACCAGTGACTGTAATGAGACTGTCATAGAATTCATCCTTGACTTCTTCACTCAAGCTACATTGTGGTGCATACACTGATATTGCTGTGAAGATTGTCTCACCTATCATCAGTTTAATCAGCATAATCCAATCACTTATGCGTTTGATATGAATCACCTTGTCTATCCATTTCTCTGCCACAAAGATACCTACTCCACCTGTGCCTTTTCCATTACCAATCCAAAACAGCTTGTATGTTGCCTTTTTTCCTTCTATCATTCTTACAGATTTCCTCTCCATCATGTTTCTTGGATGCAGCACAAATCAACGTGTCTTCGCTGAAGAAACTCGGCTACTTCACCAGATCTACCTCTCAAACTTCCCACATTCAGACTACAGAGTCTGAAGCATGTCATCACTTCTTTCAGTTTTGGTTGATGTAGTAGCTTGATAACGGTCTGATTTTGCCTACATCAAACAAAAGTCCTACAGTGTGTGACACCTTCACTTAAATTAGTTCTAGTCTCGTTTACGCGGTTAGTCTCGTTTATGCAGTTAGTTTCAGTCTTGTTTATGCAGCACTCTTAATTGCATGATTGAACTTGGTTATCCAAACATTGACAACCATGGGGGCAGTTGGTTCCCATAGCAAGACCATCTTATTGTCCATTGCATTCATCATTAGTCGACATGTAAACATTGCAGCTCCACACTTTTAACAATTTTTTGTAGGACTGCATACCTTGGCCTTAAAGGCAGTATGTCTGTGACAAATTTTGTTGGAATTTCATCAGGGTTGTAACATGTGATGGTGTTGTGCACATTAATCAATGGTTTATCTTGTTTTTTGATAACTTTTCTAGTTTTTTTAGCTTCAGAGTTTGTTTATCACATAATATATATATATATATATACAGAGAGTTATTTCTCAGCAGCTCTGTGCTGCACTGATGAGCCCACAAAGGGCAAAACAGTACTGTCTGCAGATTGAGTATATATATATATATTNTTTTGTAGGACTGCATACCTTGGCCTTAAAGGCAGTATGTCTGTGTCAAATTTTTTTGGAATTTCATCAAGGTTGTAACATGTGATGGTGTTGTGCACATTAATCAATGGTTTGTCTTGTTTTTTGATAACTTTTCTAGTTTTTTTAGCTTCAGAGTTTGTTTATCACATAATATATATATATATATATACAGAGAGTTATTTCTCAGCAGCTCTGTGCTGCACTGATGAGCCCACAAAGGGCAAAACAGTACTGTCTGCAGATTGAGTATATATATATATATATATATATATATATATGAGGTGACCTTGAGTGTAGAGTGACAGTTGGGATGTATTTTACTGGTGTCATCCCTTTTAATTTTAAGATTGATCATCAAAACATCAATTATTTGGGATGTAGGATTTAAGGAAACAAGATATAATGTCTGCTTTCAGATGATTTTCTAGAAATTTAGTTTGAAGACTGTGCTTTTCTGCTTTCCATTAAGATTTGCAATAATAAAGAAAAATTCTCCACTGCCCATGTTGTATAAATTGCACACTGGATAATTTTTCCTTTTTTTTGATGTTCAAGAAACCTTTTATCAAAGATGAGTCTCAAAACATCTTAGTAAAAAGAGAAGTCACAAATTACTGGAGAGGAAGAGAAGTTATTTTGGTGACCTGCTGAATCAGGAATACAACAATCAAATTGAGGGGTGTGGCACCATGGAGGGCACAATTCAGGAATTCAGGAACTAAGTGATTTATTGGTTTGTGCAAAGCATGGAGTGCTCAGACTATTGGAGCAAGGAATGAAAATCTTGGAGAAACTACTGGATAACAGACTGCGCAAGATAGCGCATATAAGTAATAGAAAGTTTGGCTTCCAACCAGAGAAATATACAGAGGATGCCATTTTTATTGGATGCAAACTACAAGAAAGGTATCTTGAAAAAAAAAGGAAACCTCTACCATACTTTTGTGGATCTTAAAAAAGCTTCTGTCCAATACTGAGGAAGGCCATTAGATGAGCCTTGAGGTGGCATTTGTTGCCTGAAAGTCTGGTTTAATTGATGCTGCTGTTGTATGATGACACAAAGTAAAGGGCAAGGGGTGCTGGAGGGAAGTCTGAGGTCTTTTGAATTGAAATGGGAATGCATTTGGACACTGCATTACGTTTTCTACTGTTTATCTTGATCATGGAGGAGGCAAGGAAGCACTGTGGTGAGACGGTATCTAGGAACTGCTGTATCATTTGGTACTATCTGCAGAAAGTAGGGAGGAGGTGGTACAGATGTTTGTTGAATGGAAAGAAGGGATGCCCAAGAGGGGCATGAAAGTCAACATTGGTAAATCAAAACTAGTGGTGACCGGAAAGAAAAATGAAGTTCTTAGATTAGGTAGCCTCCATCCCACCCCTTCCACTCAGGGTTGGGAGGGTGGGATTTAATGGGCTGTGGGAATGAGGGTGTTTACCGTTTGGCAACAGTGGAGAGAAATTGGTGGCCTACGTCTGAACAAAAGCATATCATTAAAAAGCAGAGGCAGGGTTTATGATGCTTGGAACAGATCAGTACTGCACTATGACTCTTAGGGATGGCTGATGACTGATAGACTGGAATCAGTACCAGTGAGCTGTGACAGTTGGATGTTGTGACACATGGCAGGTGTACAGAAGGGATAGAGTCAGAAGCTAAGAAGTGGCAAGTAGATTTTTAAAAATCCTACATAGCTATATAAATAAATATTGTTATTAATATTGTATGACATGGGTTGTCCCAACCTATTATGCATACTAATCAAATTACATGGGCCATGTCTATATTTTTAAATACTTTTTCAATGATGTAATACTACCAATTTATACAGAAACTCCCATAAAATAAGCTGACATCCTAGTAAAAGCAATAGCTGAGTTCATAACTCAACATCAGGCACCTGAATATTGTTGTGAAGTCACTCCTGCTGAAACATCACGATTAAGGCAATGATTATCAATTGTATCTATTACTTAAGGCAATGATTATCAATTGTAATACCATTAAATGTTGGTATTTTCTAGAAAGCAAACCCAATTTACTTTGCTTGACCTAAATTATATATTGCACTATAGTTTTATTACTTTGGGATACAATGAGCTATTCTGTCTATTTTTTTTGCATACCAATCAAATTACGTAAAGCTTCCAGACTTTTAACAGTACCAGACCTAGGGTATATTTTACATTCATCTAATATGACATAATGTTTCATGTTCATTTAGTCTGAGTTGTTTACTGTAATTTCTTTGTTTTTTTTAAGACATTCAAGTGCACCTGCTATGAATAGTTATAGCAGGTGCACTATGAATACAAGTTTGAATAATTTCAAACTTGTATTTTGATTAATAAAGTAAGTAACTGGGTTGTTTTTTTATTTCATTAATATTGTACGTACAATAAAAGCAGTCTGGTTCTAGACCAAGGAACAAGGACAGGAAAAAAGTAATATTTTAAACTAAAGAAAGCATCACAGAGATTTTCTAGGATTGATTTCACATTTAAAATCCTATATAAATTTTGACAATATTTACTGTTCCTGTTATTGATTTGCTATGTAGGTTTCTTGTTATTTTTTATTTCCATGCCCCCAATGTATAAAATGTGTAAGTTATTTTTCAAGTCCTTTGGAATGTAGTCAAGTGCACCAATTATTATTGGGTTTATTTTGACCTGGTAAGTACCTTGCAAGTGTTGTCAAGATTATCTCAGATGGAAACATCACTCTGAACAATAACTGAACAGTTACATATGGACTTGTAAAAGATGTTTTTGTAACTCAAGGACAGTTCTTGAGTTTTGACATTTTTTTGGTAAATATTTAGGATGATTTTCTTGGACTTGGGATACTGTGTTTTCCTTTTGTCCAGATGGACTAACATGCCAAGTTAGTATTTTCAAAGTTGACCTAGTTGTTAACATTTCAATCCACCATCTTCAGTGAAAGAAGATGTGGATGTAGTTTATGATGACCCACATGTGGTAAAAAATCCTCAGCAGGCTTAAATAATATTTTGTTAAGTAGAAAGATCTTTGGAACAGGCCTCAATGTACCCACTTCTTACTGCCAAAGATGATATCTTTGTTTTCACAGGCATAGAGATTTTGGATCATCATTACTATCATCACTATCGTCGATAACTATTTAAATGCCTTTGTATACAAATTCAAATAGCTAGGCGACTTGGTGCTGATACTAAATTGGATATTTCTTTAGGTACGTTGAATAGGTGTGAACATTGGGCCATAATCATTTTGGTATCACTTTACCCAATCTAATAATCTTCAAAGACTTTTTAATGCTTGACCTAGCACTATAACTTTGGCCTTGCCCACTGGCCTCTTGGCAGCAAACTAAAAAAGCGGTTTTAGTTTAAGTGTTTAAAGAATTTGTGCATGATTTCTTTTCTTGTTATCAGAATCTATGAGAGCTTTCAAAGCTGTATTGTCCCTGTTTCCTCAGCGTTATGATCTGTAGTATTTTGACCATTCTATCAATTTCCTCCTCTTCCATGTTTGGAGCTTAAATGTTCAATTTTAATATTTTTTGAAATTTAGGACATTTATTATAAACCCAACTGACAAGGAGCTGATACCAAAATTGAGAGAACTCAGTAAAATATGGGTATTTAAAGTGGATGGATTCTTCACTCAGTTTTTGTTGATTTTTTTTTCATGTTAAGAATCTTGGCTAGGTTGAAGATGTATTTTATCATATGTTTTCTTTTTTAGTGGTCCGATTTCCTTCCTGTAGGCTCCTGCTTAAACAAGGAGCATTATTTGTTTATTGAATTTTAAAAGAAAGGAAGTAGAGTACTTCACAAGATATGGTGGGGTCACAAACAGAAAAGTGGGTTGGTCTGGGTTCATTGGCAATAACCGGAAAAGAGGAAAGAGGTTATTATGCATCTTTGGTATAGTTTATTATTGACAGTTTGAGAATTAGGTTACGCATGAACCAGACTTCTTGAGATTGCAATTTAGATTATTTACAACTCAGCAACATAAAATTAAAAAACACCAGAATATTGTGTCTAAATTTATGAGCTGTAATTTTAGAAATAGTTGAATTTTTAAAAAATTTATTAAATTATTAAAATTAGAGCTTGTTAGAATATGTTAGGGTTGAGGATTTGTTGTGCACAAAAACCCCTTGGGTTGAAACATGTCCTCTGGTACGAGTAATTCCAGTTATGTAAAGAAGCAACGGGGATAGAAACTGGATATGACTCTTTCAGTGACACAAGTAAACAACATTATGAAGGATGTTCATTGACACTTTGTGCTTTGAATTGAATAGCACAAAAATTAAATTTCAGTATTATATTTGAATACTTCTGCATATTTTCACATGGCTGTATCTGGATGTTACTTTCTTCTGAGGATTCACAAGATAGTAATGCTGCAAGACTAGTAAGCAAGTATGTTTTTTGTTTTGTCAAATGAAGTATTAATAATGTCATTTGTTTTTGAATTCATTTGTAGAAATTCCCTTACAATACGTATTTCCATGCTGCATCCGTGACTCCATTAGGGTGCATGTACATCTTTGGTGGTGTTAGAGAAGATCCTGAAAAGGATATTTCTACATGGAAAAGAACATCGGATTTATTTCAGATATGGTTAGATGTACCACCGTTACTTGAGCAGGCTTGGACCATCTTCTACAAATCCTTTGTAGAACACTGTTGTAAACCTCCCCATACCTATTTATGTGATCTAGGTGTACCTATACATCTTGTAAGAAGGTTAGATAATTTTGTGCAAGATTCGGGATAGCTATTGATGTGACGATTGTGATATGCAAATGAACTGGTTTTATTAGATGAAGGAGACAGATCTTAATAGAAATTGGCTTGTGAGCTGAATTAATGTGGAGTTTAAACTGATAGTTTTTCCTTGTGGTATTAAGCCCAATGGACTCTTTTCCTCCTAAGCAATGTACTTTGACTGATATGTCTTTGTGTCATTAAGGTTGGCCTTGAAGGTTTCTACCAAGATGAAGTGAAAGGTTCGTTTTTATTACTATGTAATTGTGTCTGTTATGAGCTTTCCAAAGTGCTCCGCTAGGACAGAGTTTTCTCCGCAATAACATTGTTATATAGGTGGCATTTTTATAATTTTGTAAATCTAAGCTCATCTAGATTTTTATTTTATGCCATATTGTTATCACTATTGAAAGGGTTTTTTTGCCTGTGTTAAAAAACGTCTACTCCAGTCACCTCAGTCACAATTATCAAACTTCACTAAAAGTTCAATTTGAAAATAAATTCTCCAAGAACAAATATGTGCTTCTCATTTTTGTGCCCATAGAATACATTGTACACCTTATTCTCCAACCCCATGTTATAGATATTATTGCATTTTCATACTGCAGATGATACCTTCTGGTGCAGCAAAGAAGGTGCTACGCTGGTAGGGTTTTTTTTGCGAGTTTTAGCAGGAGTGGGCTCTGTCTTTGATTCCCCCTTTCTACTGTTCTTCTCTACGTTCGCTTCATTTTGATTTTAGCTGTGTTTAGAGAATCCTTTTGTGCCAGTAGCGTCCTGATTGCTTTGGATACGGTCAGACTAAGGAAGCCTGCCCACAGAAGTTTGACAGTTTGTATTCATATTTTTTCTTAACAAAATGCGTTTTACGAGATTAGATTGTTAGCCCACAACCAAACTCAAACCCGGAGCACCAGAGGTTAGTTATGTTATGGCAAAAATATACACAAGCCCCACACAACGACCAATCCATGATGGGCGCAGGGTTATTATTGGAATGTACTGTTGTTCTTAGAAAGCCATTGTTTTGGGAATACTTTTTTAGTCAGTTTTAAGTCTCACACATAAGATTTTATGGTTTTCTCGGATTTTTTTGTTTTTCAAATTAATGAATGAAAAACATTTAAGGTACAAAAAACATGAGTTTTTTACAGCTTAAATTCCGAAACTTAAAGATTGGAAAGTGTTTCTTTAACAAATTTTTCCAACGGGCGCAAGATAGAAGAAAGTGTATACAGCGATGCCAAAAAGCCCTGGGGAATGCCTTTTCGACATCGCAGAAATTATCAGCTTCTATATGGTAACAACAAAGGGTGAATAGTTCAATTTCCAACACAAAATCCTTCATTCTACAAGTTGATGGTTTTTCACCTGGCACAAAAATTGCACCGCTGAAGTCATTCTATTCAATAGTGATAAAACGATTTATAATATGTAATGTAGAAGGTAAGGAAAGATAGACAAGATCGATGTATTTTGAAAATTGCCATTAAATGAACCACAACGAGATAGTGACGATTGTAACGAGGATGCGTCGATGAAAAGAAGAAATGCTGGAAGATCGAAAACGAGTTAAAGTGAGGTGGTAGAGCGTAAAATGAACATGCTAGGAATTGAGGAAGAAGATGGAAAACGATGGTTCTCAAGCAACTGATCGTGCTATTAACTGGGACTAAGGGTGAATAAATTATCATTTATAAATAATTATTTGTAAATATGTACATAATTTGGCATAAAATTTGATGTTTAGCTGACATTGCCATTTTTTATTTGAAGTCTCACAGTTAATTCAGTTCTACATGGTTTTTAGAGAAATAATGTTAGATTAAAAACCTTCAAAGTATGACTGAGAATTTTATGCATTTTTACAATTCGAAAAGAGACTATTGCATAACTTGACAGTATAATTGTAGAGCAATGATCCCCATAACATAGCAACATATATTACAGATTAAGGGAAAATGATTTTCCTCATAATAAATCCTCTGCAAGAGATCTTAAAAATTGGGTTTGTTGTGGACTGTAAGAGGTATACTGGGGCTTTTATGAAAGTTTAAATGGACGCCAGTGTTGTGAAGAGTAGCAACTGCTAGTTTCAAGACATATAATTAGCTCTAAAGATAATTTGGTCGTTGTAAAAAGTGAAAAAGATCTCGAGGTGAAAAATAACTAACTTTGTCTGTTTTCAGCGAAAATATCCAATTGGATTATGTAACGAGTTATGGTAGTACAAGGATGAATTATTAGGGCATCATAAGAGAAGTACCAAAACTTTCGAAGCTAGAATTGTTATTTTTTTTGTCAATCACTAATTTTAAGCATTTATCAAAATATCTTCATTGTATGCAAAATTTAGCTTTGCAATGTGGAAAATATCTTTGTAATTGAGTTATGTTATGTATTTTACGGCGGTTATACGTAGGAAATTTTCACTTTAATTCAATTTTGAACTCACACGCAAGAAGAATATTTCTATTTAGATGTGACGTAAAGAATGATTGTTGCATCTGTGTTCTTGGACTTTAGGGTAATGGAATTGTTTGTTATAATCTGGGCAGACGTCGGTAGTATTAGGCAGCCGATGATACGCATGATAATGACAACCATGTGGGAGACAATTTAAACATTTTATTGACCAAAGCGTTTGTACATCTTTTAAGTATCGAGGGAGAGCAAGGGTAACAGAAAGCCTAGCCTCTTACCATTACTTGCTTGTTTAATATAATTGACCAGGACTTTTTAGTCTAGCTCTATTCTTGTTCCTTTCCGCAAGTTATGTTCTGTACGCTTGGAGTGACAAGTATCGACCCATCTCCTCAATTTCAATTCATTCTTTTTCTTTGGTGGTCACTTGCATCGAGAATGCTCTTTGTGGCTGTTAGAGATCATGTTTTTCTTGTTTTCCACAACCGTAATTTAATCTTCTTATTTTTTGGACCCTTCCAATTTTTGTATTTTGGCTGAGTAACATGAATCCACTATTTCAATTTGATACTAAAATTCTTTTCCTTAGCCCCCTTTCACTCTTTACACATGGGTCGTTAGTCATTTAACCTCAACCTCAATCCTAACCCAGTCTTCCTTTTCTGCAGTGACTTGTATTCTGTATGTTTGTTCTCACTTCTTTCATCATTGGGCAATGCGAGTTGCATGGGGGAGCTGTTGGTATCGTATGCTGCTTCGTCTACAGAAAAATGGGTTCTGCAAATCATTAAGTATATTGAGGATACTCGCTTCATCATGTGTATTCTCGTTCTCATAAAAAAACTCAGTATTGCCGTTATCTTTATTTTACCATTCATATCTGATGCCGTTTAAAGGCAGCAATAAATGCTTCTATTGCTTTAACAATCTTTTTATTGATTTCATTGTTGATTTATCGTCTTATGAGCGCGAGAGAGTTAAATGCTTCTGTTCACTTTTTCTTTTTTCTATGATTCTAAACATTGCATATCCGTATGATATTATTTTTTATAATTCCCATTGACACTGTTTTCCTGGTGTTTATCAAGATAACTTTTATTCGCTTCTTTTAACTACAGTAGTGAATAGGAGACGCAGCTTTTCCCCCCTTTATGATGTCGTTTACATACCATAATCTTGTTATTATTGGCTGATCTAGAAATTCCCAAAGTTCGCGCGTGAGAGCCTTAAATTTTCAGATACATTTTTGTGTAAAAGAAATGTAAGTTTCCAATGAAATTGAAATCAGATTTTTAGATAAGGTTCAAACAAAAAACAGATTTTCCAGATCCTCTCAGAATTGTGCATATCTGCCACTAATACCAAGCGCTCTTTACACACAATCTACTGCCAATTGTAAATTGGTCTTTTATTATCCTTATTTCACTGTGTATCAGGCGCCTTGTAGCTCTCTATATATGTCCACTTTAAAAGAACCACCAAATTCAAAGTTCCTTTTTAAATCTCGGATTTTACGGCTATTTCTCTCAAATGTTATTGAAATAATACTGGGATACAGTAAGTTTTTGCAGACGTTAATCAAATGGTGCAGTCCTGATTTGTATGTCCCCATGAGAGTAGATAAAAATGCTCTTCTTATAGAAATTTAGCACTGGCTTCCTTACCTCTTGCATATTTATATTGACTTTAAGTGTAGTTATAATATCTGTCAGAAACATGGCCTTAGTAACTCACTGATGACCTCTCAGTCCAATGTAAGGGCTCTCCATTTATATCAGAAAGGTGTTAGATCATAAACGGTTCTGGTGAATTGAAATATCAAACGAAAACAAGAACGTTTGCCAAAATACTATCAGATGAAGTGAAGAAAAGGGAAAACGTAAAGGAATCGATCTTATAAACGTATACAGAATAAAAGAAGAATGGGAACAGAATTTGTCTAATTGCTTTTGCTTCTTAATACCAAGAACGACAGAGACTAAGAGAAGACAACAAATGTAGCGATTACTTTGAAAATGTTGCTACAGCTTTGAAGCCGAAATGAATGCTCAGAAGGAATGACATTTGGCAATTCAAAAGTACAGTACCAAATGAAACAGGGAAAACTTTTGGTATGAAGTATATTTACAGTATAATCACTGAGAGTGATTTTTCTGCACTTTGTTTTACCAAAGGAGCAAGGTTTGACGAACTACCATAAGAAATTATTTTAATGTATGATAATTATCATGTTCTGAGTCGTAAGCTTTTTCTGAGCAACGTTTTGAGAGATATTCTCTTTTCGTTCTATCGTTCTCTTCAATCGAACTCGATTGTAGAGAACGATGGGACACTATTCAAACAATTCATTTCCCATTTGCTTACAAATAATAGGATTGAAATCAGTTGCAGAAAAGAAACAAAATGTATGATAGAATCAAAATTCGTGCAGAAAATAATAGAAAAATATTTTCACTGTAGAAAATATTCTAACAGTTTGTTGCCCTGTTTTAAAACAAATGGTAGGATCGAAATCACCTTTTTAAAATATTTTTTTACCATAACCTATCCCAACATGTTGACACTTTATTTGCCAACAAATGATCAGATCAAAATGAAGGATCAAAATGAAGTCTCAATACGTGACGGATGATAGAATCAAAATCAGTTGCCAAAAACATAGGGTGAAAATCAGTTGGAGAAAGTTATCCTTATAAATGATAATAACAAAATCAATTGTAGAAAGGAAACACTATACCATCCTGTGAGGTTTTGAAAGGAGTATAGTAATTGGATGCGCTACCATAGTTCCACCAAATATATTTTTGAAAAAAAATCTGTTAAAACTCCTCAATTAATATACTACTTTTAATATGCATTAGGATCCTCTTTTAAGTATTGCTTTACTATACCCTATGAAAACAAAATTAAGTTATATATATATATTAGTTAAATTAGTATTGTTTTAAATAGTTTATTATACAAATGGTTTTAAAGATTAGTCTTTTGTGAGTGGATTCATCTTAAAGTTTCATTGTGGCATAGAGCTGTTGGGATGACGAAGTATTTGAATGGTTTAATTACTTGCGTAAGCAAGTGATCAGGGCGTTTAAATACTCGTCACGAGGATGGAGAGCTCGTAAATGCCAGAGAGGCTCAAGTGGGAAGAGCTTTCTTGAAAAGAAAGCGATGGCACTATTTTAAACTATCGCATCATAGGATGATTAACTGATATTTTTAATAATAGGTTAGTCACTTATAATTGATTCCATCTCTGCTAATCATATTTGTTTCCTTAAAATAAGTACATACTGATAAATTATAGACCTTTTTCTTAACTTTTGTGTAAACTTTTATAGTAAAATTTTATGATAACTAATTGTAATTGTTTCCTTTTAAACAGTACAGGCTGAAACATAATTGGTATGTTGCACCTCAAAATGATAGCAATTGTATTAATAAAACATAGTAATAGAAGAATATTATATGGTTTTATGACTTAAATCAATAGAATGGTTGATAATTATCATCAAACATGTTATCTTAATCAAAACACGAGTAATACTTTGTAATTTATTTTTTAAAAATCACAAATTTTATCACCGATCAAACAATATTTTTTTCAAACTATTTCATTCTTAAAAATTGTTGTTTTACACCTACTCACAGGTATATTTTTATATGGTAAATCAAGCATCATATGTAATTTCCTTTAAATTTATTCCAAATTAATCATTCTCTTTCTATTTGATATTTGTGATAATATAATATTTATTTCGTCAAATATTCTCAGCATTTTATCCTTATGACTAAAATCACTATCAATATTGTACTTAATATTAATCTTAAAGAATAAATGCAAAACACATATCTCTTGTTAAACTGATTTTTTAATAATTTTTTAATAATATCTGTTTTCATAATAATCAGTATACTCATCAGCATTTTTATATCCAAGTACAGATCCACAATTAATATATACAATCTTACTCTTATTGTTAATTTTTTCCTGATTATCACAATAATATATGTCTTATTTATACACGACGACTTTTTATTGCAAAAATCACAAATGATTTCACACACACACACACACACACACACACACACACACACACACACACACACACACACACACACACACACATATATATAAAGCTTTCGATTCGGTTATCCGTATTAAAGTGCTCAATACATAAATGCAGAGAGTAATATAAGATATGATAAGATGGAAAGAATAAAAAAACTACACAGTACATTTCGACAAGCCTGTTTCGTGATTTTAT
The DNA here is from genome assembly GCA_003991215.1 of Morbakka virulenta. Taxonomy (NCBI): domain Eukaryota; kingdom Metazoa; phylum Cnidaria; class Cubozoa; order Carybdeida; family Carukiidae; genus Morbakka; species Morbakka virulenta. The sequence continues at coordinate 719,976 of RDPX01000165.1, read as the reverse complement.
TCACTCTTCAGGAAATGTAAAACTAAAAATAAACCAGGCGCGCTTTATATCTTATTTACAAATATTTTCGATACGCTTAAGTATTTATTAACAAAAGTTTTTTCCTATGTCGGCAAGAAGATACAAGTTCGTTTCTTTTGTTCAGAGTAGCTAAGTGTGGGCGGTAAATAATGAGGTATTTTTCTTTTATGCAAAGGTTGCATCTTTTGTTCGAGTTATTGTAGGGTCGGTTTGTTGAAAGG
>RDPX01000165.1:690456-700785 GCA_003991215.1 Morbakka virulenta | reverse complement strand
AGTGTGATAATGTTATTGAGGCCAGAAGACCTGATCTAATTGTGGTTAATAAGAAAAGCAAATCTTGTATCATTATTGATGTTGCTGTACCAGGAGATTGTAGGGTGCATGATAAGGAACAGGAAAAGATTGAAAAATATCAAAACCTGAAAATTGAATTAAAAAGGCTTTGGTCACTGAAGAATGCTCGTGTTGTACCAATTGTTGTTGGAGCTTTGGGGTGTGTAAGCAAAAATTTCAAGAGATGGACTGACATGATAAAAATTGAGTTAGATATTGGCATAATACAAAAGACAGCCTTATTAGGAACAGCTAGGATTCTTAGAAAAGTTTTAGAAATGTAAGGAGAAGGAAACCTCTTGGCCTTTGGCTGCTAGTTGTGGCTAGCCCAAGAGGAACAAAGCGGCATTAAGAACAGCCTGTGCAAATGCTACAAACTAAGATAATTATTATTATTATTATTATTATTATGGTAAAAATAATAATAATAATAAAATAATAATAATTATAATGATAAAAATTCCAGAGTGCCGGGCAACACTGGATGGACTACTTATACCTGTGCGTAGACCAAAACTTTATATGGAAGACTTAGATTACAATCAAATTCAACTAAACCAATTACATGATGTTGTGGATGATACAGTGGTGCCAGACGGTGCTAAAAACAGAGGAAATCATGACAACGGAAAATGGTTCACATCGTGAACAGAAGCGAATGGACCGAAGTCCAAAAGCACAGAATAGTCAAGACCGACACTGTAGAACGAAGAAGAGTAAAAGGATTCATGAGAAGTTTCAAACAACGATGGGATGCCGAATACCCAGCAGATGCAAGAACAGCTCAAAACCTGATCGATAAAGTAGAGCTGAATATGGCAGAGGTTGATGAAGATGAAAGTCTCAATCCAGTATATTGTGTATGTTGTGTCTTCAAGGGCTTAACCACCATTTGTTTTGGTCGACTTATAGGGTAGATTTTTGTTGCTGTTTTTTGTTGTTTTTTTGTGCAACAGCGACTGTTTATAGTGTGCAACTTGTTTTCAATTGTAACTAGCAAATTTTGGTAGTTACATTTGAGGGATATTTTCTTGTAGTACCTTTATCAAAAGAAATAATGAAAATAATTCGGGTGCTACTGGTCCGTCAAGATATCTTTCAAATGACTGGATAAAATGGAAAAGAACATATTAACAGAGACAATACAAAAAACAACACTGTTGGGTAAAGTTAGGAAAGATTCATCCTTGTAGGATTCTGAAAGAAGATGTCTTTGGAAAACTCTTGTTTTCTGTTATCAAGTAATACCGGAGTGTTGCATCCATCTACTTAGGATAATTTATTGTAAATTACAATAATATTCATCATTATCATCATCATCATCATCATCCTTGCTCAAGGTATGCTGCAGAGTTTCTATTTGCACACACAAAAATGGGTACTTGTTATGTTCGTACTAGCGTAAGTCAGCATCTGAGTATAGGAAATATAAATTGGTGCTGAAAAGCGAATTTAAAGACTAAAGTAACCTTACTTTTCATTAACTTTCAAATAAGCAGGTTTTATTTTATCACCATAAACGAAGCGCTTGACCCCACAAAATAATGATTTTTTTTATTTTTATTTTTATCGGTCACAAATTACTTTACGTTTCTTCCTACCAGGTCACCGATTATCATCTTAGCGCCTTTAAAATAAAAGTAACGTTTAAATTTATTTTGCAACATATTTTCATACAGTGCAGTATCATCTTTAATGTTTCTGAAAAAACATTCCCTATTTTATCTTTCGGAAGTAAAACTGAAGATCTGAAATAAATTTTGTGATATTTTATGAAAAAGAAGACATGATTATCGTCGCCAGCCACCTCATCTTATTTCTTTCTGATTCAAACCTACACTAATTTTAGTAATTGATATTCACACAAACTGATGTTTTAACATGAACCAAAAACAAGAGCCAAGATCTTAAAGGAAGCGACATTGATTTTCATTGTTATTAGTGGATATTGTTGCCTAGAGCATATGCCTGATTGCAATGATCAGAACTATACTTGCAACTTCGGTCTGGTAAATAAGGATTGATTAGCTTCCTTAATATATACGAAGCTGGAAATATTTTATTTCCAAATGCTCAAAGTGTGGCATGTGTTTTATAATGCTCATTCCTCTACCATTTTAATCCTTGTTATTAAGTTGAGCAAAGAACACAGAATAGAAACATCACCTGTACCGTTTGAAATTCATTTAGTTTAACTGGTTTAATTAACACGTCAGTCAAACTAAGGTTAATCATGAACGCCAACTTCTAATGAAAAGTACCTAATTGCTGCAAAAGCTTCATATCAAAGCTAGGACAACCAAGGTTGATGACCTGCAAGGTTAGACTTATACACAGGTCAGAGAAGCATTTTGCGCTGACAATGTCCAGAGAAAAAACTATTATACATTCTCCTTCTAAACATTATACACCTTTTTTGATAGAGAATATCTTAGCAATGCCAGTAACGGTAAAGAATCTACAAAATTACAATGTGGAGAATTCAAATGACTGTTCATCTCAAATGGTGTCAAAGGATTCATTTAATCAGAACACTAGCAACAAGGAAGGAACTGAAAAAAGTCTAACCAACAGAAGGCAAATCTGTCAGGTTTTAGTTTGAACTTAAGCGCCGTTGTTGAAGAGTTGAAATGCATCGGTAAGTAAGTAAGAGTATATTAGTAACTTGGTTTGTGTGTGTCTCTTTTTTGGAGGGTGTGGGTGGGAAGAGGGCTCAAAGATTACCTATTACTGATGCTTGGGTAAAATCACAAAAATAGAATTTTATTAGCATATTTTTGCAGTTTTATATATTATCAATTTTTTACTGTAGGCCAGAGTAGGCTTTTTAAACATTTTAATGAATATATTGTGATGAAGAATTACAGATATTTTAACTGATTAATGCGAAGTTTTTTAAGCGTAATAAAGTATATGTCATGTATCTAGTGACAAACGTGAATGAGCTCCAACAATTAGGAAGCAAGAATTACTTTTCCTGCAGGCTTGACTTTTTTTTAAGCATTAAAAGTTTTACTGAAGAACTAAATTATTTGAGCTTAACGAAGTTTCGCAGGCATACTTTACAAGAACAATATCATACAGATATAACCTCAACTTCCCCTCCCCCCACTCCCTATGTATAAAATCGTTCGCAAGGTTCTAAAGATTCTATCGCATTAACACATTAAAAGTTTTACTGAAGAACTAAATTATTTGAGCTTAACGAAGTTTCGCAGGCATACTTTACAAGAACAATATCATACATATATAATCTCAACTTCCCCTCCCCCCACTCCCTATGTATAAAATCTTTTGCAAGGTTCTAAAGATTCTATCGCATTAACACATTAAAAGTTTTACTGAAGAACTAAATTATTTGAGCTTAACGAAGTTTCGCAGGCATACTTTACAAGAACAATATCATACATATATAACCTCAACTTCCCCTCCCCCCACTCCCTATGTATAAAATCGTTCGCAAGGTTCTAAAGATTCTATCGCATTAACACATTAAAAGTTTTACTGAAGAACTAAATTATTTGAGCTTAACGAAGTTTCGCAGGCATACTTTACAAGAACAATATCATACATATATAACCTCAACTTCCCCTCCCCCCACTCCCTATGTATAAAATCGTTCGCAAGGTTCTAAAGATTCTATCGCATTAACACATTAAAAGTTTTACTGAAGAACTAAATTATTTGAGCTTAACGAAGTTTCGCAGGCATACTTTACAAGAACAATATCATACATATATAACCTCAACTTCCCCTCCCCCCACTCCCTATGTATAAAATCGTTCGCAAGGTTCTAAAGATTCTATCGCATTAACACATTAAAAGTTTTACTGAAGAACTAAATTATTTGAGCTTAACGAAGTTTCGCAGGCATACTTTACAAGAACAATATCATACATATATAACCTCAACTTCCCCTCCCCCCACTCCCTATGTATAAAATCGTTCGCAAGGTTCTAAAGATTCTATCGCATTAACACATTAAAAGTTTTACTGAAGAACTAAATTATTTGAGCTTAACGAAGTTTCGCAGGCATACTTTACAAGAACAATATCATACATATATAACCTCAACTTCCCCTCCCCCCACTCCCTATGTATAAAATCGTTCGCAAGGTTCTAAAGATTCTATCGCATTAACACATTAAAAGTTTTACTGAAGAACTAAATTATTTGAGCTTAACGAAGTTTCGCAGGCATACTTTACAAGAACAATATCATACATATATAACCTCAACTTCCCCTCCCCCCACTCCCTATGTATAAAATCGTTCGCAAGGTTCTAAAGATTCTATCGCATTAACACATTAAAAGTTTTACTGAAGAACTAAATTATTTGAGCTTAACGAAGTTTCGCAGGCATACTTTACAAGAACAATATCATACATATATAACCTCAACTTCCCCTCCCCCCACTCCCTATGTATAAAATCGTTCGCAAGGTTCTAAAGATTCTATCGCATTAACACATTAAAAGTTTTACTGAAGAACTAAATTATTTGAGCTTAACGAAGTTTCGCAGGCATACTTTACAAGAACAATATCATACATATATAACCTCAACTTCCCCTCCCCCCACTCCCTATGTATAAAATCGTTCGCAAGGTTCTAAAGATTCTATCGCATTAACACATTAAAAGTTTTACTGAAGAACTAAATTATTTGAGCTTAACGAAGTTTCGCAGGCATACTTTACAAGAACAATATCATACATATATAACCTCAACTTCCCCTCCCCCCACTCCCTATGTATAAAATCGTTCGCAAGGTTCTAAAGATTCTATCGCATTAACACATTAAAAGTTTTACTGAAGAACTAAATTATTTGAGCTTAACGAAGTTTCGCAGGCATACTTTACAAGAACAATATCATACAGATATAACCTCAACTTCCCCTCCCCCCACTCCCTATGTATAAAATCGTTCGCAAGGTTCTAAAGATTCTATCGCATTAACACATTAAAAGTTTTACTGAAGAACTAAATTATTTGAGCTTAACGAAGTTTCGCAGGCATACTTTACAAGAACAATATCATACAGATATAACCTCAACTTCCCCTCCCCCCACTCCCTATGTATAAAATCGTTCGCAAGGTTCTAAAGATTCTATCGCATTAACACATTAAAAGTTTTACTGAAGAACTAAATTATTTGAGCTTAACGAAGTTTCGCAGGCATACTTTACAAGAACAATATCATACAGATATAACCTCAACTTCCCCTCCCCCCACTCCCTATGTATAAAATCGTTCGCAAGGTTCTAAAGATTCTATCGCATTAACACATTAAAAGTTTTTGTTACACAGAAAAAAAATTTCAACCTGTTAAATCTTTCAACTATATTTCGTCTTTGCCATTACTGACGATCTATATACATATGTCTATATCTATATCCATATCTATATCTATATCTAGCTATATCTATATCTAGCTATATCTATATCTATATTATATCTATATATCTATATCTATATCTATATTATATCTATATGTCTATATCTATATCTATATCTATATCCATATCTATATCCATAGCTATATCGATGGGTATATCTATATCGATGTGTATATCTATATCGATGTGTATATCCATATCTATGTCTATATCTATATCTATGTATAAATCTATATCTATGTGTATATCTATATCGATGTGTATATCTATATATATGTATATATCTATATCTATGTATATCTTTATCTATATCAATGTATTACGCTCCGTTACGAAAGTTTGTTAAGGACTCTATCTGAGATTTGGGAACCTGTTGTTAGCGTAATGCAATGCTCACTGCGCATGCGTGGTTTGAGCACTCTGACAGGATCCATCAATAACTCTTTAAGCTGTGTTTGCTCCGGCAATATGGCCAGAGAGTTATGTCTCAAAAGCTCTGTGCTGCACTGATGAGCCCACAAAGGGCGAAACAGTTCTGTCTGCCGATTGAGTATCTATGTATATATCTATATCTTTGTTTTTATCTATATCTATATCTATGTTTTTATCTATATCTATATAAACGCTTATATTTATATCCATGCTTACATCTATACCAACGCTTATATTTATATCCATGCTTACATCTATATCCATGCTTACATCTTCATCTTCATCTTCATCTTCATCTTCATCTTCATCTTCATCTTCATCTTCATCTTCATCTTCATCTTCATCTTCATCTTCATCTTCATCTTCATCTTTATCTTTATCTTTATCTTTATCTACATCTACATATGTATATATCTATATCTATATCCATTTATCTATCTTTGATAGATTGATAGATTGATGGATTGATCGATTGATAGACGGATAGATTAATAGTTGATAGATAGATAGATAGATAGATAGATAGATAGATAGATAGATAGATAGATAGGTAGGTAGGTAGATAAATATACATATAGATAGATGGATGGATAGATTGATCGATCGATCGACAGATGGATAGGTCCTCGGAGTAAAACTTGTCATCCACAAATTGTACTGGCCTGAATCGACAAGTAGTCAAACCAAAAGTCTAATATTCCTATTCATTTCCCTCACGAGGTTGAACCTTAGGAAGGCCAGAAACTTATATTTTCAGTGGTTCTATAATATTTCATTTTAGTTAAGATTTTTGTTACTTGGAAATAACTGATTCTAGCTATTTCCCAACTCTTATTCCATAATGATCTAAAAAATTAATAGTTTGATACTTTAACGTAGAAAGAAGTTACCTTACCTTATTCCCTTGTTATTTTGCAGTGTTCAAGTTACAGGTAAGGGAAAAAAACAACTTTTAACCTCGAAAGAATAAATGCTATTAGGTGGTGTTAAAGCTTAGACCTTTCAGAAAACTAAGAGTTACTCATATTGGAGATGACTAACATTAGGTGATTTAAAGCCCCTCCAGAACTTTTTACCTTCTACAGTTGCGACCATTCCTTTAGATTTGTTTATCGATTTGGGGTTTAATAAGACCTTAAATCTTACCAGAATCAGTTTCATTTTTCAAAATGTCGTACTCTAACCTATGTGGACCTTGATATTAAATGTGCTTGGCCACGTATTTGTTTAATTTTTTTTTTTATTTTATTTCTCGGCATTTGGTAAGAAGGTCGAATAAGTAATCCATAAATGTAATCGTCATTAATATGTTCTTGTTTATGTCATAAAGATCTACCATGTTGAAATGTAGTCTTGTATCTTATTGTTTCGGTTTTTTAATAATATCCTTAATGTATCTTGGGGTTTTCCCATTATTACCAACTTTCCAATTTCTTTTCAGTCCTCACTCGCTTCGCTCGCTCGGACTCCTTCCAGCAGTCAAAATTTGCTTTTGTTAGGGCCTGAAATTTCCACCCTCACGAAGTTCCAAAAAGGTACTTGTAGTGGTCAGAATTGCACATACTTTTGCTCAGAAGGATATTTCATAATGAAATTAAAATTTCTGCTCAGTCATACAGCTACAAGTACCTTTTGGGAACATTGTGAAGGTGGAAATTTCAGGGCCTAACTGTACAGTACAAAGCAAATTTTAAATATTGGATTAATGGGATGTGACGTGAAAATGACATGAAACATCATAATAATAAACTGCTAAATTGAAACGTTAACAAGCGAATTTCGAACTCACTAATTACAAAAAGAGAAAATATAGATATTGAATTCCTTTTCTAAATCTGAATTTACAGGGTGGAGGTTAGATTACATTCTTCGTGTATCCTAAAACTGAGATATTTGCCTTGAAGTAAAAAATAAACAAAGTAAAAAATAAAAAGTGAAATAAAATTATACGCAGTCGACAGGAATCGAACCTTATTCGATTTCTAGGTAACCACTCGGGTAGGGCTGCTACGAAGTTTCATACCATTTTTCACATCACATCACGTCACGTCACGTCACGTCACGTCACGTCACGTCACGTCACGTCACGTCACAGTCAATCTTCATGAAGTTCCCAAAAGGTATTTATAGTTGTCTTACTGGTCAGAAATAAGAATTTTATTATGAAATATTACCCTTCCGAGCAATATTGTGCTTCAGTAGCAAAACAATATATTTAGTGATTGTTATATATATTTTATACACTCAATCTTTATTGAAGTTCTTTTAATACATTTTACACTTAGAAAGCAAGCGGGAGAACAGGGGAAATAAGAAAGCGAGGATAATTTTCACCAGATACCAAACTGAAAGGCTTGAAGATATATTCTTCAGAAAGCAATATCTTACAGCATCGGAAAGAATAATACTTAGCAGAGAACTGTCGATGACGGATAGTCAAATCAAGACATGGTTTCAAAACAAAAGAATGCGCCAGAAACGATCACTGAAATTCGAAGGCCCTATGCTAACCAATGACACTCGAAAGTTTATTCCACAAAGTACAATTGAGCTAAAAGACCAAAAAAATTATGAAATTTGTCATCATGTACCAACTCAATGTAATTCAGGTCTCCTGAAAAATAATGCATTTCCTGATGGCATTGTGTCTCATATTCCATTTCCATGTGTACCGGATGGGTTTTATACGTACAGTTGTAATTTGGCATAGCTAATGTAGAGGAAATAACTTAAACATTAATGGAATTTTACTGTCGCTGGGGTTTGTTTAAAAGCAGATGTTGTACCAGAATTTAAGTGCAACTACTATGATTAACAGGATTTTGAATAAAGTTATGTCACTGAAAATACAGGTTATTGCATAAAATGATTATCTTATGGCATTCAAATAAATGATACTTGTAAAAATCATTAGTACGAAAGCACGAATACTTAAGAAAAGTATAGCGCACTTGCTGTGGGTGACTTAATATGCTAGTTTGAGCACAATTGATTTTAATTTTTCACAGTGAACAAAAAGAGAAAGTTGAACTTACCTTAATTGCCCAGCTTAACTTAGTACTGCCTAGTACTGCTGGAAAGGGACATTGGCTCCCCTGCCCTGTGTAGTCCAATTGCCCTAATAATTACACCAGGCACTGACTATTGCTGTCAGCAAATGGCGTAGCGTCGCAGGACGTATGACCTTCGATCTTAATTGATTGATGGGGTACACGAACTAGTTTTGCCTGGTAATTATGAATGGACTAGATCAAACATTCCCGCTGAAACCGCAGACTTTCTAGAAAGTTGCCTGACCTTAACCAGTGGTCGACGTCCCAAGAGGGCTGACACATCACGCATTTCTGTTTAACGGGCGGGAGAAGGGGAGCATCATATCTAGGTGTCGTGAGCCTGGATCTCATGTTATGAAGGGCTGAGTACCGATTTCGCACTTGTTACTTAATCCTGATGTCTTTCGTGAAGACTCGCTACCGAGACCGTTTTAAGCAGAACCTAACCTAAACTAGGAAACCTAACCAGGCCCCACCTTCGAGGTCATGTGTTGTATTTTTCTTACCATTTATTTATCACACACACTTAGGTGTGATGCATGCACACAACGTACCCTTATCGGGCTAGGAGTCTGATGGGTTTGCTGGGGTTTCTACCCCTAAAGGAGTATGTAGGCTCGTATTGCTCTACCACTCACTAATAATAATAATAGTAATAATAGAAATAATAATAATAATAATAACCGTCCTGGGTATTGACATTAAACTGCATCCGGTTGTGGAGTTTCGACGTGGGCGAATGAGGTTACTCTTTGCCACAACTACCTCCAGGTCACCCTTGGGCAAGGTGTAGCACCTGTTAGCCTACTCCGAGGCCTTAAAATACCGGGTTGACGTCCGGCGGAGTTAGGTCTGTCCACGATCCGCGATGTGTTCGAAGTACCAAATTGTAAATGGCGCGGAATACTCAGCCCCTTGGCAGTAAGGTTAAAATGCACCCCGAAATGAAATGAGAAGAAGACGTTAAACATACCGCATCGTCCGTCGCGCGGGTCAACAAGGGACGCGTCCCTCAAGGCGAGACCACCCTGAGGTCGAAAAGAATGCTACTGGGTCTAACTCTTCCCCACGTGATAGTACGCAAGGTCACCAGAACGAGATTACCCTTACCTCTGGCCCTTCGGAACCACCATGAATTACGACTAGTGTCTCCCTTCAAAAGAAAAAACGAATAAAGTGGACCAGGGAAGAGAATGCTGAGGTAATATACTGCTTTTATTATGCACTTGAGAAACCAGAAACTAACAATACTGATGATACTTTCAGAATATGGTGCGAGAGAAATACTAATAATGATAAAATTGAAAATATGGATGCTAATAGACTAGCAAATCAGAAAAGGTACATTATGCGCGAAAAGAAGTTAACAGAAATCGAAGTCTCAAGTAT
>RDPX01000165.1:655827-683566 GCA_003991215.1 Morbakka virulenta | reverse complement strand
AGCGGGGTGTATTTGAGGTAACTGAACAAAGGTTGTGTGATCAAGCACGAGCTGTTAGAACAAATAAGTGGCTTTCTGACTTAGAGTTGGAGACTATTCAAAGAATAATAAGTTCAAATAGTGATGATGGAAACAACAATATGGAAACTGTTCAGGAACCACAAACAGGAAATGAGGGATTACGTGTGGCAGATGTCCTGAGTGAAGAAAATAACGATTTAGGTAATATGAGTGTAAATTTGGAAGGATTGGAAGAGGAAGAGCTAGTGATTATTACTAAGCTTAATGAAATTGTGATTGAGGGCCGAAATACTGCTGGGATCTCCTTTAAAAGGATTGACATGAAAACATTGAACAGAGTGACGAGAAAGGTTAATAAAATAATTGATTTGATCGAAACAAGCAATATAACAGAGACAAATAATCTTATAAAAGCAGCTGCTGTGTGGGTAGCAGATGAATTGGGTCTTACGAAGTTCAAACCAGGGAAAAAGAAAGACCCATGGTGAAAAAGACGTCTTGAAGGGGATATAAAGCAGCTTAGAAAGGATATAAATTTGCTTGAGAGAGTAAAGAAAGGAGTACTGGGATTTCAGAAAGAAGCCAAAGGAAAATGTCTCATAGAAAAGTATAGGGTTAAGAAGAAAGGATTGACAGCGGTGATCGAAAAGCTGAAGTAACGGATTCTTGCAAAATCTGCAAAGATAAATCGTTACAACCAGAGAATAGATTAGTACAGATTGAATAGATTGTTCAAGGTTGATCAAAAGAAGATCCATAATGAACTAAATAGAAATACAGGAGGTAGTAATGACACACCGAATGCTGAGAAAAGCAAAACCTTTTGGAGCAACATATGGAGCGTGAAAAAAGAACATAACAAAGAAGCTGAATGGCTTGAAAGAAGAGACTGCGGTTGTAGAACAAATTAATGTGGTTATAACTGCAGAGAAAATCAAGAATCAATGTAGAAAGATACCTAACTGGAAAGCACCTGGCCAGGATGGAGTTCAGGGCTTTTGGATAAAGAGTTTTGATGCGATGCATGAAAGAATAGCCACACAGCTGAATGATATGCTCAATGATAGAAAGACAATTCCACCATGGATGACCTAGGGAAGGACAGTTTTGTGCCAAAAAGACCCAGCAAAAGGAAAAGCTTTTGATAACTTCAGGCCAATAACTTGTCTTCCGATAATGGGGAAACTTTTAACTGGAATCATTGCAGATGACATGTATAATTTCATGGAAAGAGAAAATCTGCTCCCAGAAGAACAGAAGGGATGCAGGAGGAAGAGCAGAGAAACTAAAGATCAATTACTGATCGACAAAACTATACTTAGAGATTGTAAGAGGAGGAAGACTAATCTGGCTACGGCGTGGACAGATTATAGGAAAAGCTATGACCTTGTCCCCCATAGCTGGATTCTTGAGTGTTTGAACATGTTAGGTATTGCTGACAACATCAGGGCCTTCATCAAAAAAAGTATGGAAAAATGGAAACATTTGTTGACCTCAAATGGTTCAAACCTTTGTGAAGTCGAGGTGAATAGAGGGATATTCCAGGGAGATAGCCTTTCACCACTTATTTTTGTTATCTGCATGATTCCACTGTCCGTGTTACTACCAAAATTGAGTGCATCTTATGAATGGGGAAAAAAGAATTCAAACTTAACCATCTGCTCTTCATGGNGACTAATCTGGCTACGGCGTGGACAGATTATAGGAAAAGCTATGACCTTGTCCCCCATAGCTGGATTCTTGAGTGTTTGAACATGTTAGGTATTGCTGACAACATCAGGGCCTTCATCAAAAAAAGTATGGAAAAATGGAAACATTTGTTGACCTCAAATGGTTCAAACCTTTGTGAAGTCGAGGTGAATAGAGGGATATTCCAGGGAGATAGCCTTTCACCACTTATTTTTGTTATCTGCATGATTCCACTGTCCGTGTTACTACCAAAATTGAGTGCATCTTATGAATGGGGAAAAAAGAATTCAAACTTAACCATCTGCTCTTCATGGATAACCTTAAAGTGTTTGGAAAGAATGATGATCAAATAGACAGTTTAGTGAATACTGTTTATTTTTTCAGCAAAGACATAGGGATGGAATTTGGGTTAAAGAAATGTGGGGTGATAATAATGAAGAGAGGAAAACTAGATAGATTTGATGGTATTCACTTACCTAATGTAGAGGTGATGAGGCACGTAGATGATAATGGGTACACGTACCTTGGAGTCTTGGAGTTGGACCAGATAAAAGAAAAGGAAATGAAGTTTAAAGTAATCACAGAATATAAGAGGAGATTGAAGTTAATTCTTAAATCAAGTCTAAATGGAAGAAATAAGATTCAAGCTATTAACACTTGGGCTGTTGCCCTTTTAAGATATGGTGCAGTAATTATTGCCTGAAAGGTGGAGGAGTTGAGGAAGATTGGCAAGACGACAAGGAAGACATTGACCATGTATGGGGCTTTTCATCCAAAATGAGATTTTGACAGACTTTATGTAAAGAGGAAAGGAGGGGGTAGGGGTTTGATCAGTATCAAAACCTGTGTATGGTCAATAGAAAATAATTTGAAAACCTGATAAAAGGAATTAAAACCTGATTCCTTTTATCAGAAACCTGATAGAAGGAATTAACACCTGGGCAGTATTACTAATGAGATTTTTTGCGTCTTTCCTGGATTGGACAGCAGGTGAGGTAAAAGCAATGCACAGGAGAACCAGGAAACTCCTCACAATGTACAAAGCTCTCCATCCAAAGGATGATGTTGACAGACTATATATAGGAAAAAAAGATGACAGAAGGGGGATTATCTCAATTGAAGAGTGTGTTGAGAATTCAGTGCTCGGTTTGAGAGAGTTTGTTGAGAAAGAAAACGAAAGACTAGTAAGAGCGCCAAAAATTGGTATGGAGAATCTGAGGAGTCTGTTTATGTCCTTAAAAAACACAGGGCCGCAGAGAGAAAAAATAAGTGGAAAGAAAACACAAGTGGAAAGAAAAACCAATACATGGACACTTCATAAGGCAAACGACGGATATAGCTGATGATATGTCATGGGCGTGGCTTAAAAGTGGAACATTAAAACGAGAAACTAAAATACTCATTACCGCTGCACAAAATCATTGTATTCGGGCAAATTATATTAAGGCAAGAATAGATAAAACTCAAGAAAATGGTCTTTGTCGTATGTGTGGACAAAAAGAAGAAACAGTATTGCATATTACTTGTGATTTCATGAGAGTTTATGTGATTTCAAGAGAGTTTATGAAACTTGCACAAAAAGAATACAAAAGAAGACAAGACTGGGTAGGAACAACAATCCATCGGGAATTATGCAAGCAGCTATATTACAAACATACTGATAAATGATATGGACACAAACCAGAACCTGTCCTTGAAAACGAAAAAAGCCAGTTGCTATGGGGCTTCTAAGTGTAGACAGCTCATCATATACAGACAAGAAGGTCTGACCTCATAATTGTTGACAAAGACGTAAACACGTGTCAGATTGTGGATTTTTCAATACCTGGAGATCACAGAGTTAAAATGAAAGAAAGAGAAAAAGAGAGAAATATTAAGATTTGGAAAGAGAACTAAAAGTTCTATGGAACAAGAAAGTAACTGTTATTCCAATAGTTATTGGGGCTTTGGGAACACTTCCAAAGTCATTGAAAAATAGATTAAACCAAATCGGAATCCGAACGATAATTGAAACCATGCAGACCACTCCGTTGTTGAACGCAGCCAGGATCATAAGGAAAGTCTTGGAGCTCTAAGGAGGCTTGTTGCCACTGAAACTACGAGAAAAGTCCACTAAAAACTATTTTGGTGTGAAATGAACTAAAATAATAATATTAATGGAACAGCAATCAAAACATTTACTTTAAGAGAGTTTAAGACACTGACAAAAGTGTTAATAAGATTTAAGAATATTTCCAAACTTCTAACATTAGAGAAGCTAAGTACCTTATTGTGGCTGTTTCTGTATGGCTTTCAAGACAGGTTTAAAGAAAGGCAAAAGAAACAAAAATTTAACTAAATCCTCATGGTGGAAAAAAAAGAATAGAAGATGATAATAAAGAACTTCAAGCTGAGTGATGCTGAGTCACAGAGGATTCAACAAACTGAGCTGCTACCATCAAACTCATCCGAATACTTCTTATGAATAAACCTGTAGAGAAGACTAAGACAAGCAACATTTCCTGGATGTAAGGATGAAGAATAGCAGCAGGACCAGGACCTATCAAGTAACAAACACCTCTCTGAACTAGATCAAGAACATCAAGACGAGATGACAGAGTACCTGCCCAGGTATGGCAACAGTACTTCATACAAGGGCAAATGGTAGATTTACAGAGATACAAGGTCGTCTTAATGCATGTTAGAGGGGATTCTTGGTTGATTTTGATTCGATGACATCAGTTGTAGCACAAACATTGATGATCGACAGTCTCACGTTTTTTACATGGAGTGTAGTTGACATGATCCCTGCTGTTAAGTGATTTTCTTGTGTCTCCAGCTTTATATGAGGGGCCAGAAGTACCCCTTTTACACATTCCTTTTTTCACTTCAGACCACTCCAGGTCTAGTGCCAACCTTTTAGTGATTTGTCTTCAAACAAAAAAAATATCCAGTTAACTTCTCCTGGTTTTCTTGTATTGCTAGGATATCGAGTTTTATGTCAATAGCTGCTTTCAACAGATTTTGTATCTTGTTGCAGTGCTTGTACATTTATTGTTACAATGCGTACGTTGTGCATGTCTCTTGCATTAACATTTCAGATATAGTTTATTGTTCTGCTTTGAAAGCTGGTTTCTTGTACCAGATGTTGCAGTGGGCAGCGACAATATGTCACAGCCAGTATCAAACTTTCCTACCTCAGCCTGACTGGTCACGGAGCGACACGTTCCTTTTTTAACACACGTGACGGACGATGCGATATATCGTCTTCCTCGTCTGATCAATGTCAGAGTTTGGTCTATTTCTGTCATAGATAGGGGTGTTTTTCGTAACACTACCGTTCAAGGCTTACGGACTCGAACTACCTGGAGCAAATGGTGACAATGGGAAATAGATTATTTTTATGAGCTTCTGTCTTTGCTACGGTCTTGTTTATTAAGCCAGGAACCGTGGTTTGAATCTTTTCCGCGAAAATTTGCAGTTTACGTAGTCCCTCTTGATAGATCAGCAGTAGTCGACCGTTATGTGTAATTCCCATTGTCAGTGGTACCACTACTCGATGTCCCTGAGGTCAAATGACCCCTCCTAGTGACTGAACAGAAAATAAAGCTTGATGCTCGTGTTGCATCCAGGCTTCTCAAATGCTTCCAGCAGTCTCTAAACTATTTTTTACAGTTACTGGCCCTTGTGTTTCCAAAAAAGCCCTGACCTGCATCCTCAAGTAAGTCTCAAACTTCTCTCCCTTTAGCATTCATTGACACCTGTAACCCTTCATCCCTCATTAGTTGTTGATTTTGTGGTCCTTCGAAAACATCAGCCACAGATTTCTTGTAACCTGATGCTTTCAGAGATATTCAATGATGATTGCGATAACAAAAACAAAGATTATTTTTACATAACGTAACTCAACTACTCAAGCCAATCCGGGCGGGACGGTTTTTACTGACCTTGTTCATAGATGAGACCCTTTCCTTCTAGGAATTGTGGGAAGAATATTTCCCTATAACTTCGTCATCAAGTATATGTGCACCATCTTCAGTTCTAAAGACTAAAATTCTTCAGTTCTAAAATACTTGAGAGGTCATGAAAATATATGAAAATGATTTAACCTTGTGCAATATTAAAAATAGATATTTGAACTTCAAGCAGATGATTAAAAAGAGCAGTAATAGAAGAAAACCATGGACAAATTGCGTCTATCAAAGTTAAACCGTTTGAAAAAGAGGTCTTTCAAAATACGTTCCTTATACAGTAACGTATGTGTTGAAGATGATTAATAGGCAATGTTGACTCTTTTAGTTGACAAAAATGGGTGAAATGCATTGGTTTAAAGGTCATCCAAGGCACACAGCAGTCCCAGTTGCAGCCCAATTATGTGACCTGTAAAGATTGTGTGAAAAAGCAACTGGAAAACGGTTACGGTATTAAACAGATACGTGTGAAATATTTGGTCTCTGTACAACACATTTTCAAAAAGAGAACATCCTGTTTCCAAGATACACACAGGGAACAGTACACAGATAAGGTGAAGAGAAACTTGATTTGCCAATTAATTGCGGTTTTTATTTGCGTTAATGGTTTCATCAGATTATCATGTCAAAGCATTCCTCTATTTTGTCAATTATAGTCATGACCCCATAAACAAGCAAAACTCCATATGTGAAGCGTTGTTGACATTATGAAAGTAGATAAATTGGGATATAGATTAAGAGAACTTACAGGTAAACATAGGTACTGATGGTGAATCTTTCTGGAGAGCAATCCTTTCTGTCCCGTACTCTCTAGTTAGCATCTTCGAACTCTAAAAAAACGGGAAACACTCAAATACCTTAATCTGCTCAAAATACCTCATTTCAATAAAAACATTTTACTAAAAGGATACGTGGTAATCTGCTTTGGATAAGTGTCTGAATACTCTCTCTCTCTCTCTCTCTCTCTCTCTCTCTCTCTCTCTCTCTCTCTCTCTCTCTCTCCAGGTGCCATATCCATTTTAGACTTTGGCGATCATGGTTTTCCACAGATTCCAATCTCTCATCATATGTAACAGATCTCCAATTTTTACGTTTACCTTCTCACTTGCTGACATACACTTTTTACTATGGCACTTGAGACTTCCCAAGTATGTTAATCTTTGTCTTCTTCTGCTTCTTTTGCGTTATATGATGCTGGTTCAACTGCCTTTATGCCAAAAGGATTGTTTATAGGTGTCCGTGACAACAATGAAGAAGATAAAATAATGTTTCTTCAGACAGAAATAATAGTCATGAAAGCAACACGAACGCTATTGATCAAAGTAAAGAGGATAATTAAAGTAACAACATCTTCAATCAAATGAAGAATGGAGAAAGTGAAGCAGCACAAATGGAATTTGAAGATTTCCTCAAAGAAGGTAGCCACACATGGGACATGGGACTGTTGACCAATATGGCAATAAAATGTATAAAATCACGGCCGTGCACTTAATTTTCTCTAGCGAAAGGTTGAAAAAGCTAACGTCAGGCTGAGAATATTTGTTTGGTCTTCCAAATTTAATTCCCACATTTTGGATGGATACAAATATCAATAACCTTACAGAAAATAGCATGCTGTATTTTCTATGTTCTTGTTTGTCAAAGAAAGAATGAGTTCGAAGCAAATCTTAAAACGACTGTTTTGCTTATTCATCCTGCCTGCCTCTAGCTGAAAATGATCTGGGGAACTTGTTGAAAGGGTGGGGTGTTTCTCTTGTGTTTATGACAAAAATTCAAAATAAGTCGACCGTCAGATTGCAATGCCCATGCTTAATAGAATTGCAAAGGCACGTTTTAAATGTTTTTTAACCAATTTCAATTTTCATGCTGTGTTTATGACAAAGTAAGTATGAAATAGATGAACCTGAAGACAAGATCAATCGTCTTTTAGACAGTTTTTTTCATCATCATCAAATACGCCTTCTGTCGTGTGTCGACATTGCGCTAAAATCCAATATTTATTTGATTTTGTTTAGACATTCCGAAGAGTTTTGGCGCGTCACCAACCAAATCCATTCATACTTACCTGACAAAGAATAAAAGTGTTCCTGCGGTCATCTTTACATTCAGCTGCACGATCCAAATCCAAGACAGTTTTAGGAAATGTAATAAACTAATATACTTTTATAGCCTCCTTTGCAGCCTTGAATTGGTTTTGCAATATAACCTACCAATCTCAAAATGAGGCAAAAAGGCACAGCTTTTAGAAGTATTCACGTTTAATTTATTGGTTTTTTGTTAATAGAAAATATTACTTAAGGACAGGAAATGTAGTAAAAATCCGAACGAGATATTAATTTGTATTTAATGTCCTGAAATTGTGGGGTAATTATTACCCAGAGTGGACGTAGCTTGATATACCTCGCACTCCGGAATTTGTGAAATCGTGACATATATTCCAATAACAGATTATTTTAGAAAAATTTAATATTTCCAGTTGAAAGCAAAAACATTATCCTTATTTAATTATTAAACAAGGATAAAAGATTCTAAGCTAAGAATAAACAAACCTGCACGTGAAGCAAAACTGGACAATGATAAGTATAGCCAGTGGGTTTGAAGTAGACAATCTAAAATCCATTTTAAAACCTCTTGAATTAAGCTATCTAAACAATAGATATAACTTTGTAGATAAGCATCAAATTTAAGGGTACAAGATAAAAAGTGCTATTGAAGAAAAGATGAATTTGGTACTTCTTCCAAAATTAGTATCTGTGTGTCAGCGTAGCTTCCCGAAATGGTAAAACCTTAAAGTTTTAAAGTCACCTGAAACATTAAGCTGTACTTCTATTAATGATAGGAACATGTTTTTAATCAAATTTATATCAAAAGCACTATCTTTCAAATATTGTGGTATAATTGTTTTAAAATAGCATTCGTCGATTAAATTGTTTATCTATGGTTTTAATGAGATTTCTGTCTCTGGTGGTCCTTCTGAACTCTCAATAAAATATTTTGATACTTTAAGCATATATACCCTTCAAAATGATCATTTCGAACCTACTAGGGCATATGTGATGTTTTCTGGTATACCAAGAGGGTGAAGTATAAAAATACTGATTTTATTTTATTGGTATAACATAAATGGATCGTTAACTGTACAGTATCTCTATCTAGAGTAGTCATAATCTGTTTCCAAACAAAGAACATTTGGCTAACTGTATATAGACTCTGCACTGTCACCAATTTATTTATGTTATACTAATCAAATCAAATAAGTACATTACAGAACAAATAGCTTACTATACGTAGTGACTTAGCCTCCAGCTGTAAATATTTTCTTTTGGAAGATACTCAACAAATATGTCTCTTCAAAGTGTACCAAGAGAAAATATTTCTGATCTTAAAATTGATTGAGTTCCATCATTCATCTTTTCAATGCTGTTTGTTTAGACGTTTCGGACTTGGTAAAGATCTTATAGGGATGGTAATTAGCGACTCAGGCAAGCTGCTTTGTAGAAATTATAGTTTTTGTTCCATCAGCTGATCATAAATGGGCATAGTGTGAAATTATTCCTAAAGGTTCAACCTATTATGCAAAGGATAATTCTTCCTGTTTTTCAAATTCCTGTACAATGACACTTGACTGGGATCTGTCAATCGGAAAGATAAAGATTTTCCTGTACCAAATGTCTTTAAAATTAAACATATGCTCAAATAAAGTAGAATTTGTTACAATGTATAGTAGTGGTCTTTTAGAGTAAAGGCCATTTGAAATGAATATTTTTCATCTACATAAGGTCATTTTAAGACTTGAAGGATTGTCCTTCTTATAATATCACTGTACCTTATTACTTGTGCGGTTTCAGTAGGGTTGTGTAGAGTAGTCAGACTGCTTTCAATTTCTTTCAAAAATTACCATACCTTTAATTTATCAGACATGAAGAAGCAACCACAATCGTAATGAATGTACACAGCCATGTAATCCGGAGAATAGATTTATAAGACATTTTATGACAGCAAACAAGGTTATATCTTTGATATAGTAAGGAAAAGGAGCTTTACTAGACTAATCGACATATGCTAGTAAAAATGGGTGAATTCGAGAAGGTAGAGGCTTTTCAAAATCAATTGATAACTGCTCCAAAGGTTGAGTTGTTTTAATTAAATAAACTTTGTAGAGTAGTGGTAATTCTGTTTTACGACTTGGTATTTGTGGCAGTCATAAACAACTTGCTTTGCATTTTCAATTGAGTGCGGTAAGTTACTCGCTGCTTCAAAGTAATGCAAGCGAGTTATTGCTGAATAACATAGCACTGAATAAAAACTAAAAATTTATTTATGATGAGCGAGAAATGATGTGCAAAAAGCAAATGTTTTTATTGATGTATAGTAGAGTTTCAGCTTTTGTTTGAGCTTTCTTCTTAACTGATGAACGATATTGTTCACTTGGGTGGAGTGATCTAGAATCTAAGACCACCGGACGACCGTTCTGATTCAACGTAGCGAAACCAAAGGCTTCTGTTTCAACTGGTAACGGTTCGTTCCCATCAATATCTTGCATTGGTGCTTCTGCCAACACGAGGTTCAGGGGTTCAAATGCATTTATCTGATCTTGATTTAGTGGAAACTTCACAACAGAATTCAATACTTTGCTTCATCTATTTCGCAAAGTGCGTAAATAGACAAATTACTCTTTCCGCTTCATTTGGATGATTAGGTCAGGGTAAGTTTAACAATGGGTTTAAACGGTGAGGATCAGGTTTTAAGGAACTGTGGGAAGTTTGGTAGTCCAGGGGGTCAACAACTTGCGTAGAAAATACACACTTTTTTTAGCTTAATGCAGAATCATTTTTAACAGTATTCAAGTTAATATCACGCTCTTCCTACATATATTTACGGGTTGTCACACTTTTCACGAATAAAAAAGTATATTTTAACTCATACTTTGTAATATAGGTGTCCATGTTCTCTGAATTCAAATTGTATTACCTTGCCAGCAATAGGTGGTTTGGGGTAAATTCTGAGTCTCACTGGCTTCATCTTTGAAAATGTGTATATTTGTATGTTTTTTAACCTAACAGGAGTATGGGATATAAAAATAACGTAAGTGAATAAAGTGACAGATTTCCTCATAACTTATCCTAATAATGTGTTTGTTATTTATTTATTTATTTATTTTTCTGTTTATTTATTATATTTTTTACTTATTATTAAGTTATTTATATATTATTTATTTATTGTTTATTTATTATTGAATTATTACTTAGATATTTATTATTTATTTAATTTTTTATTATTTATTTGAAAATGTTTAAACAAGATACAGTGCGTCAGTTACTATAATTTATGCTGTTACTATAACGTCTTTTCGCCTTCAGGAATATTTTAAACAAATTCATGCAATATATAATTACATTAGCTTCATATTTTTATAATGCCGTTCAATAATTGCCTCCAGTGTTAATGACCTAAAAATCGATCAAATGTATTCAGGAATGGTCAATTCCTTTATGTGTGCATGCACGCATGTATACTACCATACTCCTCTCACTGAAAAAAAGTTTAATGTCAAAGACCTTTGTCAAGTCAAAGAAAGTTTAACGCTCTTCCAGACTATACCGTTACAACGTACAACCATTCCATTACTTATTGGATGGTAGAGGGTGCTAAGACTGGTACCAACTTCTCGGCTTGATAGCTAGTTACATCTGATGACATGAAATTTGTTCCTCTTTTTGAGTGAATAAAGGCTGGCATTCCACCCAATGGGAATGTGGAATCCAAGTATTTTTTGAGTGTAGCAGAAGAAACATCAGGACAAAGTATTACAAATAGAAAAAGAGAAAAATTATCAACAACTGTCAAGAAATATTTATTGCAGGATGATGATGACAACTCTTCTTTAAAATCAATACTCATTCTCTCCATGGGTCGTGTTGATTTAATTAGCTTGTTCTATTGAGCAATGTAGAACATTGATTTTAATTCAGCACAAATCCTATAATTAATCAAACTCTTTTGACCTCTTCTGTTGAGATTAATAATTTCTTGGTTCTAATGAAACGAAGCAGAGGAGTAACACCAGGGAGGCAGAGTTGAGCATGGACCTCCTTAGGTTTAAGGTCACTTGGAATTGTTAGGGAATATGTACAAGTAAACGAATCAATGTCTTTGCTTTACGGTATTAAATGGTGTAACTAAATTCTGCTAGCTCTATGGGCCATGAATGTATTTTATTGTTCTTGGTTTTGTGTATTTTCCGTCGTCGTACATAAATGGAACGGGGCGTTGGTCAGTCACCAAGGTGAATGGTTGACGGGATGATATATGGTTCCATTTACAGACAGCTTTAATGGTTTCAGACTCTCTTTTTTCAACTGCCTGGTAAGGTTGTTTACTTTTGGATAGTGTTTTGACTTAAATACAACAGGATGGCCATTTTGGTTCCGAAATGCAGATATGGCCATTTCTGAAGGGTAACACTCAACTATAACAAGTGTGTCTTTGTCAATATTTGACAACACTACCTTCCCAGGCTTCTTTTTCAATGTGTCAAATACAATAAGTGATTAAGTGATTCTACTGTTAAAGATAAGGACTCTGGTTCTGCTATTGGGTGGATTTTGTCGGCATATTGTGGACTCCGTTTGGCGTTGAAGGCAAAAATCCCAACGGCTCGTTTCAGAGATGCAGTATTTTTAGATGGTGAAAACTCTAGCAAAGGACAGCATTTACGGGATCTGGTTTGATATTGTCGTGGTTGAAACGCCGGAATATATCAATTTCTGGGAGAGCTTAGTGGTGAAACAAGGAAAAAAAATAAAGAATTCAAAGGAAAAACTTAAGAAAGAAAGGGAACGGAACAAAGAAGGAGTTGTGAAGAAAATGTAATATCCGGGACCCGCATGTATCAGTTTGCTTTTCCAATTTATTCTTGTTTTGTTTGTGACTCACATAGGCTTTGTTAGAGTTTCCGCTGACTTCGACTGTCAACAATTAGTTATAAGGCAGTCACAGAGAAGATGGCGGTTTTTCTTGTATATGTTTCCTTTTGTAGCAATAATGAAATATTCACTCAAAACTCATTGTATTTATTGAGTTACTATCTGCCCGACCAAACTATACAACAGAAAAGAATGTTGGAAATGGTATGCTTAAATAAGATAAAATGAGATATTGAATTTAATCTACCTGGAAAGCCATTTGGCATTACAGTGACAAAAGAAAATTGATTCCCATTTCTTTTGTGTAGTATGTTAATAAGGTGGGCCCAGATATATTATGAGATTAATCTTATAGTTGATTCTTTCCTTTTAAAACTTTTTAAGTTACTATGACTCTTTTAAATCTCGCTGTCGTTGTTTTCATGTACTGGAATAAATAACATGGATCAGATCAAAGGCACTCGACAATCTTTCACAAGCAAAGTACCCTGAAATACAAAATCGCAAAGGCCACCATAACCCACTTGGGCTAAATGCCTTTTTTCTGATCTTTATTGATCCTCATATTATTGCTCCCTGAATATGATTTCACGAATAAACTTTACACAAGCCACAATACGTAATTAAGCCATTAACAGCAAATAATGTGGTTGGTGATGTTAGAAGGAGAGGGGAGATATTTATGCTTAATGCCCTCTACCGTTCCTATAATGTGTAGGAATTTCAACCCACAAATTAACTGCTTATGCAAACAAAAAATACCAAAAATGATATAAAGAAGAAAGCTCTTAAATCAGCGTTGATATACCAGTTGGTTACAACCGATAAAATAGGGTGACGCTTTTTCAGGACAATTAACCCCTGGCAGCGCAGCGAATCAGCGCGCGTTATTCAGACACACCTCCCTCCTGTCTAGCCAGCCGCCATTTTTCAAAACACGCAGTCCGATCACAACAAATCAGTCACCAGCATCAGTCCGTTTACCTTCCAAGCTAACTCCACCCAAGGCATTCAGTATTTGGTTTCCAAAAATGAGAGTTACTGCACTAGATGTGCGCACAGTTTATTTTAGTCATTACAGTCCACACTTTCTTATTTATTTTTGGTACTTTTTGTTTATCCCCCCACCCCAAAGGTTAAGTAGTCTTTTGTCCTATAAAAAAATTCTTTGCCGCAATAAATTATATATCAAACGAAAGAACATTTGTTCCTCTATAATCGTTGTAAATATCTTGTTCAAAATCGATGACTATCCCAGGATCGGCAAATGTCAAAATTTTTTTAAAAATCAACCCTGAGGTTTAAACATAAAAAGTCATATCTAAGCAGGTAAACAAGATACAGAAAGCGAACGTATACTATTCAAATCAGTAATCTATGGGGGGGCAATAATATATACGTTTTAAAAGTATATCATTTACATAAATACTCTTTCGTTTGATGTATAATTTACCTTGATTTCAATAACAGGCCACCGTTTCTTTGTTGTTTGAGTTCACTAAGACATGACTGCCTAGTAGAATCTTTCAAGCGTCCAGAAAGCATTTGATGTACATTAAAAATATTGCTTTTATTTCTTTCTACAATAAATAATCAAGCTGTAGAAAACCTAAATTCTTTTTTTTTTAATTTTTCTTTACAAATCAGTGTAGCAAAACCCACCTATTGAGAGTGAATAAATCTAAAAATGAATCAAGTGGGAAATTGAATACAGGAATTCAATAATTTCAATGTATAAAAACCAAGCATTGGCAGAAGTACCTTATTCTTGTCTCACGGTGATAAATGTTATCATCGTCATGGGTAGGACGAGAATATTCCCCTTGGTTATTCTTGGTGTCACGTTGATAATCTTCACATCGATTTCAGAAGGTAAGTATTTGCTCGTATTACTGTGTAAGCTAAGAGAATTACTTTAACTTTAGCTGAACATAAATTATTTAGACTAAAAATTAAGGGGGACGTGTGTAAGAGTACACTAAAATGGTTATTGCGAAGAAGTTTGGCTTCTTTTGCAAGGTATCGTGGTGAGCAGAGTAGTTAAAAATAATTCAAGGCAAAGTAAAACACAAACAATAAAGTTTTCTAGATAAATTTTTTTATCTCTTTCAGAAAACTGTTTTTATTGATTTAAATAATATTGGCTAGTGACCAGTTAGTTGATATAATTCTCTCTGGTTTCATTGTTATGGAAGCTAAAGGCAAACTTCCCGCTTGTTTCTTCTTTTCTTTTTTCCTGCGTGTTGTCATTAATGTTTGTTACACGTATGTAAAACCTTGGTTATGGCACACAAGAATTTTGCTTTATCTTATTTCGTGCATATAATATTGATGAAAAGAATTTTGGGAATTGTATTTTTGCAAAATAGCTTGGCTTGGAAAGTAGTACCAATTGGTCAGTGCATGTGGTCTTGATAGTAATAGGCACTGGTTGAAACTCAGTTCAGTGCTTATATATTTTCCACTTTTCTGCCGAATATCACCTAACCCAAGTCAAGTTATTATGCATAACCCTGGTGTAGTTGTCTTCAGGAGTTGTAGTTCCTGTACCGTAATTAGAAGAAAATTTTTCGCAGATGACATTATTTAATTGGTAGGTGCATTCGCTTAAATTCTGTAAGGGATTACAATAAATGAATATCATTGAAAAATACGTATTGGCAAGCGCCCAATCTTCTTTTGTTGTCAGTAATTTCATTCCTTTTAGCCGTCCAAATTTATCAAGTTCCATTAACAAATAATGATAATAATATTTATAATAATAACAACAATAATAATAATAAAAATAATAATAATAATAAAAATAATTATTCCTTAGATAACAAATACAGGAATGTCACCTTTGGCTGAATCATAACCTAAACTCAAGAGAAACATAAGCAATAATGATGACGCTGAAGCAGTTGGTGGAAACGAGGTCATGGAAAACGTCCAAGGGACTTACCTGAGATAGACTGTGTCGAGTGTGTTGCAAACAGAATGAGACTGTCGAACACTGTGGCCTGTGGTAAAGTCCTGACAAAGGGTGAATATCCAGAAAAGCACAACAGAGCTTTGATAACTTCAGCAGTCATGTGGGCGAAAGAATACGAATTAGTCGAAATGGAGATAGTTTGGTACAAATAGAAAAGGGACAAAGAAAGAGCACTGAAGAGTGAATTGGGAAAGCTTGAAGTTATCCTGAGTAAAACAACTACAGCAAGGAGACCAAGCCAATTATTTTAGAAAAAAAAAGGAAAGGGAATAGATCTGGATCTGTGACACGACCTGGCCAAAAAATGCAAAAATTGGAAATAGTAAAAGTAGAAAAGCTAACTTAATAATGACAGTTGATATTCGAGCTGAGAGGATGACGCCCTGGGTTTAAAATTAGAATTGACCCAGTTCCATATTTCCTCGAAAGAGGGTTGGGAATGATAAATTTCTGTCTTTCAGAGGGAGGGGTCCTCATTCGACGGGCCTTTACTAACTTCTCAATGAAATTGACAGTCACGTACTTTTTATAAGCAACACGAGTTTTTACTTAGCCTCCGCTTTTTAGAATGTTTAATTTCCATAACAACAGTTGCTTATAATTTGCCTAATACTTCCTGTTCAGAGAAGCAGTTTTGGTTTAAAAACATTGGGGCTGTTAAGTCTCACCTTTTGTGCAAAGTAAAGGCATGAATGGTATGGTTGATTTCTTTGCATTTGTTAGAAGCAGTTTTGCTTTAAAAGCATTGATATTGTGGGGAAGACAAACAAAGCTTTTCTATCAAATTAAAATAGGATAAAAGATTTTCCAATGATGTAAAGTACCACTACAATGAAATAGAATGTGGTGTTTAGAGCTCTACAGTTATTCAAGTAAAGAACAAAACTGCAGGCCATGTAAACTCTCTCTTTCTCTCTTTCTCTGCTGTTCCTCACATCACATTTTGTGATTCTCCACTTCTCACAGTTATGGTAGTATCATAAATGTGAGAATAAAGACTGAAAAAGGCAGGACAGATTTCCTGCCATGTGGATTCGTCACTTCCACAACGGACTCTGTCAACTAATCTATGGCAATGTCTTTCTTCATCCTGGTCCTCGTTATCATCTACGTTTAAGAATTTAGAGGTAGCCTCATCAACGTTAGAGTCATCATATCCTTGAAAAGGACAAGCAGCGGGCTCATTTAAACTCCCAAATTTCCCAAGTTTTATCTTCAGAATGTTTTTGCTGCCGTGACATGGCCACTGACCCTTTAAACAATGTATTTTTTTGTCCTCGCTAAGATCGATTGCAAGGTTCAAGCTACAAGATTCCACTGACGATTTTATTGTTTCAGTATTTTATTTACCTCAAGCCTAAAAGATTTATTCAATGATTGCTTTACGAGGGGGAGATATGACGTTTTCTTCCTTTGTTATTTGATGAATTCAAAACATGGCTAGCTACTCCATTTTGCCACTAATTTGCAGTAATTTTTGCTTTGAAAGGCTTTTTCCAGCACACACCTGGAGCCTAGAGATATTATGTACGTCCTTCAGGAATAGTGACTGCTTGTTTTTTTAAAATTTCATTTCTTGAGAATTGGAAAGCGTAATGTGACATTCATAACTTTTCCAAGCTAGTAAACGCTGGTTGAAGGTGAAAGATACTTAAATCTTTTGAAAGCATTCCATTGCAAATGGCGTGTTCAAACGTTGCTACAACACAACGTTCTTGAAATTCATCATTAAATTTTTCAACTTCACGTTTAACTTCTTTGAAAACGATGAAAGGTTTCATCTTTGTTCCATCAGCCTTTGCTGGAAGTCAAACAAAAAGTCCTACTTTTTCGTGGCCATTTGCTTAAAGTGCAACGTCAGCAGTACCTTTTCGCCTGTTTGTTGTTATTCCTACCATATCTGACAAACCTAGTGTCTTATCCATGTCGTAGATATTACTCGGATCAAAATCACGTTTCATTTGCAACATTTTAGCATAAAAAATTTAGTATACTAGTTTGTTGCTCGACTAGTTTGGATCCTTTTTGTTTAAAAGATGTACGTCGTCTCAGAGGGAGGCTACTTGTTTTCATGAAATTTTGGAGCCATTCCTGACTGGCATCAAAGTTTCATCAGGTTTTTCTTGAAAGTCGATCCGTTCAAAGAGGAGCTTTGCTTTTGTCATTATTAGCATAAGAGGTTCTATGAGGTATTTTTTTCGCGTCGTTCACAGGTCCATTCCAAAACCATATTATTCAGAGTTTCACTGAGAGGTTTTCGACTTTAAAAGTTTTAATCTATCGATAATTCATTTCCAGGCTAGTCTCCAAAATTGAATTTTCACTACTCTCGTATACTTTTAACATGAACTTTGAAATGGTTTGAAGCAGCATGGTTTCTTTGTTTCTCAGCATATTGAATTGCATCTGATTCTGC
This sequence comes from Morbakka virulenta, assembly GCA_003991215.1. NCBI lineage: Eukaryota > Metazoa > Cnidaria > Cubozoa > Carybdeida > Carukiidae > Morbakka > Morbakka virulenta. The sequence continues at coordinate 665,590 of RDPX01000165.1, read as the reverse complement.
TTTGGGGTGTAGGACTTAATATTTTGTCCTTTTGGTGGCTTGGTCTGCAGAAAGTTGTGTTTTTTTCTTTCACAGACGCCATTGTCAAATCCCAGCAATAACTCATATCACTTCCATTTTTGACGTTTAGCGCACAACAATAAAGATCGTTACAAAATCGGACATATTTAGAAAATTAATTGACGTTTACAATGAAATTAAAGCTTGAAACAAAAGCTATACTTCTTGTTTATTACAAATTGGCTAGGTTAATGGCTTTAGAATTTTAACAATTTATTAAGGAATCAAATTTTCAACCATTATTAGGGAATATCTTCTTTATAGAGATGGTTGAACTCGCGTAGCTGGAGAATTACTGGAAGTTAGAAAGGACCAACCCGAAGAAGGAAAAATCTACCATAGTTATGGTATTGGTGTCTTTAAAGAAGAAATGTTATGCGTACACGTTCCAGTCGGACTTTGAAAACTGATTGGCTGTTTTTCATAAGCTGAAGAAAAAAATCGAGTTGAAGCAAGAGTTAAGAGAAAAAGGGGATGAGAAGTTGATCTTGTTCAGCCAAAATTCACTCCTAACAGAGAGAGTTCGAAACTAAAAGTACTCCAGTCGAAACTAACAATTAAGAAGCTTGATTATTCCTGTTTAGAAATGTGTGTACACAATGACCATGTGGCAAAATTACCTAGTTTTAAACAGTGTATTTGAATGTAACAAAATTGCGTTTAATAAATGATTTTCAGAGTAAGCACCCCGTCTATGGAAATTAGAGTGGGCGCTCATTCGAAGAAATACATTAGTGGTTGGTGCTCTCGGTTGAAGCATAAGGACGGCCTTGAACGTAATTTCAGTTTTATTGACAGGACTTGTCCAAACTATTGACCCTTACATATGTAGCCCTATCATTTTTTCATAACTGACAATTAATTGTGACAATTAATATCAGCTAGAATTATTTGTAGCTTTTTGTCTGTAATAAAAAAAATAATAATAATGAAGCAGAGATTGAGATTATACTTCTTATTGGGAAATAAGAAGTGCATTGAAGTGTCGTTTTGGAAAGCAATTANATGGAAATTAGAGTGGGCGCTCATTAATGTTTTTCTGAAAAAGTGGGCGCTCATTCGAAGAAATACATTAGTGGCTGGTGCTCTCGGTTGAAGCATAAGGACGGCCTTGAACGTAATTTCAGTTTTATTGACAGGACTTGTCCAAACTATTGACCCTTACATATGTAGCCCTATCATTTTTTCATAACTGACAATTAATTGTGACAATTAATATCAGCTAGAATTATTTGTAGCTTTTTGTCTGTAATAAAAAAAATAATAATAATGAAGCAGAGATTGAGATTATACTTCTTATTGGGAAATAAGAAGTGCATTGAAGTGTCGTTTTGGAAAGCAATTACCTTAAGCAAAAAAATTCTTGGAGAAAAGAAATATTGTAGTTGTACAAATTTAACTCCTTTTATTTTATTTTTTACCCAATCCAGGTTGCTGTATTCTTTGGTACCGTCTTATCAATTTTTTGGGAAAATTTAGGAAATTTGGGAAATTTGGGAAATGGGAAAATTTGGAAAATTGAAACATTTTGCTAAGTAGACTGTGACATTTGTCTTTGTATAAGAATAAGATGTTTCTCATGTTTTCAAGGTGCTTCTTAAATCATTTTTTCTGGCTTTCTGCTTGTTTGAAAAGACAACATTCGAAAACGTTTATGCTGATCGAGTACTTGTTTCGCTAAACGAAGGACTATCGTTCATTAAATCAAAGATCTATTGAAATTAAGATTTTGGCTATATTGAATTAAGTCTAATTCACTCTGAAATTTAAATCAATTGAAGGTCATTAAAACTAAATTTAAGCAGGACCTTAGTTCTGTATTTATTGATCAATTGGTAAAATGATGTTTCTTGGAATCCTTATGGGTAGAAAAGATGATTCTACACGTTCCACATTCTCTAGCTTGCAGATGTAGAAATAAGAAGTCATTCAATGTTACACTAAGATTTTACTATAACGTTGTTCTGTAAGAAGCATGAAACATATTGTACCTTGGAAATAAAATTTTCCAGGAAGTTTTCTTTTTGCTCTATACTAAATGATAGCGGTTTATCTCATGTTTATCCGAAACTTGACTAAATTAATTTTTTTACAAGTACAATCTAATTTCAAATGCCCTCACAGAATATTCTTAATAACAAAACAATAAAGTCATAAAAGTGAATTAAAGCACTATTTGGATACAAAGAAGTAACATCTTTGTTAAAAGGGAGATATAAGCCATTATTGCACACTTTCTTCAGCTAATATATTCCAGTCCGCTCAATTTTTTTAACATCTAACACCAAGAACGTCACCTTACCAAATCTTTGAATATTTTTATTTAAGAAAACTGAAGTGCAAGGGAATATTATTATGCAATGTTAATCTTCTTCAATCTCTGTCCTTTTTTCTTCGTCAGAAGCGAAGTGGATTCCAGGGCGTGATGTTGTACAGCCTATAATGCTCGATGAAGAAAATGACTTAGAAAAAGATTCCCTTCAATCTGTAAGTATAATAATTTACTTTTTAGAGTTTCATTAGCTCCAAACAATTTGTCTGAAAATAAGTGTGAGCTTTTATTGTTCTTGTCTTTCGCAGGATTTTAGGTTCAGGCGAGTTTGACCATACCCAAGCCTATATTCTACCTATACCAATCAAAAGTTGGGGTGCCCTTTTAAAGTGTTTTAAAGGATACGAAAATTTTTCTGTACTAAGGGGGAATACATACACAACGTCCTTCTATTTTCTCCTCTCTTTTTCTTCTTCTTCTTCTTCTCCTTCTTTCTCTTCTGGTTTTTCTCCTTCTTCTTCTCTCTCCCACTCACTTGCACAAATAAAAAATTATTCTAGATAAATCATTACCACAGATTTTCTTCTATTTTTGTTCCATCTCTGCACATATTTTTCTCCTGTACTTTCTGATCATCACTTAATGACATCATTTTTACTATGTTTTTGAGCTGTTGAAGCACAAGTGAAGTTTGTCCTAGGCTAACGCAGAGGCTTATTGAACGAGGTTTAAATTTTGAAGCTGAAATAATTAACATATGCTAAAAATATTTCCATTTTCTTAAAGGACCAACCGTCATTTAACTATCACAACAAAGAGAAGCTTGTTCTGGAACTGCAGGCATTTAACAAAAGAGTTGTGCTTGACCTGAAAAAGAATGGGTAAGGTATTTGTCATAATTAAGCACTATCTTTTTAATGTTATATACAAAGCTGTTAATAGTATAACAGATTTACAACATTTCGTGTTGAAAACTAATTTATTTCAATTTTCTCTGACCTGATTCGTGATTTTCTAATCCAATCCGTGATAGTTTTAGTACCCAATAAAGTTTTAATAGTTAAGAGAATGGTTAAAGGTTTTAAGGATTTTTCAAGGGATTTTGTCCGAGTCTTTATGATTTAGAAATGCATTAACATTCTTTTGAGCCTTCACTGAATTCTCTTAATGTCTTTGATCCTGCACTATCTGTAGCAATTACCATAGAAATTTTATTTAACTAATCTTTCTCTGATATCTCCAGTATAATAAAGGTATAGTCGCTTTTTAATAGATTGTTTCATAATAAGTACTTACCTCTTTTGCATGATTATAGTTTTCTTTCTTTTAATGTTCGTAAATATACAGACGAAATATTGGAAGAGTGCAATTGGGACACTCCCTTCTTGAGGAGTTTTTCTTATACTGTTAAGTTCTACATTAACATAGATGTTCACGCCGTTTCATATTATGAAACAACTTCCATAGTCTACAGAAAGAACCTATGTATTTACAAAATATGATACTTGGCATTGAACTCTGCTTTTGGCGCAAAAATAACTAGTGTACTTTGTGATTTTGTACCACTGATGACTATATGTCATAATGCTTCCCCACGTTACAATTCATTCTTCTGTCAGCTGAAGACATGGAGATCGTTTCTGCTTGCACTTTTATGTCTACACCTCTTTATATTTTTTGACATATGCTTTTTCCTGTATATTTGTTAAAAAGGATTGCACAAATACTCATTTTTTTAGTGCCGACTCTAAAATAATTTGAAAAACACTGTTTGTGATGGTATAATCTACATTTTATACACTACATTTGTTTAATTTTTATCTTATCTTTCGTATCATCGTTTACATTCACAATAAGACATGGCCAAAGTTTGCAACATTTCTGATTTTATACGCAACAAAGGTAATGTTTGTGTATCACTGTTTGCTCTTACTACAAATAGGTATTATTTTAAGTATCATGGTTGCTTTATCATGGTAGGTACCAATTCTTTTTAATACCACATGCAATAAGGTTTTGGAGACATGTGAGATAAGTAAAATACTCTAATTTTTTTCTCTTTTGGAATTTTTGTTATTTAACTGTTTGAAATATTTACAGGGATCATTTTGCTTCCAATGTTCGTCTCAGAACGTTCGACAAAGACGATAATTTGGTCATCAGTCAGGTGAGAAATGTTATTAATTTTGGGTACTTCAATAATAGCTTTTCAGTTCTTATTTCTTCTAGTAAGCAGTTTGAATTGTGAATAGTCGTAAAGAAACACAAAACATTTTAATTTAATTCGAAAAAAATAATTATTCTAATTAATATAAAAATTTATATAATATATATAATATGGAAAATATAATATATATATAATATGGAAAATATATAATATATATAATATGGAAAATATAATATATATATAATATAGAAAATATATAATATTTATAATATGGAAAATATAATATATATATATAATATGGAAAATATATAATATATATAATATGGAAAATATATAATATATATATATAATATGGAAAACATATAATATATATAATATGGAAAATATATAATATATATAATATGGAAAATATATAGTATATGTAATATGGAAAATATATAATATATATGAATAATACAATATAATTGTAATAAAATAACTCGGTAATATTTTTAATGTGGTAAAAGGAATTTAATGGTCATCTATTTTTAGAAACTATTTACAATGTACATATGCCCAATCTGCAGACAGCACGGTTTCGCCCTTTGTGGGCTCATCAGTGCAGTGCAGTGCAGTGCAGTGCATTTACAATGTCTCTAGGTTAATCTAGCCTTTGAATGAGTGAAACATGGTCTTTATGTAACGGAGTGACTGATGTATAATGCAACAAGATGCCACAGTACAGGTTTTGTATTTATAGTTTAAGTGCCATACTTTTATTTCCATGTTTTGATGTTAATTGCAAACAGCATAGATGTTTTTTAAAAAACCTACGTTTCTCTACATTGTGTGGATATGATTAGGCAGCATCACCTGGAAAGTTTGCCACATTTATAATGGATAGTTGATGATACTGATTTATGTGACATTAAAGAATAACATTTATTTACAATTACATTATTTTCAGCAGAGTGCTCTAGGTCTGTCATAGTGCTTCCTGTGTATAAAATAGTCAATAAAGTTGATCCTGTATCAGTATTCTTTAATATAAACTGCTTCTCTTTGTATGCAACACTGCTAACACAACAGAGTCACATTCACATATCACCATAACTTCGAGCATCGAATATGTCAAGTTTAAAAGCCTCATAAGGGGCAGGAGTAGTAAGTGTGTCTATTTTCTCAGTTACACAAACAGGATGACAGAACAAAACAGCTTTAAATGGACGTCTTGATTTTCAGTCTCATTTTTTTATTCCACTTGATAATACCACAGGTATTACATTGGTGGTTGTTTTGCCTTGAATTACTTTTCTTGCCTATTTTTCAAATTTAAGAATACAAGCCATCGTTTGCCAGAACGTAAGAACACCATTCAGATAGATGTTTTATAGTTATATTCTTGATGTTGACAAGAGCATAATTTCATTGCTCTCTTACCAAGTATTGCCTAAAATGAAAGCACCGAATTATCTGCTTTTTTCAAAATATATGAGATCAAACAACAACATAACATCTTTATTAAAACAAACGAAATTAGATTATTAGCTTCCTTTACTGATCGGTATCTCAAATTAAATAATTAAATTGATCAGATTAATATGACAAAGTCGCCTGGAAAGTATATATATATATATATATGTATAAGGCTGACAATAGATAATGATTTTCTAATGCCCGTTTCCTTTTTGTAGTTGCACCCTAAATGATTCTTTAGGTCATTTTCATCATTACTAAATGGTTGGGTTGTTAAGATACCGTAATCTGCCATGGATCCTTTAAAAATTCTTTTCTAATTGTCTTTTTGTTCTTTCTCTCTTACTAACCTAGCAATATCGAGTTCCTCAATGTTTTTAATCTTGTCCTATTTAATCTTGTTCTATCTCTGAAATCTTGGGCTTTCCACGTTTTCGTATTCCATGTACCATTCCCAGCAATAAGATCGTGAACTCCATAAATTCATTGTTCCTTATTACTTGTGCAACGAGAAGAGGTCTTGATTATCAATATCATTGAGTACACATGGATTCCTTCACATTTTGCTGATAATCCATTACTTTATATGCTTATTTACTCAGCTAATGTGGAGAAGCTGGCGAAAATGGGGTATATAATAGAAAAATATTTATCCAATCCGGAGCACAAGGGAGCTGTTTAAAAATTGACATAAAGAGTCATGACACAACGAAACACTGCTGAAAACAAAATCACACCTTTGACTTTGGAAATAAAAAAAATATAGAGGAAAAAACCAATACAATAACAGGGACAATAAAAGAAAGATTAATTTTCTACCGCACAACTATAATATCAATGGTATATCTTACATTTTCCCAAAGCTATGGGCTTCAATTTAAAAAAAAATAAACACAACAAATACAGGATACATATGGCACTATTCTTCAAAATAACTCGATCCTTGTTACTACTCAGGTCAGCAATATTGAAATATAAAAGACATGTCCCTAATAACTTTAGTAGCCTGATGATGGGAGAAGTATCACTCGAAAACTAGCTCAGAAGAAGCTTCCATAAAAAATTTATCATCTTTTCCAGGTGTTATCATATTAAAAGTAGGGTAGGGTAAATCAGTAACGTTTTCGCAAAACGAATAAAAGACGAGTGTTTTCATAGGCCATTTTTTCCGTAGAGATCAAATCCAGTGAGAAAATTTACATTTGAGCATGATTTCGGTCAGAAAAGTCGCCATTTTAATAAATGGCCGCCGAAAATCACTTTTTTTTAGAGGTAGTAATTATTTTCGGAGCTTCTAATGCGTCCTCTCAAGGTTTCTAAAGGTCGTTGAATAATTTTTACAATAGGAATTACCATATCCCTCGTACTTGACGATTCCACATTATACCTAGGTGAGGACTGATTTCAGGAGCGTGTCCATATCATATGAGAGTTCGTTTTCGGGTTTCAATGCGTTCTTTATTGAATGTTTCAGTTCTTCTACAGTGAATTTTTTCCATTTTGTATTTTCCATCCAGCTTCACGCGCCGCCGTGGTCGAATATCAGGAGCTATCGTCAGCTTGAGATAGGAAATTTAAAGGAGCAATTTCCTTTCCTTGAGAATTTCCAGTANAATGTTTCAGTTCTTCTACAGTGAATTTTTTCCATTTTGTATTTTCCATCCAGCTTCACGCGCCGCCGTGGTCGAATATCAGGAGCTATCGTCAGCTTGAGATAGGAAATTTCAAGGAGCAATTTCCTTTCCTTGAGAATTTCCAGTAGTGTAATATTGTTCGGTGTGATAGTTCCGCCGTGTACTTTGCATTTTTCGAGCATGTCCAATGCTTTGGTATGTTTTTTCTTCTTCAACTCGGCTTTCTTCAGTAGAGCCAGCTTTCGAGACTGTTTCACAGTATCCAGAAAATCTTCTTCTATTTTCCTGACACGTCGAACTTCCTCAGAATTCCGTGCCCATTTCCACTTTCGCCGTTTCTCTGTTTCCGACATTTCCAGGAACTTTGAATCAACAAAATATGGATTTCCTGGATATCGTTTGAACAGACGTTGCGCCCCCACAAATTTTCAGTCTCTTGTCCAGCTTGGCGAATTCGCTCTGACATCCTAGGTTGGTCAGAGGAGCATAGTTCAATTTGGCGTTCTCGGAGTGCGTCGATTCACCACCGGTTACTGGATTGAAAAAATCCATTTCGCCGAGTTGGCGATTCAAAGTCTCGACTATTTCGTCGATCACAGCCTGGACCAGACGTCCACAACCGGAAACGTTATCAGATTTGTCCTTGAAATCTCCCATTTTAGGTATTTTCTTGGCGAAGAACTCTCTCACACTAATCCAGTTCTGTCTCTGATCAACAGTGCTTTATTGTTTCATTGACTGCTTCTCATCTATCCCAAGCAATCTCATGAACGGGAATATGATCGAGTCTCCTGTGTCAGAATAGATTTCCGAGCAAAGGGTGAACCAGTCGTTCTGAATATACGTTGAGACTGCTAAAACCAGTTGGTTCGAGTTTTTATCGACGATTGCCTCGAAGAAGTCTAGGAGGGATTGGCGCTGTGCAATGAATTCTTTGGCGATTTCCGCTATACATCCGAATCGATTGCTTGTAAATCCTCTGAATCCAGTGTGGTCAATCTGCTGCAGCTGCAACCAGTTCTTCTATTCGTTGTACAATGATACGGAGTGACTGGCATGACTTGGAGACAGTAAATTCGCTATAGCTATTTGGCCCAGAGTGTGGATGGAGGTTGACGATGACAGGAAGGCTTTCTGGGCAGCTGAAATGTCCAACAATTTGTGGAGTCCGATTTTTTGTTCGGAATTTCGAAACACTTTATCAATGAAATGATCTATGCCATGGATTATATGGGTACAGCATTTCAGCACCTTCTTATCTTCTGCACCAAGGTTTTTCAACAGTGTAGTGCAGTCTCCAGCACGATTAGACATCCAAAAATCCATAGGGTATTTTATGTTCTCCACGGTAGTTTCAGCCAGAACTGCTAAAGTCTTCAGTTTGAATTCATAAGCCGCAGCACCTTCGGTACCACCATGGCTCACATTTTCGAGATAGCCCGTTGTCAGAGTCTTCCGTTGTTTATCAGGTCCAGAAATTGTAATATGATAAGCTTTTACATCATGTAGTTGATGACCAGCGACTTTGGTGGTGTCATCCAAACCGATCGTCACAATATCATCCTCATTCTTCTCTGTAATGTATTGCGCTGCTATCTGGAGATTCAGACAAGAGGCATCCTCTAAATATTTGTCTATGGTTCTGGCGGAAGGGAAAACATTACTGAGATCAGCCGCTGAACGTCGACTTTTCACAATCAAAGGCGATGATTCTTCACTGCTTGTGGAATTATCATCATGTGTAACTAATGATTCATTTCCAGGCGTATTATAGTCCAAAAGCGAATGAAGAGTCCAGTGTTGTCCAAAAATTATATTAGCAGTTTTCACTATAATACCGGCGATATCGCCTCGACTTACTTGATGATCAGCTAAACACTGTATAGTGCACCGAACGATTCGTTCATCTAAACATTTGCGGCTCGTCCGAATGGGAATCGGTGGGAAATCGGACCGTAGTAAAAATAAAGTAGCTGGTGGACGTTTTAGCGGGTGGTAGGTTTGTCATGCACTTGACAGACATCAGATAAAATGATAAAATCAGGATCCTCAACACTATCACTAGTACTAGTATCCTTTACTGCTTCATCGTATTGAAGCTTTCGTGATATATTCTCATTTTTCACCGCTTTCGACATCTTTTTACGTTTTTTCTCATCTGATTGTTCCCGTTTG
>RDPX01000165.1:624077-646258 GCA_003991215.1 Morbakka virulenta | reverse complement strand
AACGGACACCTCCTCCCTCGCTCTCTCCCAATCGCTTTCTCTCCTCTCTCTCTCTCTCTGTCTTTCTGTCTCTCTCTGTGTTTCTCTCTCTCTGTGTTTCTCTCTGTCTCTCTCTGTGTCTCTCTCTCTGTCTATGTCTCTCTCTGTCTCTGTCTGTCTGTCTCTCTCTCTCTCTCTCTCTCTCTCTCTCTCACCTCTCCCCCTCTCTCTTACGCCAGCTTCTTAATACCAAAGTTAGGAGGTTATCACTTTCAAATTTTATGTTGAATATTTCTATTTTTATTGAAAATTTTGAGTTTTCTGGAAAAGTTTTAAATTAGTCGTTTAATTAGTACTTAAATATCATTATTTTAAGTAATAGTTTAACTTTTCTAGACTTAATTTATTTTCAAACTTTACATCCATAAAAACATCAAAATTGAATTATTGTAAGATCTTTTAAACATCAATTACTTTATGTATTCTGTTATTTTCCCGTAGCCTGAAGGTGATCATGAGATTATTCGGAGTGATCCAAACGATCCTACATTACCGTTCAACATGATCAAAAATGAAAAGGGTAGGAAATGAAAATTATAATTATATTTCAGAGATTATTTAACTTTTATTTAACCAAACAGAAATGCTATTTTTTCAAAGCTTTATGAATAAATCCTTTTATTAAAGCTTCGATTGTTTCGATTGGATTCTGTGTATTATTCATTCAGAATGACACCCTTTTTACTTATCTTAATGTAAATTCACACACACATTTATATATATATATATATATATATATATATATAGGCATCTTTATTTAGTTTGATGTATATATCTTACTCGTGATCCCATCATTTTTTTCTATAAATCCAACATCCGTTCTTGCATGAAGTACTTTTGCCATAATGGACAGGTGCTCCCTCTTCTCATCTTGATATCCTTGATCTAGTTGAGAGACATGCTTGTACCTTTATAGGTTCAAATCTTGTTGCTGCTCCCCAACCTTTGTCTCACTGACTGAATTAGAAATGGGTATTTTTTTCCGATAACAAAGTCAAATGCCAACACCCCAATCAAAACATCATTAAAGCAAAATAAGTTCCGTAGATTATTTTAAACAGACGTACACCTAACTTTTTACACCGGGCGCGTGGTCGACTCGCAATAATTTTTCATTGAATTAATTTTTGAATTCACTTTAAAGTTTATTTTCACATTTATTCTTGTTAGAGTCTCTTCTACAACAAGGAGCAACACTAATAAGAGAGCCAAGAGAAGAATTGAATCCAGAAAATGACGCAGAAGAAAGTAGATGGGAGAAAAAGCTGCAAGACGCAAAATATAAAGAGGAACTTGAATCATTGAAAGTATCTGATTCAGAAGATGAGATTGAGCAACTTGATTTAGTCAGTGAAATGGATAATAAAGAGGCAAATGAGATTCCATTTGATAAAAAGAGCCTGGTAATGATAACTTCATTTCAGATTACGTCTTTTTAAACGGAAAGGCAATACTAGAGAGTATTTGGTAAAGTAGATGCTTTGAGCTAATATACAGACTTTTTCTCATGATCTAAATGTATTTACTAATGATAGTCTCCCCCCTTCCAATAGACCAATTTATCAAAAGTCTATTTATAGGGATAACTGTTGCTCTGAAATAGTTTTCTGACGCTCTAAGGGGCCTGTCCCAATAGTGTTTGCATTTTAAGATATTAATTAGGTGCATTACAGTTAGCATCCATACCAGTACTCGATATATGTTTACGAAATATACTCTTTAAGGCATAGGAGGTTTTTTGCATAGGAAAGTTGAAATTATCCTATGTTGAAATATTCTTTCATCAAGTCTGTGCTTTCCATTCTGTTGCATATTAAGACATGTATAAAGTCAGAGGTACTGCGAAAAGAGTTAAACTAAAACTCTCAACAGAAAAGGTGTTGTTAGGTAACAGTGGGAGCATTAATTATACCAGAAGTTTTAGTTTGCAATTTGATTACTTTTAATAATAGTAAACACGTAGAATAACGTATTTGTGAGAGCAAAAATAAGATGGTGATAGCAGTAGTGGCAATAATAGTAGAAGTAATATCAAGGGTAATGCTAATGGTACTAGTAATAGCAATAAGGAAGGCAATAGTAATAGTAAAAGTCTGATAAATAGTAACAATATTAGTGATAGAAATAGTGATAGTACTAATGACTGTAACAATAATAGTCATAGTAATAGTGATAGTAATAGATATTTTGATAGTGATGGTGATGATGGTGATATTGATAGTAATGTGTGATGACGGTGATAGTAATAGTAATAAATAGTAATAGTATATAGTATATATAGTATATAGTATGCAGATAAATAGTAATAGTGAGAGTGATAATGGTGGTAGTAATGATGGTGATAGTGATGCTAGTGATAGTGATAGTTAAGGTGATAGCAATAGTGATGATCATTGTAGTCCAGACAGTGATACTGAGAGTAATAGTAATAGTAATAGTAATAGTAACTAATAGTGAAGGAAATAAAAATAACAATAACAACAACAATAATAATAGTTAGGGCATTATTATTAATCTACAAAGTGGTACCAGTAATTAGTATGAGTAGTAATGGTAGTAATAATGTTTAGAGCAATGAAAATATTCACAATTATTTTTGTTATGTAAATTTGTTTTTTCTTGCTTTGCAAGTAATTCATTTCTTTCTCTTTGATACGTCATAAGAAGCAAAAAGAGCGAAGTGCATTGTCGATGGTATATCTTTATTATAAAGTCAAAATCCCATTTTCTTCATATAGAAAAGACTTGGAAATAGAATTGAAAATGTTCAACAACAGTATAGAAAATATCCTCATGTGAACAATTCAAGATATTTGGAATTTTTTGCCATTGTTGATCATGGGACGGTAGGTATTCCTCATCCTTGCTTTATATGTCATATTCGATATCAATTGAGTTTACGATATGTAAGAATAGCAGCAACGGAGGGAGAGAAATCGGGTGGGTGGAGCACATGGAAATTATTGGGTGATATTTTATCCTAAAACCATCAAAAGTGTTTTATCCTTGATTAGTCAAGAATTATATTCTTCTTCTTACCGTATTTGCACTACAATTCACATGGATAAAACAATTAGGATGACTGCTTACTTTTAGAAAGAGGAAAAATTTCGCCAGTGATTTAAACACATTTTATCATTGTTTTCTTTGTTGAGCAACAGTCAAAGATAAAATTATAAAAGAAACCACATTGTGGTAACGTAGTTTGCAAGAGGATTTTCATTGCAACTTGTGTATAGAATAACATTTAGTTGCTCATACTTTATAAGTTTAAAACGGAATTGGAAGTATCTTTTCGTATAAAACGTTAATTCATCTATCTGACAGCTTTTGCCGTAAATAGTTAGTTTAGGACTTTGTTTCTAAAAATAGCAATATTCAGATAACCACACACTACAAATTAAGGACAATTATACATGAATACTCTTTTTGTCAAATCACCACTCCATTTCCTGTCTTTCTTAAATCCGACAAACTTGGTTCTTTTCCAATCAGCTACACGAATACCAAATGAGGAACAATACACAGATAATTCCTATTTGTTTCATGACAACCAAAAGTGAGCTCTGAACAATCATATTTTTGAAATTGAGATGATTATTTCCGTAATATATGGCACAAAATGTTCCCATTTAACCTAATGTGCATGCCAACATTTTTGCTGACTCTAATAATTTCTTTCCTATGATTTGTTATTAAGTTTGGTTAAACCATAACTGAGGCATTAGGAACATAAAATTCTCTTCAGTGACAAGGCACTCTATTCCTGGGTTAATTGAGCATTTTAAAAAAGGAAGTTGAGTCTTCAAACCTCTGTTTTGAATTTTATCAACATAACATTTTCCCATAGTTCTTTGCTCTATATAATTGACAAATAAAAAGCTGATTTAAAGTTAGATCTTTTAAACTGAAAAATGCATTATGTTGTATCTACATCAGTAACAGAAAATTTTTTGGTTAAAAAAAGTTAGAGTTAGAGTACTGTAAGGTGTCACTTTGTATCTTGTTGGAAGTTATCTAATCAGCTGTGTTTTTCTTTTGTTTACTCTTTATTCTTTAAGAAAGAGGTTTTCTAGCAAAAAATTCCTTTTTCATTGATATTGTTATGTCACGGGTCTAAATAAATAATTCTTTACATTTTGCGAGGTATTTACGTCACCATAGGATGACTAACCTTATAAGAATTAAAATTTCTTAAGTGCAAAGCTTTACCAATCTATTGGTAGTGGCGACACAACGATTTGTAACCATTAGTTCGTGGAATCATTTTAACAAACAACTTTCTTTTGTTGTCTGAGTAATCATATTACTAGTAGAAAACATGAAATACTGATGTAATTTTTATCAGTCATACAACAGATAACTTTTATTTTACGTTTCAGCCATTCTATTGACAAAAACGTCGACCCTTTTCTGGTTGCTGAACTCCACCCCCATTCTTCTGGTCGCGATGTTCCATATATCGCTCTAGATTCTATAAGTAGTTGTACGGAAACTGTTCCAACGAGCTCTCTCTCTCTTGTTCTGTCTTTAAGAGTTTTCAAGCAGTCTACAAGTCTTACCACAAATGCTAATTCAAATACTGTCTTTGAACCATTTTGCAAAAGGTCTTGCTATTTCACTAGTTTCTTTCGGCGGATTCGAACCATTGAAATTGTTCTACTGCTTTTCTAATAACTTTAAACTTTCTTATTTTAGATAACCTCTTCTTTTTGCTTTCACGAGTACTGGTGAAGAAAAGTGCTCGCTTGTTGTTTTGCCAAGAGTAAACATAAAAAATCGATTTACTATTTATTTCTTTTAACTATCTAAAACTACTCTTTGTAATTAGTTAAACCAGTGTACAAAGTTCAAACTGTGCTAGGCTATTTCACTCTTTTCTACTCTCCCGTTTTTTCAGTATGAAAAGGTTATTTAGAGTACTGCCCTAACAAATACTCTGATTTTTTAATGAGTCTAGCGTTATAGTTACTTAAAGCGGCTTTTTTGATAAACAATATTGTTTTGCTTTTCATCTTTATTTTCCGTAAATAACATTTCCTTGTTTATTCTTCACTATTTTGAGTGAATAATTTTGTTTTTCCTTTCTTGCGGTTTACTGTTTTAGGTTTATAATGGAATTGTGGATAAGGTTTCATTTGAATAGAATACAGTGTTTCATTAGCTCTTACAATGGGAATGTTATCATTCTTCTTAATCTCTTCCTGCTTTTTTTCATTAAACCATTTACATTCTTTTATTTGTCAAATTGTTAATCATGCAAACTGCTATTTTATTGTTATCCATAGATAAGATGAAGTCTATATAGCCTTCATTTTGTCACTGAGAACCGAAAAAGCCACTTTTTATGTCTGCAACTCAGTTAAATAATGCAGCATTGGCATTACTTTCAAAGCTTATCTAGTATTGTTAACAAAGTTTTACCTTTTTATCTGTAGAAAAGTGAAAAATATTTGTTATCAGTTCAGTGCTTACATATTTTTCATCTTTTTACAATTTCAAATCTTTGCGTATATTACAATTTTTTGACTTTGAGTTTTGGGGAGAGTAGACGCCACATTTGGTTTGTCACCTGAAGAGCAATGTTAATTATTTGGGTTAGAATAACATTTTAAATTTTACATAAAAGCAATAAGAAAGAGACTGAAATAGTAATGACGTTAATAGCCATGACCACTGCGTATACTTGCCACTAGATGCACCTCATCCAATGTATCCATTGTATTTTGATATTACACTTAGACTATATAAAATTAGGTACTTTCCCATCCCCCCCCCCACCATCATACTATGATTGACAGTTATTTGTGTGAGTGGATGTGGCGTCAAAGAAATAGAAACAATAATTTATTTGACACTATATTTCAAGACATTGTAACGGACTTCCCACCAGCTTGAACACAATTGCTAAAAATCGAGCGTAATCTGTTTTTCATTTTCCTGTAATAAAACTTTAAGTTATCTCGTCAAAACGATTTTTCTGATGGAAACCAGGTACTGTCTAGACTAAAAAGAATTAATTAATATATGAATGAATGGTAGGGGAAAAGTTTTTTAAGTGAACTGGTGAGGGAAGAATGGGAAAGTACCTAAAATTATTTACATGATATTTTATGGAAACAGTGAAAGGTGACCTAAATTTTTGAGGGCAACAAAGGGACACTAATTTTGAAGACGTACATTCGGAGAGAGAATTTGGGAAGGTCTTTGTGGAAAAGTTCAAATGTAGGTCATTTTGTTTAAACTTTATTTAAAAGGGGAAAATATTGTCCCTTTTTTTAGTCACAATAAAAAAACCAAACAAATAACGTCCTTCAATATATATATTGATCTGTTGGGAATCAAGAGTATTGCCACAACAAAATAAATCACGTGTAGATATTAATAGACTTAAAAGCTGCTACTTAATATGGTATCCTTGAAAATATACTTACAGTAGCACTTGTTCAGATCTTTTGCCGGTTATCTCCTCTCTGGTCTCGTCTCCTCTCCGAGATAGCTTAGGCTGTTACTAAATTTCCGGTGTTTTTATGCATGAATGATCTCTAAAATTAGGTCAAAGTAATTCCCAATAAATGGTATGCCTATTACATTTAGTTTACATCGAGTTCATTGTACTATGCCAAAACTTGGAAATCCCTGAAGTTTGACGTGAGTAAATTTTACGTAATCAAACAACATGTGGTCTACATTGAGCAACATTTACATCTGATCAAAGAAGTTTTAAACATTGCTGATTATATTAAGCGCACTTTTGTTACCACTGCACAAATTGAATTGTATCAGAATTTTGACTTCTAAATCACTTAGAGGTTTGTTTTATAACATTATGCAATCCATACCTCTAAGTATTTACGAATAACAGAACTCCAAGTTTAACACAAAATCACTTCTTACTCTTAATCGGTTGTCACCTATGTTGAATTACAATGAAGAACGCAGCTTTAAATATCAACTGTCATGGTTTAAATTGTTCATTTTTCACTTAGTAAAATGTGAACTTCCGTTACAACGGAATTGTTTTAAAATACGCGTCTCAGTAAAAGTTCTGGTAACCCTTGGCATTGACGGTCCGGCGAAACAGCGAAAGCCGTGTACATCGGACTACTTGTTCACAATGCAACAGAGTCAACGGTATTGTTTGATGCTTTGTTTTAGCTAGGACTATCAATATCGTGCAAACGTGTTAAAAACTTGAAAAATATTGGAAGACCAAATTTGCTAAGAGTTCAAGAACGATCTTGTGATGTACCAATACTCATCACCCAGGTGTACCACCAAAGCGTATGGCTTTGATTACGCTAGCAAAATTTTATCTTAAAACACCTTTGTGACGTTACCCTAAAATGCATGGTATAAACAAACTTTTGATTGTGTTAAAAGCGTTGCAAATTGTTTCATGTAAGTGTGTTGGTCAAATTTAGGGTGGTCTGGTACCCCCAACATTATAACCGACGCCAGTGTCACAACTGTTGGCGTGAAATCATGTCTGAATTTTGACTATATATCTCTTACCCAATACCTTGACACTGTCTACGCAGGCGTTCTACACATCTTTCTACATGATACTTAACATACGCGTGACATGATCGTGCTATAAGAAACACATTCTGACATAAACACTTATTGTGAACAAGCTGTTTTATTATCAACAAAACTAAAAAGCACCAACATTAGACATGATCACAGAAAAAAACAAAATATAAGAAGTTTTAAAGAACAGGGAGGCCAATTGCCATTTGCAATTTCACCTGATCACTTTCTTTTGAATTTTGTTTCTGGCCCAAAAGTTACGAACCAAGTTAAGTTTTTCCAAAAATAGGTAACTTCGGTTAGCTACACTGCGTATGTCACCATACAGAGACAAACACCTTCCAAAGTATGTTTCTTAAGTATTTCAGCTTCCTGAATGACAAGTATTTGGATATCGAGAACTGTATTACCAATCATAGTACTTTGTAATATAGATTGTCAATAGACGAAGTTGGCACACTTTCAATGATTCCCAGTATGAAATAATTGGAAGCTTTTGAAAGGAAACAATCTAACGAAGATGTTGAACATAGATTAACGCACATAACTGTTCCAATCAATGGAGCATCAAACTTAACCAGAAACCTCTTATGAAACAACTAAGGAAAAAAACAACAAAACTCACGAGATAAAGGATTGGAAAAATGTTGCTGTTCTACATTCTCACCTGTATGTGGCAAATCAAATACAAGGAGAAGGTACTACTTTTCTTTCACACAAGATGTCCCTAATCCTCCGTCGATTTCAAAATATGGGAATGTGTATTACGGAAGAAAGTCCTATCTGGCACGGTTGCTTACTCTGACAACACCTTTTTTATGAATAGTTTCAATCATTTATATCATATGTAACTAGCAATTTCACAAAGAGTAGTAGAGTTAATGCTGTGTTTCATGTGTTTCCACAATCAAATTTAAAGATTGGTGTTTGTAAATCCGGGCTGTTACTCCATCAATGATCGTTCAAGGAAGTACAAAGGCGAAAAACTGGCATTTTTTCTCAAGAATTAATAAAATAATAATGTAATAAAAACTAATTGTTTAAATAAATTGCCAAATACACAAAAACACCCAAGTTAACACTTGAGTAGCAGCTTGTTATTACTGTTTTTATAAGGTTTTTAAGGTTTAAAAGTTGTTTTAACGCTTAGCTTTGTTGATACGGCACCACTAATGCGGATACTTTTTTTTTCTTGATTGAACTATCAACTCCACCTCAGTAATTGAAATCACATATCTCGAAGAAGATTTGTGTTGGTGAACACAAAAAGATATGTGATTTCACTATGTGACAAAACCAGCTTTCATACTGGTGCTAAACATTTACAGAATACGGAGACAAAGGAGTTATTTACAAGTAAATAATCCCTTTATTAGTCTTAAGAGTCCACCTTTTTATCCATTAATCGAATTATTAAAAATTTATATTCTTTTTTTGCACTTTAAGAACTAAATTCTTTCTGGCGTTTGACACATTATAGAATTTTTTTAAAACTTTGTTAGTGAGGTAGATAAACTTTGAGTTAACACCTTATTCATTGATATCATTGTTTATTTTCACAGTATTTGGCTTTGAAAAACGATACAGCTCTTGTGTTAGAAAGGCTCTTTGCAATGATGAATCAAGTTGACAGGGTAAGCTGACATAACATTATTATTTCTTTAATATTGTTGCCTTTCGAGCTTTTAGATTTCTTGTTGATTTTTTTCACTGTCTTATGTTGTTATCATATACCGTATGGATTGATTAAGCATTCCCATAAATTAGATTTCATTTTCAGCCTACCTTAGCGCACCCTTGCATAATAAGGTTACCTATTCCCATTTTTCTGGGAACATAATCTTGAAAAGAATGGGAATCAGGATGAAGAATGATAAGTTCAGCAGAACAATGCCTGTACTGTACAAAGTATCTTCTTATGTAGTAATTATTCTGATAAATCCACCCCCACCTCTTTTTCTTGTCTCACATAAATGGTTCTTTTAATAAATTCTACGGTATTTGTTACATGATAGCAATATTCACAAATCAATGTTCGCATTGTTATGGTTGGAGTTGAAGTATGGACAACCAAAGAAAGGTTTCCTCGGACAAAAAAAAGTGCTGGAATTGAGCTTGGTCATACGGGAACTTATTTCCATAAAAACATTAAAGGCACTCAGTCTATTGACGTTCTGCATTTTATGAGGTAAGAGGCTAATTTTGTTATTTAAAAAGCTATTAAAATTTCTTTTTAATAAGACAACTTAAAAATCCCCATCATACGAATAGGACATCAGTAGGGAATCAGTCTGGCATTTGTTGACTATTCCTGAAAATATATTATCATATACATTATTACACATATTATTATATATCTTATTGTTTAAGTTAAGGGTGAAGAGAACAGAAATGTTTGTCCAATCAGACCATTTATTATTATTACAACAGTAAAAGAAACAGGCTCAAATGACTCTGATAAATATTCAATATTATAGGTTTTCCTTATTAAAAATCGCTCCTGTGATTTGCACTTTAAGTTATCAGAAACACAGCAGTGATATTGATTTTTGGCTGAAACATTGTACTAAAATAGCTAGTTTTAATTTTTAAAATTAATTACACCGACTTTTTCCACTATATTGAGCTTAAATGTGAGTATATATTTATGTGTGTGTGTGTGCTAAAAATTTCTATCAACCGATATTTCCTTCTTTACTCTCACTTTCCAATGATTAAAAGATTTGCATTTCAGAACTTATTGATTTAATAAAAGAACTATGATTAAGTGATTTTTGTCAAAAGTACGGACCCAGAATTGGAAAAAGAAAACAAGCAATAAATTAAAATGATTATAAAGTACAAATGAAAAAGATCAAATAAACAAAGGACCCATCTGCACTAAAATGACTTCAAACCCTTGCTTAAGGTGAAAGAAGAAAATGGAAATAAAGATATAATATAACAAATGAAATTGCATTCAAGATTTCTAATATTGATTTGAAATCACTTTGAATGAAATGAATATTTTGGGTCAAGATAGTTTCCAGATCCTTTTCAACTTCGACCTCAAAATGTCAATGTGATGCTTAAATCATTCCTTGTTTTAAGAACACAAATTTTTAACTAGTTCGTAGTTCATTTTTATCAATAGGTGGCAGCGACATATTAACGTGTTTATTCACAGGCAAGTAGTCGCTTGTCATTCTGAAAAATTTTTAAGGAGATGGGAAATAAAATTGAGCGTCAACAAATTATTGATTTGAAATTAAACGATCATCGTTTCTTTGGAGGTAAAATAGCATCTGACAGCAAAAAAAGGAATTGAAAAGGTCTCAGATACTACGTAATTTGAAATACATCGTTAAAAAGCCTATTCATGTGTACACCAAAACGTTTGAGTAGCTCCTTTTTTACTAGAGCGCTTTTGTTGGGCGGGAAAAATTTTACTAAGCGATGATACTTTAAAATATCAATCAAACGTTTATTCTTATTGATTGAGGGATTAAGCTCATGTTGGTTTGTAAAGAGTTTGCTCATCATCAAAAAACACAAAAAAGGAGTGGATTTGCTCTGGAAGCTCCAGGGAAGCCCTGGTGGCACCACAAATAGGTCTCTATGGCTGTTAAGCTCTCAATGTACAATGCAACACTCCTCTCGACAGTGCTATATAGAGTTGAATCCTATCTTTCAATGCAGATCAAAAGAAAATAAGGCTATTACAGCTAAAACTCCCAAACCCCATAGTAAATGAACGAAAGGAATAGGGGTTAAAACACAAATTTCAAACTTGTAGAAGGCGACAACTCTAAAAGTGTCCAGAATTACAGGCAAACAACAATCTTTAAATTATTCTTTTACTCCTCTATAATTATTCACTGGCAAAGGAAATCTATTTTACCAAAAAAATCACTAAATTCTATTTATTTAGTAAGATATAATAATGTTTTTATTATGTAATTTTATTTACTAAGCATCAGAGTTGCAACAAAATAAATCTTCCATAGTGTTGTTTTATAGTACTGATTACACTGTATTAGTTATGTGTCTTTTATCACAAATTAATCCAACCTCTTGAAAAACGAATTATTTTGAGGTTAGAAATTGCCTGATTAAAGTAAATATCTCCGAACAGAAATGTTCATGTAAAAGAAAGTTAATAATTCCATTTTATAAAGGAAAATAGCGGCAAAACAAACATATTGAAACTATTTTCTTCTTCTTTTTCAGTGACATTTCCTTTGTCAGGAGTCGCCAGGGCGACTGTGGCATCCTCAACTTGTACTGTCCTGCGCATTCTCTCTTTTTAGCCCCTTCGCTGTCATGTCTTCTTTGATGTTGTCTTTCCTTCTGCGCCTTTCTTTGCCACAAACTCTTCATCTCTTCTTTCAACATGCCCAAACCATCGTATCCGATTTTCCTACCACTTGTTAGAGGCTTCTCCAACGCCCAAAATTTTTCTGATCTATTCATTTCTGATCTTGTCTTTTTTGGTTACGCCCTTTGCCCAGCGCAGGAAATGCATCTCCGCCACCTCAAACTGTCTTTCTTGTCATTTGATGAGAGGCACGGTTTCCATTCCGTACAATATTGGTGATCGAACCTAGGTTTGTACACCCTGCCCTTCAGCTTGACTGGCACTTGTTTGCTACATAAAACACCGGTCACTTGGTCGTTTTTCTCCAGTTGTCCCAACCTGCTTGGATATGCTTTTTCACTTCCTTCTCTCTCCCTCTATCACTATGGATCGTCAGATCCAGGTACATGAATTCCACAACTTCGTGCAAATCTTCACAAGCAATTTTTATTGGTGGTAGATTTAATTTCTTGTTACACATATACTCAGTTTTTGTTCTACAGATCTTCAACCCTCTTCTCTCTATTCTATCCCTCCAGTTTTTTAACTTTCCTTTCCGCCTCATCCTTTTTCGTGTTTACCAGTATCACGTCATCTGTGAACATCATGTTGTGCCGTCACTTTCTTCTTACATTATCCGTCAGCTTGTCTATAATTATGATGAACATCAGTAGACTCAGGGCCAAGCCTTGGTGCAAATCTATTTTAACCTGAAATGGCTCAGTACCCCAACTGAACTTTGGACTTTGAACTTTGGACATTCCACATACATCTCCTCTATAGCTCATACATACAGCTCGTTGACTCATTTGCTCCGTAGACAATACCACTGTTCATATCTGGGTACTCTGTGGTACGCCTTTTGAAGATCAATGAATATGCATTGAAATTTTTCCTGACCTTCCCTGACCTTCTCTACCACCGTCCTTAGTGCAAAGATTGGGTCAACTGTACTTCTGTTCGGCATAAAGCTAAATTGTTGCTCACTGACCTGCACTTCTTCCTTTTTCCAACCATCTAACAGTCTTTCCCAAAGCTTCACTGCGTGGCTTAGTAGTTTAATATCTCACAAGTTTAAGCAATTCTTTCTAATACTATTCAGAATATCACCTTCATCCTTTGGTACTCTACCATTCTTATCCTTGATTATCTTGACCTGTTGGATGTCCTTGGATGCCTTGTCCATCTGCTTTGCTATTCCAAAAATCTTCTCCTGTCCACATGCAGTGTCCACGTTGACATACATTTTCTCACACGCCACCTTTTTATCCCTTGATACGGCAACTTTAGTATCTCACTTTGCTTCCAGGTACTTCGCTTTTTTTCTGTCGCCTCTGTCTCTGCACCAGGCTTTTTATCTCTTCTTTTTTCCTGAAATGCTTCTTGAACCTTTTCTGACCACCACCATGTATCTTTTTCCCTTTTCTTTCTTCCAGAGCTCTTTCCCAGTATTTTTTCTGATACCCTTTGGATGGTGTTAGCTGTTGTTTCCCAGATGACCGGCAATTCCTCCGATAATTTCTCTTGTAGTTCAGTTACAAATCGCACCTTCAACTCTTTGTTATTTCCACCATCTAATCCTGCTGGCTTCTTTCTTGATCTCTTAACTGTTGTCGTCATCTTCTCAGCCATCTCTGCTTCTCAGCCTTCTTGCATCACACCTATGGAACGTATGCACTCACAGCACAGACGTTGTCGCTTTCTACGTCCACCTTCATATACATCAGCCTGTCCGATATCCTCTAGACCGCTATCACTCCTTGTACCAGACTTTACTTTAAGATGATGCCAACTCCGTTTCTTGTTGTGAAAGACCCATGATAGCACAATTTGTAACGTCCTACCATAAGTCTAGCCTTGGATCCTTTCCATCTCGTCTCCTGCACACACAACACCCTTACATTTATTCTTTCCATCATATCTTCTACCTCTCGGGCTCTTCTTGTTAGACTACTAACGTTCAATTATCCCATTCTGATTAATGACCTTTTAATATATATATATATATAGTCACTGTGACATGAATATATTGATTATTGTTCAAACTCCATCTCAGACTGGAGTGTCAACATCTTTTGTAGAGATACAAAATATTTTTTTTAGAAAATGACAATTCTTATAGTAGGTAAGACGCTGAACACATTTTCCTGTAAAACATACTTCCATTTCAGGCTACAGCAGAATTAAAAATAGAAATTCCTACCACTAAACAAGGGTGTCACATTTACAAGTACATCTGGTTAACAATATTAAAAAAAATTCAGGTTTCAATCGAACCAGACACGACAGCTGCCTGATACGCCTATTGTAAATACTTACATCAAGTGCTAGTTCAAGATAATTCTTTGACTACAGAGTTATGTTCTAAAATAATCATCCAAAAAGTTTAACTTCAAGTTCCTGAAATCTGCAATATTTTTCCCCCCAAAAAACACTTAAATCTCTACCTTAACTCATATGTTTATGCATACGTTTTCACAACAAGTACAAAAAGAGTATAGCCTACAACCATTAAGAAAAAAGATGAGTCACCGAACAAATTTTACAATGACGGTAATTCGTTTAGTAAAAGTACAGATAAGCGTTAACATTTGATATGTGTCAGGTTTACCTTTTTATTTTCTTCACTGTTCTGGATCATCGAATATATGACGTAATTACATTTACAGTAGAAAAAAATACAGTAAAAAATATATCTTAATTCGGAGAGCAATAAAGGAAGCCTTCTTTCAAATGAGTAAGCTATAATGATTCAGAAAGTAAACTACAGGATACTGTGGAAAAAATTGTGATTGAAAGTGAGAAGTTTGGATTATCATTGAATGTTAGGAAAACGTTTTGAATGGTTATATTCAAGAAGAAAAAGTCTCCTAAGTGCCAGTTAATAGTAAATGTGCAAGCGATAAAACAAGTAAAACAGTTTAACTACTTAGGTAGTATTCTTACAAGCGATGGTAGATGTGGCACCGAAAAAAGAGAAGGATCGGAATAGCAAAGAAAGCTTTTAAAGATCTAGCAAATATTTTGACAGACAGAAAGATCAAGTTGGATACAAGAAAAAGAATATTAAAATCTTATGTATGGTCAGTTCTTTTATACGGTTGTGGAACATGGACAATAAGCAGGAATATGGAGGAGAAATAAAAATCTTTAGAATTATGGTCTTTCAGGCGTATACTAAGAGTATCGTGATTATATAGGCAAAGCAATGAAATTGTTTTAGACTAAGTCTAATTAACGTGATTACAAAGGGCCAAATGTCTCTTTTTGGTCATATATGTAGAAAAGAAAAGCTTGAAAATTTAGTTAGAACAGGAAAGATTGAGAGAAAGAGAGCTCGTGGCAGACAGCGACAAGGCTATATGTCTAGCATCAGCAAAAGAATTGGTCATTCTTGGTCGGGAAGTGAAATCATCCAACATACAAAGGACAGAGACATTTGGTCGATAGACTGGATACGTAGATAGATGGATAGATAGATAGATAGATAGATAGATAGACAGATAGATAGATAGATAGATAGATAGATAGATAGGTAGATGGGTAGATAGGTAGATAGGTAGATAGGTAGATAGGTAGATAGGTAGATAGGTAGATAGGTAGATAGGTAGATAGGTAGATAGGTAGATAGGTAGATAGGTAGATAGATAGACAGATAGATAGATAGATAGATGGTGNTAAGTCTAATTAACGTGATTACAAAGGGCCAAATGTCTTTTTTTGGTCATATATGTAGAAAAGAAAAGCTTGAAAATTTAGTTAGAACAGGAAAGATTGAGAGAAAGAGAGCTCGTGGCAGACAGCGACAAGGCTATATGTCTAGCATCAGCAGAAGAATTGGTCATTCTTGGTCGGGAAGTGAAATCATCCAACATACAAAGGACAGAGACATTTGGTCAATAGACTGGATACGTAGATAGATGGATAGATAGATAGATAGATAGATAGATAGGTAGATGGGTAGATAGGTAGATAGGTAGATAGATAGGTAGATGGTGAACACATAAAATAAACCTCTACCTCTCATAGTTACAGTTACAATGCTGTTGCCAAAGCGAGAGGGATTTACCTCACTAATGCTGTTTGGTTTAGATAGCATTAATGTATTTCTGAGAACTTAAAAAAGGGATATATATATTAAGAATAAAAATTCTTATTTTTACTTGCAAACTTAAACATAAAACTTATGAAATGCGTGTGCAGATGAAAAGAGGTGAAGTCTTAGTAATGATAAGGGTCTTCAAATACCTTCCAGACAACAGAGATCAGGATTCTAGGCAATTTTTTAGAAAAACCGTTTCAAAATATCCTGCTGTTATTTTTCAACCCTTTATTTCCAAATACAAATTGTAAGGCAAACCATAATAATGCATTGCAGGAAGGCTTTTGGAGAACAGCAATGAAGTTTGAATAACAAAGTGTGAAGTATGCATTGAAGAAATTGCATGATTTTTATTGTGTTCTTTGGCGTCGACATCCAGAGAAGGTGATTTTTTTATAGCAAAATGTTTTTCAGATCAGAGAGGAATTTATGATAATATTGTACTGTATTATACTGAATTTTTACTTTTAGCAAAAACACGCTGCAAGTCTGCATACAGTAAATTCAAAGAGCTTCTTACAATCTTGAAAAATAAACATCTGGTAATCACAACCAGGGGACAACCAAACTCAACCTATATAATATCTGTGTTGGTACATGGCTCTGAAATATAGACAATAATAGTTAGCACTCTCAGGAAAGTGCAACGCAACGATAAAGTCACGATTGGATGGATGGATAGATGGATGGATCTCGTCAACTCTGAAGTGAATGCTCCTATAATTCTCTTTTGTCTCAGATTAACACAAAGATACAACAGATATTATAACAACGAGTAGTTGGGGATGTCCATGTTGAACGTTGTACAGGGTGGAAATCACAGGTCTGTACATTGAAGGTAAATGGTTATTGAGGTCCATATAGACCAAAGTTGTCGTGAAATGATTTAGTGAAAGGCGACCTAGAGGGTAGCGTAGTATTAATCCATTGGACCTCCAAACATAGAAAGACTGACTTTGACCTCGACAGGACAGCCAGGCTTCACCCTCTCAAAAGAAATAATAAAGACTTGAGTAGTAAAAATTGGATAATACTGTTGATGCTGCTGCTGCTGATCATGGTGGTGATAATGATGATGATGATGATGATGATGATGATGATGATGATTGTGTCTGTACAAGGCCATATTAGAAATATCAGGAAAAAAATGTTGTAAAGTAGATGATAACCAAAATAAAGTTGACTTTAATAAAAACAAGGTAATGACCTTTGTTTTCAGTGATATTTATTTTCCATTTAAATTTTTTTTATTCTCAGCCATATTCACTGGGGAGTAGTTGTGGGACTTGCTTGGGTAAATGCTGCCTGTGGTTCGAACCCTACTGCTATAAATCTTGTAAGTAGTAATTTTTATGCCTTGCATAAAAGAGATATCTGCAATACAAACAGTCTCTAGATAGAGTAAAAAATGTAGGTTTTTTTAGATTTTGTAGATTTGCTGTTAATATTTATTTGATTTATACATGCATAAATATACACGGGCCTTGGATAATTCTATGGGTACGAAGTCATTTTCTTTTAAATCAATTTTATCATATAATTTCACCATGTCTAACAAAACAAATAAATAGAGCTCTTTCCAACTTTAAATAGAACAGAAGAATTTATTTATTTATATACACATTCACACATTTATATCTGTGTATATATTTAAAATATAATATCGAAGTGGTCGATGAAAAATGTGAAACTTTTCAATACTCCGAATTTCATGCTTTCCCAAGAAATCTTAAGTTGAAACTAAAAAATTTGTTACAAACAGGTTTATGGAGGATAAGCAATAGGAAAAAATACATAACATCATTGACGGGGGTTCATTCTTTCGTATTCTGGTTCAATAGACTGTTTGTTTATTTGTCTGTACTTCGAAAAAAAAGAAAATCTATTTCGAAGTGCAGACATGTAAACAAACACAGTCTATTAAACCACAGTACGAAAGACTTACCCCCGTCTACAATGTTAAATATGAAATTTTAGTGTTTATCTTTCAAGAACCTTTTTGTAACGAATTTCTTAGTTTCAACTGAAGATTCCTTGGGAGAGCATGAAACTCCGAGTACTAAAAGATTTTGCGATTTTTCATGGACCACCTTCATATTTTAATATACTGCTCTACTTACTTGTGTATGGAGCACTGTACTTTGAAAACAGAAATCAAACTGTAAATATTTACGTATATATATTTACACATATATGTATATATATGTAAATATTTTTACAATATAAAACAGAAATAAATTAGGCTGTTATCATTGGATTTTTTTAAGTTTCGTGTTCTCACGCTCATCAACTAAATTTAATTCAAAAATGCGGCAAAAACATTACAAGTTTGTAATACATTGACAAAAAATTGTGTATCCACTTTTCTTTATTCCTTCTTGACAGTATCTATTTGCAATTTTGAAAACGGTCTGATTTGAGGAGTTTTTACATAGGCTCTCAGCTTTTGGTAGTGATAATTTTTTTAGGATTTACTGTGGGTGCTTGGAGGATGTGTGGACAGCAGTATAGAATCGTTTGATCTCTTGTAGAGTTGAAAAGTGTTGTTTTTTTAGGTTGAGAATCACAACAAGGAAGTCAATAGAACATAGGCCTGTAACAACCTCGATCTGAAATCCTAGGGATTTTAATAAGTGTGTAATGTTGTTTCTCCTGATATCCGTTTTTTGGCCTCTCATGTTTCGGGGATCTATTGGGCCATCATCTATGTAAGGTTCTACACAATCTTTGACAATTAAGTTCGATAGCTTGTTCAGATCTTATGACCAAAATTGACTTTTGACCACCTAAACAAATATAAATGTTTTATTATTTTAGCTAGTGGCAGCTGTTGTGGTTGATTTGATGCCTATAATGATTTTTAAATAAGGGATTAGTTCCACGCGCTCAGTGCAAATTAAGTGAGAAAAAAATAAAGAATATTTAAGCTTGCAAAATTTTATTGTAACAGTTTTTCAAAAATACAACTTTTCTTCATTTACAAGTTAATTTCTTCCTCCAGTTGATCATCTTTCCTTCCAAAAGATTGGTGATGCAATCGGAAGCACTAGTCGATACAAAAGGCAGGATGATCAGCGTAATAAACACAAATAAACAACGACTCTCGCCTTATGCTATTGTTGTCACAATGTTTCTGGTCTTATTTATTGGTCTTATCTCATTTTCTTCCAAAATCTTTGAAAACATATGGCATCTTGGACAGTTTTTTAACGAGGGTCGCTTTCCCGTCTTCACTATAAATAAAAAATGTCTGAGTGATAGAGCAGTTCTTTCAGGTGCATGGGTCACGTGTCCAACAACAAAAGTTAAAAGTGTCAGATAGAGCAAAGTATGACTCAAGGAAAGTGTTAACATTATAGGTGATAAACATTGTAAACAAGAGAATGAACAAAACATAACAACAGTAATAAAAGAATGTCATTAATAATCGGTTGAGGAGAAAACAAACTCAGTTTTTTGTCTTCACAACATCAAAACAGCATGAGACAAGAAAAGGTTTTGTATAGAAAAGGAGAAATTTTGAAACGTCTGGTTGGTTTTTTCTTTCGATCTTTCTCTAGGATTGTTGTCAGGTTGTAAAAATTGGCAAAGGTCTTGCAGATGTTGTTTTCTGTCTTCTTCCAATAAAGTTACTGATCATTATTTTGGCAAAAGTCAATGAAGTGCTCGATTTACTTGTTTGAAGATTTTTCTTTGTAAAGATAAAACGCATAGGTCAGAAATATTCTGAAATATATACTCCTGCTTTTTTTGTAGCATCGCAATGTCTTCCTGATACCAGAGTGATAAGATAATATTTGGTTACTGCGATCGATTCCTGACTCGTTGTAGTCTCGTACAATGTTACATTTTTATTTTCCTTCATCGCGGCGATTTGTGACTTTAACTATCTTCGGTATGTGAGTATTTGAAATGGTCAACAGATCTCCTTCGTCCTCTCATGTACAAACAGTGATGTCATTTTTTGACCTCCAAAGCATATCTCCCTTTTTTAGTTTTCTCTAAGTCACTTCTGTAGGGTTTCGCTTTTTATCTTTTCTTAGTGGCCCTCCCACAAAAGTGTTTTTATTGGAAAGATGCTCGGTCTAAGAAACTGAATGGTAAGAGTTGTCTGGAAAGAAGTGATACCATTTGCTCAACAATTGTTTGATAATTTCAAAACCGTTGCTGTTCCCTGGCCAAGATTATGATCATGGTTGAAACCCTGACCTTCATACATTTGCAGATTAAGTACTAATCCATCAGGTGTACAAAGCTCATAGAATTTTATACCATATTTGTGGCACTTGCTTTAATGTATTGTTGAAATATTAAACGTCCACGCCACAACCTCATCTATTAGTTAATAGATTTTTCAGGCATCACTATATCAAGCATTACGTCATTTTTGATGGTCAATTAACATCCGAAGTTTGCTAAGTCTGTCATTTTCAAAGTTTCGTTTTTTACCACAGCTGAAAAAGCGTAATACAGATTCGAATCTCTTTCTACTGAAGAAAGAAGAAAAATCTTTGTTTTAGTAAAAATAATCCGTGCTCCAATATTTTTTGTAAAATGGTAGAGCTTTGATACACATGCTGAAAATTACCTCTATGACTGCTTTTATTCATCAAGGTCAACATTCTTCCAACTATTCCACATAGACCTTCTTCGCAATGTATTGATTACGTTGTCTGCTTATTTATTCGTTTTTCTCACCAAATCCTCAAAAAATTGTAAGTGAATATCAAATTGCAAAACTGCATGGGTTTGGAATCTATCTTTCATCCAGGTCTCTCAGTGAATGCAAAATCTTTGATAATTGGTGATCCATCTTTCCAGTCATCATCACTCCCATCTGAGTATCAGAATCGTCATTGTTAGGAGATTAAATCTATGGTGGATTATCCAGAACTTAAGAATTACATCGTTTGTTGTGACAATATCTGTTTCGTACCCCTTTTCTAACTCCATATCCTCTCACACGAACTCTTTTATGTGATTGTGATCCTCTTGTATGAGGGTCTCTCTTTTCCTAATGAGTGACCACAGCAATATTTCTTCCACAATGATCATTTTTGGGATTCGAATCTAGTTCTGAACATAAACTAGAATCACCAAAATTGTGGTCCAACGAATCAGCTGAATTCATCTATTCCAAGTCCTAGTCTTTTATGATTGCCTCAAAAACCTTTTTTTGCTGTACATCGGCTTTTATGGCTTGTAAAACATGCAAGGGAAACAGAAATAAGAGCCTACGTAAGCCGTACAACGTTTTCTCAAAAGTTTGGAAAAATAGCATCAAAGAAAATATTTATGAAGTGTAAAAAGAAATTGAAATCTCATCGTTCAGTATGCAAAGAATTAAAATGCCTTTCATTGAACTTTCACCAATTGTGATAACGCTTGCCATTCTCCTTGATACTTGACATGCAGAATTTTATATGTAATATATAATGCATGATAAATAACAATTTTGTAATCATTTATTTATATTTTTGACAGTTTACCCCGATGAAGACTACTGGTACACACGGTGTCGTATCGCACGAACTGGCTCATAATCTAAATATGGGACATGGTACTATTTATATTAAAAACCTTTATTTGAATACAATACTTGTTTTGCTTTTATTGCGGGTATGCGGGTTCAACCTGAACCTCAGGGAATAGATAACCCTGCCCTGCACAATCCCCTGGACACCCTTTGGCAAGGTGTACCACCCGGTTTAGCCACCCCTTCCAGGGTTACGGAGCCTTCTTCTGTTCTGTCGGTTCGTCCTGCTAGAGAGGGGATGAAGCATTCCTGGGCATATGAACTTCCTTGATGAGGTCACTGGCCGGGGATGGTCACTCACTGCCTTGTGAGCAGGTCTTTTGACCAAAGGCTAGGCCCACCGCCAATAACTGTGGTTGGTGTCAGGAAGGGCATCCGACCAGAAAAACAACTGCCAATTCAAAAATGCGAATGACTAAACAAAATAATATCATACCGGATCGGTCGCGGCCCGGGTTACCAACGACCGCCTTTGCCTTGGGAGACCAGCGAGGTATTGGAAAATATACGACTGGCTACAAAAGCAGAAGGAAACGTGGAGGAAGAAGGGTAAGAAGTAAAAAGGAAAAGCGATGGAAGGAAGACCGAAAACAGGAGCTCACGATTGGTACTCTCAATGTTGGTACAATGACAGG
>RDPX01000165.1:611410-622651 GCA_003991215.1 Morbakka virulenta | reverse complement strand
CTTGGAGTCACAAGAAAGGACATGATCAGAAATGAAAGGATCAGAGGCACCATCGGGATATGTGACATCGCAGGAAAGCTGAGAGAGACACGGCTAAGGTGGTATGGACATGTGCAAAGGAGGGAGGAGGATCACATTGCTAAAAGGGTGCTGAACATGGAGCTGCCTGGCAAGAGAAAGCAGGGAAGGCCAAGGAGGAGATGGAAAGACTGTGTGGGAGATGACATGAGGGAACTTGGCTTGACCGAGAAAGACGCACGTGACCGACTCAAGTGGAAGAAGTCAATTCGCTGTGGCGACCCCTGAAAAGGGAAACGCCGAAAGAAGAAGAAGAAGAAGAAGAAGAAGACTTGTTTTGCTTTTATTATGAAAGTTATGTTGTACATTTTGTGAGCCTTTTTAGAGAAGAAGCCACTTTGAGGATATTGGGAAGCTCACTGATACTTGTTCTGATTATGCCAATTGATAGGAAGTCTATCATTTATTCTGTAGCCCATATGAAGCTTTACCACATAAAAACATATCTGTATATGTGATACCCATATTTATGATTTCCTTCCTAAGTATGAAGATATTTTGGATAGACACTTTTGGAAATATATTTTAAATAATTCTTTAAAGATATTTTAGAAGAATAACATTTTTATAGCTCCTATTTGGAAGAGTTTTTATGACCAGTTAATTAATATGTAAAAATAGAGCTTTCCCTGTATGGATGTATTTTGATCTTGAAATGAAGATAAGCAGTGGTTTTGTTGAGGTTTTTAGAGAACTGCAACAGTTGGTTCCAAGCTGATGCCTTTGAAAATTAAGACATTGAAAGAGTGCAAAAATAGAAATAGTGGCTCTGTAACTCATTAACTTACAAACTGTCTTCTAGAAGCAAACTTTATCTTGGGGATTTTTGACAGCTCTTTTTTGTAACAAAAGACAAATGTAATGAGTGACATATGTTTCTATTTCTCTGTTTACCTATTAAGATGGAAAGACTTGCAAGTGTTTAAACAAAAACGGTGGCTGCGTGATGGGTGCTGGTGGAAAGTAAAATCTTTTTTGTTATTTCATTTTCTTGTCTGCATGCCCGAGTTTTTATTCACTTGTTGATGTTTGCATATACGTATTTGCATCATTGCAAGATGTTTATATTCCTGCATCTTTGTGCTAAAATTAAGTATAGTTTGAACACGCAAACAAAAAACTTTTTATAATATATATATAATTAAAGATATTCTAAAATATAGAAAAGTTGAACTTCATCGTATTTTACTTCCTGTATGTATTCATGTATGTATGCATGTATGTTTGCATGCATGTATGTATGTATGTATGTATGTATGCTGAAATCATAGACGGCTATCGTCTGTCAAGATGGAGTAATCACTATCAGCATGTATGTATGTATGTATATTTGTATGTATGTATGTATGTATGTATGTATGTATTTTTCTATGTATGTATACATGTATATATCAATGTTTCTTTGCATGTACGCACATATGAATGTAAATATTGATCTAACTATATTTGCAAATCACTTCTCAGAAGACAATTCTAAGAAAGAAGAAGCAACCATTTTTCTCCATGTACCTATATATAATCTATAATATAATATAATATAATATAATATAATATAATATAATATAATATAATATAATATAATATAATATAATATAATATAATATAATATAATATAATATAATATAATATAATATAATATAATATAATATAATATAATATAATATAATATAATATAATATAATATAATATAATATAATATAATATAATATAATATAATATAATATAATATAATATAATATAATATAACATAATATAATATAATATAATATAATATAATATAATATAATATAATATAATATAATATAATATAATATAATATAATATAATATAATATAATATAATATAATATAATATAATATAATATAATATAATATAATATAATATAATATAATATAATATAATATAATATAATATAATATAATATAATATAATATAATATAATATAATATAATATCATATAATATGTGGGTACAAATTGTTTGTGTTGTTTGAAAATGAATATTAGGTATCGTAGTGAATAGTACGTGGTGTCACAGGTGTAATTCTCCTGTAAATGTATTATTGATACATGGTATGTAGGTACTTTGCTTATTTGTATTGGTGATATTAATGTTATGTGTGGAGGTGACGCTTATTAATGCATTACGTGCATTGATAACTTTAAATAAGATGCAGGCAAGTGAAATGTTTGTGTCACTTGTAAGTTGCCTGTATCTAATATCTCTTGGATACATATCAGGTAAACATCATGTGATTAAGCAACATAAATGGATGTGTGAATGTATCTTCTGGGCCATGGGTAATCTATATAAGTGCAATGTACGTATAATATGCGTTCTTCCTTGTGTGACAGTACTAACTGGCCATGCATATCATAGGTAAGCCATTTGCTGAAAATACTGATGTTCCTGTTATCTAAAGAAACTTTATCTATGGGAACTTTATCCATGCTTCATTTGTGTGTATGTTATTTGCAACTGGTGAGTAGCAGCGTGCTATGTAAGTGGTTTACGTAGATACTGTTTATTTATGTGATATTTGTAAATCTTGTTCATGCGATATGCTTTTGTGTCACTGTTGTACATGTCAGATTGTGCATGAGGTTGCCTAATACTGATTGATAATTCCTTTGTCCAACCATAAAATAGATTTTGGTGTATAAGACCCTAAAACATTAAACAATTATTTAGCGTATTATAGAGCATGTGTTATTGTATTGCTCTGTCTCCTATCTTCTCCATATAGCTCAAAATCTGATGCAGTAGTGGCAATTAACAGTTTGTATGTGGTCCAGTATTGCACCAAACCATAGAAACAGAAGTATGCTTCAATAGTTCAACGACTGAAGTTAAATTTAGAAATCTTACAAAAAATATAGTAACTTTGGCTAGTTATTTTGATCAGTTTTCAGTTAATTTGGTCTGTCGGTGGTCCACATATTGATAGTTATTAGTCCAGGTATTTATTATTGTTAATCCAAATATTTAGAAGAAACTTTCTTTCCCCTTAGTTGTCGCTTGTGTGGCTTTTCTGACTGTTGCATGAATTCGTTTACCCAAAAAAGTTTTACATGTCTCAGTGATTACCCTACAAAGGTACGAGTATCTAAAGATTTTAACCTAGTTTGCATATAGCAGTTTTGATTTATTTTAGTGTGACTGAGGCTAAAAGCCGATTATTTGAGCAACGGTATTTGTGAATAAAGAGAGTCCAGATGGTTTGCATGACGGTTGCTGTTGCTGTTGACCTACTTTGAACTCTATATCAAACTGTCAATGAAAACAAACTTATAAGTTGTTAATCAATGTGATTTTGAATAGAGTTTTGTTGGCAGTAATGAAGCAATCACGCACAGTTGGATATCATAATTAGTAACATTTTCCAATTTCCAACTAGTTTTCGAAAAATTATAAGCTTTTCCACTCAACTATGGTTGAAGGGTAAAAGCTTGAATAGAAGCCGAAGAAACACAGTCCACAAACTCTCCAGCAATGAAATTGTGATATGACTGCCTAATTTCATCCTGGAATATAATTTAGATGTAGAGCAGGCTGCTGTGGCTTGGTAAAAGTACAAGAAAGGTATAGATAAACTTTATCAAAGGCTTCTTTGTAAAGGTTTACTTTTGTTATTTCAATTTTTCATTCATACTTTTAAAAAATCTTTTTTAATTGTTTCCCTCTTATAGTTTTTTCCAATTCTTCCATTTTAAGTGAGACTTGGGAGTGGCTTAAACAAGAAAACTCATGATAAGTTGTTAGTTTTAACACTCAGCATATGCATTTCATCACTACAACAACAGGATAATATGCTTGCAAAGTGATTTTGACATGTAAAAGGACGCATGCTTCGTGGTATGGTGGGAATATAAAACATCGGGTCCCATTAGATCAATGGAGGGCACTCCTTTTTCTCTCGGCTAAATTTTGCAATAAAGAATACAATCCTTCTTAAAAAATTCGAGTTTAGACCGACAGGGAGACAGGTACACCCAACTCTCAAACACATCTACATTATTAAACAGATAGCGTCCGAAGAGTCTTATAGGGTGTAGCTATAAGATCAAGTTGAATATGACGATGAAGAAGTAGTTAAAGCCAGCGGGGTCCTCAATATTTTGCAGACTATATTCAATTCCTGTATTATGAGTACATTTGGAACTAATATTTTAGTAAAGTTGAAATACAACCAAAAGGAAATGAAGCTTATGTGGGCGGATCAGCTGGAGACATTTGAAGGTTCTTTAGGTTTAAACATTGGACATCGTATTTTCTACACTCAATCAACTTATTAAACTTACAATTGCTGAGAAAAGGATAGCTTGAATCATGAAATAGATTATAAGGGCTTAAGGACTACATATTAATTTAATTGGATAGATAGGAAGCTATGACTCTTTTAGTCAAATACACAATGTATACAATGTGTTTCTATAGATAGCTAGAACAAGGACGTGATACTTGCAAGTAAATAAAAATCATCAACTTGTTTGACCTTGTGCCTTACTGGTGACGGTTCTCAGCTTTTTTTATCTACTAGTTCGATAACTATATGTAAGTTATACTACATAATCAAGGCCTATCGGTGTCAGCAGAGAGATAGTTCTCAACAGTTATAATGCCTAAGCCATAAATAGCATCAAACATGCTATAGACACGTTTTTATTTATTGCTTAAATTGACCATACACATAAAGCTCACTAATGGTACGATTTTTGCTGATAGTGCTAATGACTGATGGACTATTTTAGTAATGAGATAAGGTAAAAATAAAACGTTGTTCAAAGTGGATATTGTGAAGAGTGGAGGGGTTTAAGTGTGAGAAGAATTGCTTTACTTTGACGTTAGTTTCTTATGACTCCGTAACATATTTTTTTCAAAAGTAATATCTTATTTTTAGACATTCAAACCAGTTTGTGGAAATGGAATTATTGATCTAGGCGAAGAATGTGACTGCGGAACACCTGAGGTTTGAATTTTTTTTTTATTCTATCTATTTCTATACCTTTTATAAATTTTTGTTGTCTTTGAATGTAAAATTTTCTGAAGTACATATTTTTGCAAAAGAACTCCATCAACATCATAAATATTTTTACCTCCTGCCAACCACCCCGCTTAGTATGCATGTATGCATTTGCTTTGTATTTTTCTTTGGCAATTTGTATTTCTTTTTCATGTGTTACCCCTCCATCATATGTAATTCACATTATCAATGATATAATTATCCTTATCCTCTGTGTTCTGCTTCTTTGGTAGTCGAGGACATCCCATAGATGCAATCAGACCTTAATGATATAATACCTAGAGGGAAGAGCATTTTAACGAAATCTAGTGACACGAACTTGGGCTATTTCTAAACAGTTCAAAACAATGTGGACTAACATTGTAAGCTCTTTGGTACTAAACCTTGTCGTTTATCAATTAAAGCCCTAAATGACTTGACTGATGTGACTTCATGGTATAAGTAGTTCTCTAGTTTTAGCTCTTGGCATTATTTAAAAACTGAATGCTACCAAGTGTAAACACACAAGCATACACACACAAACGCGCAAATCTCTCTTTATGTATATCTTTCTCTTTCTCTCTCTCTCTCTCTCTCTCTCTCTCTCTCTCTCTCTCTCCACACACAAATATTGGTAGTTTATTTTTCCATTTATCTATAAATAATACTGTATTAAATCACTATTACAAAAGGACACCATCTTATAGTTCTCTTGAGAAAGTAGATGGCGTTTGTTTACTAGCAGAAAATTATTTATGTAAAAAGAACCCTCAACATTCACGCTATCAATGGGTATATTCCTTAAAAGCTGGGCATCCTCAACAGTCCAATACTCATTTTTCTGAGATAAAGTGAGATTCAAGTGATATCTGAATTTACATCTGTGATGTCAGCGCTCAGTTATTGTATTGTTTTTTGGTCCATTATTCTTGTGTAAAAACGTCGTTCAGTTTTCCTTCCCCGTTTGTATGCTGGATCGTTGTAGCAAGGGCAAAAGATTAAGTCACAGGCAAAATCGTCCAGTTGCACGATTATTTCAAGCAATTGGCTGTAATTTGTTGGGGTGCAGACCAAATATCTCTAGACGTTTTTCTTCTAAAGGTCTTGTATATTTGCGATCCCAACTGCTTCGTCGTTGTCCAGGTTCGTGTTTAACTGGGTCAAGATTCTGTGCGTAGTATTTTGAAACACTGAACCGGGTGTAACATCTGGTTTTCACTGGCTGTGAGAGCGGAGATAAATTCAGCTAAAGATATCCCAAAGCATGATTCTTTGCGATACCTATGGAAAGAAGATCATTTTACCCAATGGAATTCGGTGTATTTACTTTATTGGAGTGCTTTTGTACAGCTTGTACGACATTGTGAAGTTCATGAGCCACGCAGTAACATGTATCATCTGAGAAATAGAGTGCAAATTTTTTGATACGTAGGGCCTTTTGTGTATGCAACTGCATTAATTATAAGTAATAAGACTGTCATATTTGATCTCTGGCCAAAAATATTGAGAGCATTGGTAAAGGGTTTGCTCAGTCGTAACAATGTTCGCTCTTATTTAAAACGTAGTATTCAGCAAATGTACTTCATTTAAGATTGCAGAGTAT
This sequence comes from Morbakka virulenta, assembly GCA_003991215.1. Classification (NCBI taxonomy): domain Eukaryota; kingdom Metazoa; phylum Cnidaria; class Cubozoa; order Carybdeida; family Carukiidae; genus Morbakka; species Morbakka virulenta. The sequence continues at coordinate 615,969 of RDPX01000165.1, read as the reverse complement.
TCCAAAGCATCAAAAATCACATTTGCCACAAAACCCTGGAGGTGTCCGTGGATTAATCAATCGAAACCTCATCTTTAGATCATCGCAAAACTTTATAGCTCTGGATAATTAACCATTGTAACAGTTCTTCTGCAAAGATGAATGCCTCGGTTGGTTTGTTAGGTCACAATTCACTTTTTGTCACAATAAACGCAGTACAGCAACTTTCCACTTGCATAGGTTTTGAAATTATGTGGACATTCAATCCAAAATGATTTTGTATTTTAAATCGCTATCGCAAATTGGCATAAAATGAGACATGTGGTAATTTTGATGAGTTCTAATCCACATTACAGCTCTAGAGAATGACCCTAATTCTCACTGAAATATTTAGCATCGTTCATTTTGTGAAACATTACACCAACGGGAGCGATTAAGTGATGACGTTGCGTCCTTAAGTACTAAGTATCAATGGTTTACTGGGAAAGCCTCAGGATAAATGCAATTTGTAGGCCAACAGTAAACTTTGCAGCTACTTGATCAAGGCACAGAAAGAGTGGTTTACGTTTGACATTTCACTCATTTTGTGTTGTAATGGTTGATTGTCCAATGTATTGCACCTACTACACCATTTTTAAATTGTCATTTTAAGTAAAATATGCGTTAAATACGCACGAAAAGCTAAAATGTGCGTGAAATGTCCAAAATATGCATTTTGTGCACAAAAAACTGGACTATGGACTCATTTGCTTTGTATGGGAAAACCCTGGCCCTTGAATGCTCTCTTACAATGAAAATCATCCAATGAAGACTTATCTAATCCCTTAATGCATTGTAGAAAAATATGTAATTGTACAAAGTCCTTTTCCAATTTATTGGGTAGATGGTAAGTCATTTATTCCTTCCCTGCCAAATAACTGAACTCAATAAAACTGACGAAAAAAGAGAATAGAAAAACAGTTTAATAAGTGATGGTCTAAAAATGAAGTTCCTAAATTCTAATTTTTCTGTATGTCTTAGAACTGTCGCAAGAAGGATCCTTGTTGCATGCCCTACATGTGCCGTTTGAAGATAGGCAGCCAATGTAGTGACTTTAAACACCCAAAATGTTGCAGCAAATGTATGGTAAGTAATAACAAAATATCCAAAGAAAATTATATTATGGTGTATATAATATATTACTAATAAGTGCATGTTAGTAAGTGAAAAATGAAGTTCTATTGTCCAGTTGATAACTGAAGGAGAGGAAGAATGAAATCTAAATGAGCAGCCGATCGATAATTCAATTCGAAGATTTTAGTTTACTCTTCCTTTGAACCTATCAAATTATCGTTAGCCTCCTTAATGGTTCAAATATATGGGATAATATTCTTAATATACTTTCAAAGTAAGTAAGTATATTCTCCCTTTTCCAGTACCCTTCTGGTCATTTTCTGATGCTGTTTATTTGGGTTTTATATGGATCTAACAATTTGGTCACTGAATTGATGGCTTAGTATATCTGAGGCGGAAAACTTCTCGATGAATTGTATGGTTGTAGTAGAAGTTGTTGTTGTGGTGGTGGTTCTGGTAGAAATAATACTAGTAGAACTGATACTACCGGTAATGGTAATCTAAAAACTTTGGGATTTTACTTCTTTAGGCTTCGTGTACCTTACCGCCTTAAAATGACAGAATTAGTTCATGTACCTTAATTAAAAAAAATTTTTTTTTTAGTTTTGACGTCATTTTCCCCCCAGCAATTGGGGCTCAGACGGTGCCCTTTAAAGGGACTTTAATTTGGCAGTGAGGAATTTCTTGTACCTTAATGTAGTAAAGAATTAAAGAATACTATATATTTTTATTTCTTTTTTTGGTAGAAGTTGCTTCCACTGTCTTTAATTAAAATAAGTAATATTTATGGCTATTCTTAACATATATACAAATGTAAATTTGTTAAAAATATGCGTGTTATTTTTTTGATATTTGATTTCCTATTTACGCTTTAAACCATGATTATCATTTTCTTTCAACTCACATTTTAAGTATTGCTCATTCTTTTCTCAGTTCAAACCTCAAGGAGTACTTTGCAGAGATTCCACTGGACCTTGCGATTTACCTGAATATTGTACAGGACAAGCAGCTACAGTAAGCTTGTATACAACTGTTTAATGCTCTGAATTTTTTGTCAGCAAGCATCATTGATATGTATAGAAAAGAAAAATTTTCATAGTATGGTTTACTTCTCGTATTAAAACTTTAAGCACTAAATGAGTTTTTATTTTGTTTCAAATCTTCCTTCTATCTGTATCGGTCACCCTTTAACTATTCACTTATTTATATCTGATTTCTTTTTTACATCTTTATTTTGACACATGATTTTGCATGGGCTGGCAAAGCATTTCATAGTATCCAGAATTTATTTCTCATGGCTTTAAATTTAATCATTACTCACATATTATATTCTCAGTCTGTGTGGTTAGTCAAAATACATAAATATTAACTCTGTTCAAAGGGACAGTCTGTATAATAACTATGATTGATAAGATGGTTAAGGCAAAATACCCACATGTTTAATGTATAAGTTTTGTATACACGTCTATTGTTCTTATCGTCTTCTATTTTCAGTGTCGTCATAAATATATAAATCTACCAATTATTCTTCTGCATCAAGTACTGGAATTAAAATCCCAATGTTCCTAATAAAACTTAAGACATATAAATAAGACGGTACCCTTCAAAGAGACTTCTGTTTTGTGAGGAATTTCTTGGTTGGATGCCCTTCCTGACGCCAACCAATGGCTTTTTCTTTTGTTAAGTTCCAACATTCTGTTCGTTTGCTCAAGGAATCGAACCCAGAACCTCTTGGTCACTATGCAACTGCACCAACCATTAAGCCACGCCCCCTCCAATGTTCCAAATATAACATTATACAGATATCTAAGTAATCCTATAGTGGCTTATTTTATCAAAATGTAAAAGAGAGAGTTAATTTTCGGTCTGAGGAAAATATAAGAACTACATTACCTTGATTTTACAGTTATTAGTGAAAGAATAAATGATAATATAAAATCAAGGTGCAGATATCAACAAAGAATAAATTTGACTTTTGCATAGATTATACAGATTCATAATTATTTGGGTTTGAAGCAAATATGTTATTTTTGGGTTGATATGATTTTTATATATGAATATGTATCTAACCATAAGTGTTAATTTTAACATACTTAAGAACTGCATTATCAGTGCTAGTTCTTACGTAGGTACCGACCACATGCGATTGTTTTGCAATTGAGGAAACCCAAGTCACTTCACTCGAAGTTGTATTGAGAGCACAGTAGATCATAGAACCTTTTCGGAATTTGAAATTTTTTTACAAATTTTTTTCAAATCCTAATTAGCTTATTTTTCCTCGGACCTCGATTTGGAGTCCCGAAGAGCCCCTACCTTAACCTGGGGGTGACTATGTTGTCGTGTGCATAATATTTTGTTCTTTCTATTTTTAGTCTCTCTTATTTTATCTTCCAAAGACAGTCTGTAGAGAAATAGTCTAGATACCAATATATTCCAGAACAGTATTGACCCAACCTTACAGTCTATACAAGTACTTTTCCTTGGTTGGGAAATTATGCCTGTAGGGATTTTAGGAGGAATGTACTTACCAAAGATTTTATCACTTACAGTTGCAAGGCCAAACAAAGTCCTTGTTCATGTTTTGAATATGCAATTTTCAAATGATGTTAAGCATGTAGGTCTTTGCAGACATATAGTTTTATTTATTAGCTTGAATAATTTATGCAATGCATTGTTTTTAGTGTCCGAAAAATAGTTATACGAAAGATGGAGTTCCTTGCAATTCAAAGCTTGTGGTAAGTAAATGTATGGAACTAAAGTCACGGGATTTGTTAACATTTAAGGTATTAGAATTATGGTTTAGCCATAATAAAATCGTAATGCAACTTAATAGTAAAATTTGCTTGAACTTGTTTCAGTTCCAGGTGATGCACTTTGTTTTTAAGTGATTATAATGATAGCCATAAAATAAAAGGGTAAGCAAGATTTACTTAACAAAAGAAATCCATGTAAAAAGTATATATTTAGGACCTCATACAATAGAGAGAAAAAACCATTTTATTAACTAATACATTTAGGATACTTAGGATATTTAGGATATTTAGGATATTTAGGATATTTAGGATATTTAGGATATCTAGGATATTTAGGATATTTAGCATATTTAGGATATTTAGGATATTTAGCATATTTAGCATATTTAGCATATTTAGCATATTTAGCATATTTAGCATATTTAGCATATTTAGCATATTTAGCATATTTAGCATATTTAGCATATTTAGCATATTTAGCATATTTAGCATATTTAGCATATTTAGCATATTTAGCATATTTAGCATATTTAGCATATTTAGCATATTTAGCATATTTAGCATATTTAGCATATTTAGCATATTTAGCATATTTAGCATATTTAGCATATTTAGCATATTTAGCATATTTAGCATATTTAGCATATTTAGCATATTTAGCATATTTAGCATATTTAGCATATTTTTCGTCTATTTAGTATTTTTAGCATATTT
>RDPX01000165.1:570116-599717 GCA_003991215.1 Morbakka virulenta | reverse complement strand
ACCAGATGCAGAGGAAAGCGAACAATTTTGGTCTAGTATCTGGGGAAACGAGGTACAACACAATAAGGATGCAGGATGGTTGAAGGAATTAAAAGATGAATGTGGGGAAACAAGACAGGATGACATAATGATTGACTGTGTAATGGTATCAGCACAGGCAAAGAAAATACCAAACTGGAAAGCACCTGGACCTGATAGGGTCCAAGGATACTGGATAAAAAAGTTGACATCACTGCATGACAGGATTGCCAAACAAATGAATGAGATGATAAATAGCAGGGTTCCTGTACTTGCCTGGACGACAATGGGCAGAACACTGTTGTGCCAGAAAGACCTGCAGAAAGGTAATGTGGTTGACAACTATAGACCAATATCTTGCCTACCACTCATGTGGAAACTGATGACAGGAGTAATTGCTGATAGTGTATACAAGATGCTAGAAGAAAGTGATGTTCTACCAACAGAACAGAAAGGATGCAGAAAAAAGAGCAGAGGAACGAAGGACCAACTTTTGATTGACAAGATGATCCTCACTAATTGCAAAAAACGACAAAAGAATATCGCCATGGCATGGGTGGATTATAAAAAAGCCTATGACATGGTAACCCACTCCTGGATAGTCGAATGTTTGAAAATGGCACAAGTACCACAAAATGTAACAAGTTTTCTTCAGCGATCAATGAGGAATTGAAAAACGGAATTGACGTCATGTGGAGAGTCTCTCGTAACGGTCAACATTAAGAGAGGAATCTTTCAAGGAGACAGCCTTTATCCACTTATTTTTGTAATTTGTATGATACCTTTGTCAAAAGTATTGCGCAAGGCTGAAGCAGGGTACAGGCTTGGAGAAGTGAAAATCAACCATCTTTTATTCATGGATGATTTGAAGATGTTTGCTAAGAACAAGAATGAAATTGATAGTCTTGTGTCGACAGTGCAAGTGATAAGTCGGGATATTGGAATGCAGTTTGGGGTAAAGAAGTGTGACGTTATCATCATGAAACGAGGGAAATTGGTCAAAAGTGAAGATATAAGACTAACAAATGGAGAAAGTATTGGGGAGGTTAGTGATGAAGGATACAAATTCCTTGGTATTTTAGAGCTTGACAAGATAAAGGAGAAGGAGACGAAAGAATTATTCCGAAAGGAATACTTGCGACGATTCAATCTCATTATGAAATCAAAATTGAATGGTGAGAACAAAATATTTGCAGCAAACAGCTTGGCAGTGTCACTTATGTGATATGGAGCAGCATACTTAGATGGACTAAGAATGAGCTTCAAGAGATCGACAGAAAAACAAGAAAAGTTATGACAATAAACAAAGAACTTCATCCAAGGAGTGACGTTGCAAGAACATACGTTTCACGAAAGAGGGGTGGAAGAGGTTTGATGAGTTGTGAGAACTGTGTAAAGGGAGAAGAAAATAACCTGAGTTGGTACATAAATAACAGCAGAGGGATTCTCTTGAGAAAAGTAGGGGAAGTCAGTATAGTTAATACCGAGGAAGCAATGGAACCAAATGATTACAAAACGTCTAAGAGCCAGGAAATGGAAGAGCAATGGAAACAGAAGGTGGTGCATGGACAGTTTTTGAGGGACAAGGAAGGAGTGAATTGGGATAAATCATGGCAATGGCTTGCAAAAGGAGATTTGAAGGGATGTACAGAAGCATTGATATCCAGTGTTCAAGAACAAGCTTTAAGAATGAATTACAGAAAGTTCCATATTGATAGGAATGCTGATTCCCCACTGTGCAGAATGTGCAGAGAAAAAGGAGAAACTATTAGTCATCTGGTTAGTGAATGCGGAAAATTAGCTCAAAGGGAGTACAAGAAAAGACATGACAATGTGGCACGATATATTCATTGGCAACTTTGCAGCAAAGGAGGCTTGGGAAGAGCTGAGAAATGGTATGAACAGCAACCCGAAGCAGTAATTGAAAATGAGAATTTCAAGCTCTTATGGGATTTCACCATTCAGTATGATAGATTTATTGAAGCAAGGCGGCCAGATATTGTGTTGGTAGATAAGAGGAACAAAGAAGTGAAAATAATCGATATTGCCGTGCCAGGACATTCAAGAGTAGCAGAAAAAGTACTTGAAAAGATTGAAAAGTACCAAATGTTAAGAGAAGAAATAGGTCATGTATGGCAAATGAACAAAGTTACGGTGATACCAGTAGCAATTGGAGCATTGGGAGTCATTTCAAACAAGTTTGAAAGACACATGGAGAAAATGGGTGTGAAGATTGAGATGGCAATTATTCAGTAAACGGCACTGCTTGAAACAGCGAGGATATTGCGAAAAGTCTTGTCTCTTTAGAGAAACAGGAGAAGGAACTTTGAGACCACTGGTGACTTGTTGTTACCCGCTCTCAAAGATAAAAGAACAAAAGAACTTTCCAGACAAACATGTCTGAAATTTACATTATTGACAATAATAATAATAAAAATATTTAAGAATACAGTGATTTAACTCTAGGTTTCTGAAACACAATTTTTCAAACGATTTTCTAGAAGTATTTGAAAAAAGGATAATTTGCACGAAAATATTGAAACAGTACGTTAAAGCTTCAAACGCTGATGCACAACAATCTTGGTCAAATTGAAGCTTTTCTGAAGTTTCAAATTTCAACATCCAAGTATGTCGATTACTTTGCCTGCTCCAAGAATTCTTTTATACTTTCTCACTTTTTGTGGTTTAATGAATTTGCTTTTCTAAGAAAATGGACAAACCAACCAATCAATAATTAAAATAATGAATAATAATAAAATTATTATTAGTATTAATAATAATAACAAAGTTCATGTCCAGCATGACAGCCTCCACAGGGAGATGGTATTCACCAGCCAGACGAGAAAACTTAACCCCGGCTACCGACCAGTAGCTTTAGAGGTTAAGCACCTTCCTCAATATATTGGTGGTTCCAATGATGGTAGATGCTTGGAGTCCACCCAAGACATCAGGAATGCCCAACTCTTTCAAACTGCGCTCCAAGCGCTTCGTCACCACTCCTAAGCTTCCCACAATGATTAGGACAACGCTGGTACATACGCTGTGTAACTTTCGGATTTGTTGGGCCAAGGGAGAATACTTAGTGATCTTTTCGTCTTCCTTAGCTGTCACATTTCGATCGGAAGGCACAGCAAAATCTACAACCAGCCATCTCTTCTTAGTGCGGTTAACAACAACAACATCCGGACGATTACATTCCACCTGTTGCATTGTCTTTACTGATCTATCTTATCAAACTTCAAACCTACCATCTTCACTCTTTCTAACTTTGTCAGGCACCTCTTCAAACCATTTCCCCGCACATTTCAACCCATACTTCTTGCACAGCTCCCAATATATTCTCAATCCCATCCTATCATGTCGCCTCTTGTACTCCTTCTGAGCCAGTACCTTACACCCACACGCAACATGCCAAACTGACTCAGATTCAATTCCGCAGATGCGACACATAGGACTAACACCACCATCCCACTTCGACTGCGCCAACCTTGTCCTCAATGCTTGCTCTTGAGCAGCAAACACAAATGCCTCTGTGCTTTTTGCAAGGAAACCACCTTTAACCCACTGTACTGATCTCTCTGTTGCATTTTCATCCATCTCCCGAAAGAACCTACCATGCATAGCCTTCTCCATCAATCTCTCCTTTCTCTCCTCAACCACTCTCGTCTTGTAATGCTTCTTTGTCTCCCTTCCATGCATAATCATTCCAGCCACCTGTTCCAAAATCGTCTCCTCAGTAGCATGTACATACTCTTCTAACCCTAACTCTTCCTGCCTCACACAATCTTCAACGCTGATCAGGCCACGACCCCCATCCTTTCTTCCGATGTACAGACGATCTACACTACTATTCCTATGGAAAGCACCATTCATCGTTAAAATCTTCCTTGTCTTGGTATCAAGTTTACGTAGCTCAGCATCAGACCAATCCAGTATTCCAGAGCTGTATCGGACAACACTAACTGCCCACGCATTGATGCCGCGAACCAAGTTCCCAGCATACAACCTCGACTTTGCCAGCAATTTCACACGTCGTAGGTACTCATTCCCAATTTTCTCCTTCATCTTCTTCTGCATTACTTTCGCCCCTTCTAGCACTCCCAGGTACTTGTACCCATCTTCATCAACCTCCTTCATCAACTCCCCACTCGGTAGCTCGATTCCCTCACATTCAGCCCTTTCACCTCGTTTAATTTCCAAAACAGCACACTTATCTAACCCAAACTCCATCCCAATGTCCCTAGAGTAAACCCTCACCACCTCGACCAATGCCTCCAACTCACGTTTACTCCGTCCAAATAGCTTCAAGTCGTCCATAAACAATAAATGATTGACCAACACCCTACCGTGACCGAAGAAATATCCAAGCTTCTCTCTGTTGAGTAAAATACTCAGCGGGATCATTGCAATAACAAAGATCAAAGGGGAAAGGGAGTCACCTTGGAATATTCCCCGATTGATGTTAACTTCACCAAGCACCTCATTATTAGCCGTCAGTACTGTCTTCCATTCAGCCATACTTCCTTTCAGCAAACTCCGCACATTCTCTGCAACTCCAACCATGTCCAGCATCTCCAAAATCCAACTGTGAGGGACCATATCATATGCCTTCTTGTAATCAATCCAGCACATGCTAAGGTTTCTCTTCATAGCCCTGACCTCGTGCAAAATTGCCTTATCGATCATCAATTGATCTTTCGTGCCACGTGACTTCTTCCTGCATCCCTTCTGTTCCTCAGGAAGAAGATTATTATTTACAAGATGACCGTAGATCTTTTCAGCAAAGATTCCAGAGAGCAGCTTCCACATCAATGGTAGACAAGCTATCGGTCTATAGTTACTAGCTGCTGTCCCCTTTCCAGAATCTTTCTGAATTAAAACTGTCCTCCCCTTGACCATCCAGTCGGGTACCACGCCTGACGTCAAACACTCCTGCAGAGTTGTTGCAATTGACAAGTGTAGCGAGGTGAACTTTTTGAACCAGTAACCTCTGACCCAGTCAGGTCCAGGGGCTTTCCAGTTTGCCATCTTTCTTATCCCTGCCTTAACATCTTGCAGAGACACCATAATGTCCTCTTGTTTCTCTACGTCTGCAAACTTTTCCCTTACATCACCCAACCAACTTGCTTCCTTGTCGTGTTCCTTTTCCTCGGACCAGATAATACTCCAGAACTCTCTTGCCTCATCTGCATTAGGAGCAGAGGATTCCATCTTATGTCCATTGCCATTAAGCTCCTTGTAGAGTTGACATTGATTGTTCTTGAAAAGGTTGTTCTGTCTCCTGGCAAGGCTTTTCCCAACAAACTGTCTAATCTTAGCACTAGCGGAAGAAATTTTGTTCTTCAACATTGTGCTGACTGTCATCGTTCCCTTCACTACAAGCTCATATTTCCTATTCAATCTATCACGAACAACCTGACGAACCTTATTCCCTTGCTTTATCTCCTCAATTCGTCCAAGATCTTTCCTCCACTCGCCAATGCTCTTTTCCAACCTCCTCTGCCACCATGGCTTCTTCTTTCTAACTGTTTTGTTTTTTCCCATCACACCTAACCGGGATGCAACCACATATGATCCAGCATACAGTAACCGATTAATCTCAGTCACAGTCATACTGTCTCTTACCAGATTGTGCATCAATCCATCAACAAGCTTCACCTCCTCCCCTATTTTTCTACCATCCTGAGCCTTCAAACTTGGTACTTCAACAACATCCTCGCTATGGTACACCTCTCTTAGCAATGCCAGGGCTCCACTTTCATCGTTACTCAACGCTCTCATATCGTCACCCCTTCTCCATACATCTACTCTCTCTATAACTACTCTTAAATCCCTTTCCTCAGCATCATTAGCTACCACGACATTCTCTATCTCCATTTCACCTAAACCACTCTCCGGCCTGATACAAAAGTCAACTTCTCCTTCGCTGGACTCTTCCTCAACTAAAGCTTCCTCTCTGACCATTCTTTCAATCTCGCCGCGTTCTACGACTGACAACAACCCATTGGCTTCAATTTGCTTTAGCTGCGAAAGAAGACTAGCAACACTCCTCACACTGACATCTCTCCCATCCCACATCTCCTTAACTTTCCCAATGTAGCCATCTGCCCTTCGACCACCACTCCTCACGAAACATTCCCAAAGTACTTTCCTTTCAAAATGGCTCCATTTGCTTTTGAACAAACCAGTCCGTCCCATCTTGCCTCTTTTCTCTCCTTTCCACCCCTTCCTACCCATTGGTTCCTCCGTGCGACTGCCATCCTTGGAACTTTCAACATTTTCACTTGCCTCCGGCCTAGAAACTTCCCCAGTTCTAATAAGAACTCTTTCCTGCGGGTCGTCAGAGACCCTCCGACTTCCAGGTTTCCCTTCAGTCGGTTTTTTCTTCAGAAAACTCATTGAAACAACACGAGAATTCGCAAACAACAACTCAGAAATACTTCCGGACTGTCTATATTCGGTTCACCTCTCAACAAAGAGAGGTTATCCAGGGGCACGAACTTGGACGCATAGACTTTACCCCCATAATAATAATAATAATAATAATAATAATAATAATAATAATAATAATAATTGCGCCCAAATTTTGAAATTATGCCTTGGTGCTCGGAGCGGTATACTTGACTATCTCCTATTTAGTGATGAATCAAAGTACAAATAATATATCGGAGCAGGGGGAACCCGAACAGCCTACGGAGAGTGTGACGGTGCCCGAGATCCCCGGTACAGGAGTTATAGGCAACATTTCTACTACTAGGATGTCAAAGTTGCCTGAAAGGAAAAAATGGTCGAAGGAAGTAAATATTGTTGTTATGGAATGCTATTATAGATCCAAATCTACTTATGAAAACGGTGTACCCATTAAAGGTTACCGGCAAAGGTTATACAGTGAATTGTCAGAGCGTGACCCGTTTCAAGACATTATTGAACAGAGGATTTGTGACCAAGCCAGAGCGATTAGAAAAAACAGCTGGTTCACTGAGTTGGAATTGGAAATGATCAAGAGAAGAGTTAATGGTTTTTCGAATCAAGAATATAATGCAGATAGTGATGAGGGTAATACTGAATTACTTGAAGTTCAAACAGTTTAAATGTTTTGTTTGAGAAAATCTCAGATGAAGAAAGAATGATTGTTGATCAACTGTTTAAAATTTATAACTCTGGAGAAAATGCTGATACGATAGTGTACAAAAAAGTTGATTTCAAAAGAATAAGTAATGAGGTTCGTCGAGTGAATAATGTCTTGATATTCTTTAATACCAACAATATTACGGAAACCAATAATTTGATTGTTGCGTGTTCAGTATGGGTATCAAAACAGCTAGGTCTAAAAATGATCAGGAAAGATGGGAGATCCAAACGGGAACCATGGTGGAAACGGCGAATCAAAAGCGCTATTAAGGATCTTAACAAGTGCATTAATGTACTTACAAGGTGTAAGAACGGTGAGGTGAAAACATCGAAGAAAATTGAAAACATCTATACTAGGTTTGGGATTAAAGCAAAAGGACTTGAAACAGTGATTGAAGAACTCAAACAGCGAGTATTAGCAAAAGTGGCCAAATTGAAAAGGTATAATGAGAGAATAGAACAGTTACGACAAAATAGGTTTTTTAATTCTGAATAGAAAAAGCTATTTGCAGAACTTAATGGTAGTAAGTTAGGAAGTAGTGAAATACCAGATGCAGCAGAAAGTCAAGCCTTTTAGAGTGACATAAGGAGTAAAGAAAAAGATCATAACAAGGATGCGGAATGGCTACAAAGATTGAAAGAGGAGAGTATCTACCCAAAACAAAATGAACTGGTAATTACAACGGAAATGATCTCAAAGCAAGCTAGAAAGCTAGAAACATTCCTGATTGGAAGACACCTGGGGAAGATGGTGTGCAAGGATTTTGGTTTAAAACGTTATTTAGCCTTCCCGAGAGAATATCTGAAAAATTAAATAAGGTTTTCAATGGGAATGAAGAACTACCTGAATGGTTGCCTTTTGGTAGAACAGTGTTGTGCCAAAAAGATCCCAGTAAAGGTAATGCAGTGGATAACTATCGCCCCATTTCTTGTCCTTCTCTGATGTGGAAATTACGAACAGGTATCAAATCGGAGTGTCTCTGCAAATTTCTTGATGAAGAAGATATGATACCTGATAAATAGAAAGGATGTAAGAGAAATTGTAGAGGCACGAAAGATGAATTGCTTATGGACAAGGCAGTTAGAGACTTAGAGATTGCAAACGAAGAATTACGAACCTTGCTATGGCATGGAATGACTACCGCAAAGCATATGACATTATACCACATACCTTGATTGGAGAATGTTTAAAAATGGTTTGGAGTGGCTGAGAACACCAAAACATTTTTGTTAGGTAGTATGAGTAAGTTGAAGTTGGAGTTAACATCTAGTGGTACATCTGTTGGAGATGTTGAAATTTAGAGGGGGATATCTCAGGGGGACAGTTTGTCGCCACTTTTGTTTGTACTTGCCCTAATCCCTTTAACCTTAATACTAAGGAAAGTGAAAGGTTATTATGAGTTTGGTGATAACCTCACGACAGAAGGTAATGGCAAACCACTGTCCTAAAGGTCAGGACCTGACCTTTGCCAAGAACCATCATGGTAATAACACGTTTAAGCAATAAAGATAACAGCGTGAATACGGCCAAGACAACAGTCGGCCCTTCGCTCTGTAAGGTTGCCCACGTGCGACAGGTGGCACCGGACCGTCATCAAGCGACTGTCCGCAACAAGGAGATTATTAGAATCGGAACTTGGAATATTTGAACGTTATTACAATCTGGTAAACTTGAAAATGTTAACCAAGAAATGAAAAGGCTCGAAATCAACATCCTAGGACTATGTGAGACAAGATTGAAAAGAAATGGGGAATTTCAAAGGGACAATTTTAGAATGATCTATGCTGGCGGAGGAAAGCACGAAAGAGGAGTTGGTATACTGATAGGCAAAGAAATGAGCAAATGTCTAACGGGACATTAGCAATTATCTGAAAGAATCATGCTAGTTAAAATAAAAGGAAATCCTTTTAACATTTCAATCATCATGGTATACGCACCGACAGCTGACAGTATTGACAATGAGATAGAAGATTTTTACGATACACTTGACAAAGCGAAAACACAATGCAAATCTCAAGAAATTATTGTAATAATGGGAGATCTAAACGCAAAAGTTGGAAAGGATGGAGAAGAAGAAGTGATAGGTAGATATGGCCTTGGTACGAGGAATGAAAGAGGAGAGAAGTGGGCCATATGGTGTGAAGCAAATAACCAAGTAATCACGAACACTTGTTTTCAACAGCATCAAAGACGTCTGTGGACCTGGAGAAGCCCAAGCGGAGAACACATAAAACAAATTGACTATATCACAATCAATAGCCGTTTTCGTAATGCAGTAAAACAATCGAAAGCTTATCCAGGAGCGGAGTGTGACAGTGACCATGTTTATATTGTCTGTAGATTAGCTGTGTAATTAAAGAAGTTAAAAAAGCTGAAGTCCACTCCAAAAGAACAAATTCAACTACTACAAAAAGATACCGATCTCAAAAATGAATATGCAGGGGAAGTAAAAAACAGATACGAATATCTACTAGAAGAAACAACAGACAAGTGGTACTCTTTCAAAACTGCCGTAACCTCAACATCGAAAAACCTTGTCCCTAAATGCAAAAGAAGAAAGAAAAATAAATGGATAACTAATGAAATCTTAGAATTGATGAATGAAAGAAGACAAATTGCTAACAAACATAGTAAAGAATATAAAGTATTGAATAAAAACATAAAAGATAAATTCTGTAGAGAAAAAAAGCATGGTTAAGCTAAAAATGTGAAGATGTAGTAAATAACATGAAAACCGAACCGTCCATTATGTACCAAAAACATTAGAGAAATCACTGGTCAAAGAATATGTTCATCTTCTGGGTGTTCAAAAGCAAAAGGTGGAACAATTATCGTAGAAAAAGAACAAATACTAGAAATATGGAAAGAGTACATTGAAGAGCTGTTCCATGATGAAAGAGGAGACAAACCAAGGATTGAAAAGAACATGGACGGCTCGAAAATCCTGAAATCCGAAGTGAGAGCAGCTATCAACAAAATGAAAAAGAATAAAGCAGCTGGCCAAGACGAAATAGTAGTAGAAATGATATTAGCATTAGACTAATTTGGTGTTGACATACTTTCAGAAATAATTAATGAAATATACGACACTGGCGAAATTCCAGAAGCACTAAATAAATCTATTTTCATTGCACTACCAAAAAAGCCAGGCGCAATTGGCTGCGAATTGCACCGAACAATTAGCCTGATGAGCCAAATCATAAAAATTATTCTAAAGATTATTATGTCTAGAGCACGCAGTAAAATCAAGGCAGAAATAGGTGAAGAGCAAAGTGGTCCGAAAGAGCCATAGAAATGCAAAAAGACTTGTGCTTTATCGACTACACGAAAGCGTTCGACAAGGAGAAACATGAAGAACGTCTGAAGCTAATGAATTGCATAGAAATAGATGGCAAAGACTTAAGACTGCTGGGCAACCTATACTGGGAGCAATCCGCATGTATGAGAGCTGCCAATGAAGTTAGCGACTTCACGAAAATTAAACGAGGCGTGCGTCAAGGATGTGTGTTCTCACCTGACCTGTTTAATCCGTGTGGTGAAACCATAATGAGAGAATTATATGGCTTGCAAGGCATCACCGTCGGTGAACACAATATTAACAACTTACGCTAACAATTAATTGTAAGAAAACAGAGTGGCTTGTAGTTAGTAAAAAAGCAATTATTCTGAAAATGCTCTCTTAAAATTGACAACAACACCATCAAACAAGTTGAAAGCTTCAAATACCTAGGAAGCGTGTTTACAGAAGATGGCAAAAGCGACAAAGAGATCAAAAGAAGGATAGGAATTGCTAAAGCTACGTTTAATAACCTTTCAAAAATCTAAAAAGACCGACAATTGTCAATAACTACAAAGATATGAATTTTAGAATGCTACGTGTTGTTAACCTTATTGCACGGTAGTGAATGCTGGACAATTTCAGCAAAAGTAGAGGGCGTCAGAGAACAACATTCTTAAATAGCGTAAGCAGTTGGATGAAGAAGGAGGTGTCGGAGGGAAGGATGGCCGAAATTACAGAAGTAGAACTGCTAAAAGCCACAAAATACAGAAAACGTTGGAAAGCTATGGTCGTCAACGTCATGAAATGACACGGCACCAACACAGACAGACAGATAAACTCACACGTTTGAACCATTTTTTATTCATAGACGATCTAAAACTCTTTGAAAAGTCGCTTTAGCAAATTGATTCACTCGTGAATACGGTATATATGTTCAGCAAAGATATTGGGATGGAATTCGGGATAAAGAAGTGCGTATTGTTGGTTTTGAATAGAGAAAAGGTAGATAAGAGTAAGATTAAAGGTTTGGTTCTCCCAGATGGAAAGGTGGAAAGAATAATCTTGGATGGTACCTAAAAAATTCCAATGATTCATTACTGCAAGCAGTGAAACATGTTGGTATAATTGAATACCAATCAACGGTTAAAAAGGAAGATCTTAAAAAGAGAAATAAGAAGAAAAGAAAACAAAAATGGCTGGGAAAGCAGATGTCTGGGCAAATTATCAGGAATAAAAGTGAAAATACTGACGAGGAGAAATCTTGGATCTGGATAACACAATCAGATTTGAAAGTGACCACTGAAGCTTTAATATTTGCTGCCCAAGAGCTAGCAATACGGACATATTATGTTAAGTATAACATTGACAAAAGTACTGATTCACCTAATTGTAGATTGTGTGGAGGAAGGGGAGAAGCATTAAACCATATCCTAAGCGAGTGTAAAAAACTTGCTCAAAAAGAGTACAAAAGACGACATGACAAGGTCGCTAAAATTGTATATTGGAAGCTGTGTGGAAAACTGAATCTTGAAAGAGCCGAAAAATGGTATTAATATGAACCTCAAACAGTATCAGAGGATGGAAGCCACAAACTATTATGGGACATGAACATTCAGTGTGACAAAGTCATTGGGGCATGACGACCAGACTTCGTAATTATTGATAAAGTTGACAAGACTGTGATCGTCATCGATGTTGCCATCCCCGGTGACACCAGGATAAATGAAAAAGAACAGGAAAAGATTGACAAGTATCAGGAAATTAAAAGAGAAATCTAAAGATTTTGGAATCTGAAAAAAAGTTAGCGTTGTACCTGTTGTCTTGGGGGTTCTTGGAAGTGTGACGAAAAATTTCACCAAATACATGGAAAAGATTGGGATTGAGATCAACATTGCCGAAGTCCAGAAAACAACACTATTAAGAACAGCTACAATAACAATAATAATAGGTCAGGTCTAATTTTCATAGCTGACCTATTATTTGGTAATGTCAACGTCAGAAGAGATATTTTCTAAGGTGATTACCTCTCGCCACATCTATTTGTTTTTTGTCCGGTACCAATGACTGATTTTAATGAAAGTGAAAATAAAGTATGAATTGGGAGACAAAATTACATAACTAAACCATTTGCTCTTCATGGATGATTAAAAATTGTTTGCCAAATTTGAACACCAAATCAATTCTTTAGTAAATACTGTGCATATGTTTAGCAAAGACAGGGATGGAATTTGGAATTAAGAAATGTGGGGTACTTGTGCTAAAACAAGGAGGTTTAAAAGGAATAAAACCAGCTGATGTTAAACTACCTGATGGGAGTGTAAAAAAAACTTTCGAAGCAGAAGGCTATAAATATCTTGGAATCCTAGAATATGGTAAGATCAAGGAAAGAGAGATGAAAGAGGAATTCAAGAAAAAATGTAAACGGTTCATTTTCAAATCTAAACTGAATGGCCGAAACAAGATCAAAGCTATCAATACATGGGGAGTGGCAGTGTTGAAGTACGAAGCTGGAATTATCAACTGGAACGTAAATGAAGAAAAGGATCTTTATAGAAAAAGTCGGAAATTATTTACCATGCATAAAGGGATTCACCCAAAATGTGACGTAGATCGGCTTTACATTAATCGAAAAAAGGGTTGGAGAGGATTAATGAGTTGTGAAGATGCCATTAGGAGTGTGAAGAATAATTTGGGATGGTAACTAAAGAACTCAACTGATACTCTGTTGCAAAGTGTTGAGCATGTGGGGATATTAGACGTTAAAAACTGTGTCAAAAAGTCCGAGTTTAGGAGATTTTTCAATGAAAAAAAAAGGAAGCTGGGAAAGACAAACAAATTTATGGTCAGTTTATCAGAGATTTACCAGATACCATTGATAAAGAGGCATCTTGGAAATGGCTAAGTAAGTATGTTTTAAAAATCCCAACTGAAGCATTGAAATGCGCGGCTCAGAAGCAAGCCATTAGAACTAAATATGTAAAGCGTAATATTAATAAAACTGCAGATACATCGAACTGTAGATTATGTGGTCAGAAAGGGAAAACAATAAGCCATGTCATTTGCGAGTGTACTACACTGGCGCAAAAAAAATAAATAAATAAAAGGAGACACGAAAAAGTTGAACATATGGTCCACTGAAAGCTATGGGAGAAATATGATAAAAGATCTGAGGTTGAAGTTGAAAATGGTCCTATGGGATATGATGATTTAGTGAGATAATGAGATTAAGGAAAGGAAATCGGGCATAGTCATCATTGATAATAGGGAAAGGTCTGCAATAATTATTGATACAGCGGTACCAGGGGATAAAAGGATACCCGAAACAAGGTTGAAATTTATCTTGACCTCAAGCTGGAAATTAAGCGACTCTGGGATCTGAGCAAAGTTATGGTGGTACCAATTGCTGTTAGAGCACTAGGTAGTGTTGCAAAGATGTTTCCAAGCTTTATAAAGGATATTGGAATCTAGCTAGAAGCATATCCTGTTCAAAAAACTGCTATATTAGGGACAGCTAGAATAATAAGAACAGTATTAGAATGCTAAAATGTGAGGAAAATTATGAGGAACTTTTGGTTATTGGTAATAACCAGATGGGGTATAACATCTGCCTGTGCTTTTAGCTACTAGTGAAATAATAATAATAATAATAATAATAATAATAATAACATGCTTTGATACATAGTACAAAATTCTTACAGGATTAGTAGCAAAGTACACGAGAGAATACACAATGATCCATGAGATCTGGAACAAAGGACGGCTTGAAGCAGTGGAAGGGGTGCTAGGAACAGTGGACCAATTGATAATTGATCGATGCATTATGGAAGAAGTAAAGCTGTATCATCGGACCTTGGCAATAGCATTTTATGATTACAAAAAAGCCCATGGCAGAGTAAATCATGACTTGATGATAAGGGTGTATGAATGGATTGGAATACCGAAAGCTGTTATCAGATTGCTTAAAAAGTTAATGAATAAATAACGGACGTGATTAGAGATCTGGGACGGGAATAAAAAGATGGTAAGCAGGTTGATTCAAATTATGTCTGGATTCTTACAAGGAGAGAGTTTTTTCCCAGTAGGATTCTGTATAAGCGAGATTCCGGTTTGTATATTACTCCAGCACATTAAGGGTGCCGAATGGGAGAACCAAGAAATCGATTAGTGAAGAGAACACATAGTTTGTTTGTGGATGATTTAAAGTTATACCAAGAAAGTCATAATGCCCTTAAAATCGTAAACGAGATGATAGTTCAAGCTAGCCATGACACCGGAGCTGCTTATAGAGTATCTAAATGTGCAGGGATATTCTTCGAGAAGGAAAAGGTGGTCAGAGGAAAAGGACTCGAAGTACTGGAAGAGAGAATGAAGATCATGGATCCGGATGAAAATGAAATTTACACGTTCCTGGGAATTGAGCAGGTTGATGGTATAAAGACAAAGAGTGTATTCATCAGAGTAAAAAAGGGGATTTTGAAGAGACTGAAAATGCTTGTAAATACCGAATTAAATTATTCAAATTTAATCAAGGCTATCAACATGAAGGTGATACCAATGCAGGGTATGCGATGACTATATGCAAATTCAGCACTGGTGGACTAATAGAATTGGATCAGATAATTAAAAGACAGCCAAGAGAAAATAACATATTAGGGGGACTAGCAAGTAATGAACGTCTATATTTAAAGAGAGAGAAAGGTGGAAGAAGGTTAAAATCAATGAGAGATATGTACAAAGAAACAAGATTACGAGTTGCATGTTATATGGCGAAGTCAAATAACCAATGGATTGAAGCAGCATGGATAAGAGAGATGAAAAAGGAGGAGAACGCGATAGTAACAGAATCAGTCATGACCATGGCAGAAGCAGGAGTCAGATTGCAGTTTGAAGGAAGATCAATTAGGATTGATGATAGAGTGATAGAGGAAGATAGAGAATGGAAACCTACATGGCAAAATGTCAAGACTAGCTTACAAAAAGGTACGGAAACAAAAAGGATTGAAGACTACAAGATCAAAGAACAGCAAAGCCAATTTTANGAGTAAAAAAGGGGATTTTGAAGAGACTGAAAATGCTTGTAAATACCGAATTAAATTATTCAAATTTAATCAAGGCTATCAACATGAAGGTGATACCAATGCAGGGTATGCGATGACTATATGCAAATTCAGCACTGGTGGACTAATAGAATTGGATCAGATAATTAAAAGACAGCCAAGAGAAAATAACATATTAGGGGGACTAGCAAGTAATGAACGTCTATATTTAAAGAGAGAGAAAGGTGGAAGAAGGTTAAAATCAATGAGAGATATGTACAAAGAAACAAGATTACGAGTTACATGTTATATGGCGAAGTCAAGTAACCAATGGATTGAAGCAGCATGGATAAGAGAGATGAAAAAGGAGGAGAATGCAATAGTAACGGAATCAGTCATGACCATGGCAGAAGCAGGAGTCAGAATGCAGTTTCAAGGAAGATCAATTAGGATTGATGATAGAGTTATAGAGGAAGATAGAGAATGGAAACCTACATGGCAAAAAGTCAAGGTCAGCTTACAAAAAGGTACAGGAACAAAAAGGATTAAAGACTACAAGATCAAAGAACAGCAAAGCCAATTTTATCAGGAACAAGAAGAAGAGTGTAATATTTGGCTCAAGCAAAACCTACATAGCAGAAAAACTACAACAATCATGATGATATTAGAGCAGATGGTGGAGACGAGAGCTTGGAAGGTAGCGCGAAGGTTGATGGATGATCGGCGATGTAGATTGTGTACATAGAAAGAAGAAACTGTTGAATATCTTGTTGCTGGATGCAAGGTGCTAGCAAATATTGAATACTTGGCGAGACATAATAGAGTATTGAAGATCATGACAACTGTTTGGGCTAAACAGTATGAACTTATCGACCAAGGTACAGTTTGGTAACAAAAAGAAATGGGAGAGAGAGGAACGACTATCGAAAAGCACAAAGCAAAAGTAGTATGGGATTTTGAATTCAACTTACGAAAAACAACTACAGCAAGACGGCCGGATTTGACCACAGAGGACAAAGAAAAGAAAAAGATCGGGATATGTGACATAGCGTGCCCTAAGCAACGGAACATTGTGAACACGCGTCTAGAAAAGAAGGTCTAGTATAGACAGTTTGCGTTTGAAATGAGAGAAAGTCGACCTGACTACGACATTAAGGTTGTACCTGTGATAATTGGCGCCCTTGGAGGTGGTATGAAACAAGTGACGCAAGACCCGAAAAACATTTTTAAAAACGAAGAACTTTTGCTCAGGACAGTTGCGGAAATTCAAAAGACAATATTAATAGATAGCGAAACAATAATTCGAAAGGTGTTTTGAGGACTAATGCAAGATTTTGATTGATAAAAATAAGCACGTTATGAATAGAATTTTGTTTATTTAGTTTTAGAATATTTTTTTTAGTTTTATTACACAATCGGATTCAAAATTTGCCTTGCTCTGAGTGAGGCTGTCTCTTAGGTTTGAGAATGGTTGTTTCATGTATCAGAATATGTTTTGTATTTTTAACTAGCAATATTTGGTAGTTATTTATTATGGCTTGTACCAAAGCTTTTTTTATTCTATAATAATAATAAAGTCAATGGATTACACTGGGAAACATTTTTTGACTTTCAAAATTTTAATTGGGTTTTACAGCTAATTCCTAAGAAAATTTGATGTAATGTATCCAAAAATACTTTCAAATTTTCTGCTATACGTCTATCTATTTCTCCACGCAATAACATTCAAAATAACGATTTCTTGCAGAATTAATGTCCATCATTTGGTACACAAATTAGATGAACACTTTTCTGTATATCTTTTTGCAATAACGTGGCTAAGGTACAAACAAAAGAATTACTATTCTGTTTATTTTTTGACCCAGTGCACTGACAAAGCTATTATGCATGAATAAACCCACCCCCAGGGCTTGTTCCAACACACCGAAAAAAACAACTTTTGTCAACATGGATCGGACTGCATATCTGTGTAAAAAATTGTCGGTTGATTTTTGGGTTTGCACACAAACAACTTTATCCCAGGAAAGAAGTATAGTGGCTCAACAGCCATATGTATCTTGTACATTTCTACAGATTCCATTACATTTTACAAAGATATAAGTTGCTATCATATGAGGACACTTTCATATTGTTTGCCGTGATGCAAGACTCGCGATTTTGTGCTGCAAAAATCAGATGAACTATTTCTAACAGTGCGGGAATGTAGGTAGATATTAACACAATATGTATGTAATTAGCTCTAGTCTGGGCACTACGATTGATGTCAATTCAGTCAGTGAGCTTTCTTGCAAACCAATGTATGTACCTGCATGAGTGCACTAAGCAGACTTTGAAAACAGAAAGAAAACAACTGCTTTTTATTCTTTTGCAGACGCCATGGCTACTTTCAGAGGTAAGAGTGCAAATGATCCAGGTTGTTTCTGTTACATCTTTGGGAGCTATACATTAACAGATCACAGGCTTAATATCAACACTTTTGTGGAGCAAGCAAACTTGGCATATTTTGGAATTAGGTTGAAAGACTAAGACAAATTATGGGGTCCACACAAAGTCTGTAGATCTTGTTACGAAAGGTTACGGCAGTGGACGAAAGGAAATAAATTTTCATGACATTTGTTATACCGACAGTTTGGAGAGAACCCTAGGACCACACATCATATAATCATTTTTGTGTAGTAAAAGCAACTGGATTCAGTAAAAAAAGTAAGCACCAAATTTTGTATCCGTCCCTCAAATCTGCTATCCGTCCAATGATTCATTTGGACGAGTTGCTCATCCCCATCTTTAGGGAGCTTGAGGAAGTAGAGGAATTACTTAGCACAAGTAGGTATGAGTTTAAAGTCTCAGCACCTGAATTACACTGTGTCAATCTTGAGCTGTTTAGCCAAGAAGATGTCAATGATCTAATAAGGGATCTATATCTTTCCAAGAAAGCATCCGACTTGCCAGCCTGAAGCCTTGGAGAGAAAAAAATTGCTAGAGAATGATGTTAGGATATAACACTTCCGTACAAGAGAGGCAGAGTTCCTGCAGTTTTTCAGCGGTTGAGAGAATTTGTTTTCTGCTACGATGTCCAGGGTCTTGAAGAATGTGATGCAAGAGACTGACGACTATTCATTGACAAATTCTAGTAAAATGCGTGCTTCTTCATAACCGATATAGGGCTGTTCCTCTTGGATATTCAGTTGAACTGAAAGAGACCTATTAGAGTATCCAAGCCGTAGTAAAGCTGCTAAGTTATCACCGTTATAATGGATTATTAATGGATCATATGCGTCGATCTTAAGATGATAAATTTTCTTCTTGGCCAGCAAAGTGGTTATACAAAATACCCCTGTTTTCTTTGCATGTGGGAAGGCAGAGACCATGCAAATCATTAGTCAAGAAAGAGCGTGAACCCAGGAGACAAAACATTGAGTACCTACCCATTGTTTCTTGAGAATGTGATCATCTTCCTGGCTCTACATATCAAACTGGGATGCATGAAGCAGTTTGTGAAGGCCTTAGAGGACTCGAGCTTGTGCTTCATCTACATCAAAGACGCATTCTATGAGATCAGTTACGGGAAATTTAGCGCTGGTGTTTTGCACGGACCACAGAATTGACAACTAATGAGGGATGACGGATTTCAGGAGTCCGTTAATGCTAAAGAAAGAGAAATTTGAAACTCACTCAAGAATGTAGTTCAGGGGTATCTTGGAAACACTGAAGCCAGAAACTATAAGAAAATTGTTCAGAGACTGCTGAAAGCATTTGAGAAGCCTGGATGCAACATAAGCAACAAGCTTCATTTTCTGCTCAGTAAGGTACAGCGGTTTCCTTTAAATTTGGATGATATGGATAATAATTTTGTCCACATGACCCCATTTCCACGAGAACATTAGACTTATTTTATTACTTTGTTTATGAGAAATGAAATTAATAATTTAAAAAAAATCAAATATTTAGTGCACTTCACCAGTGTTATTCTTTTACTAAGGAAGGAGGGGTGCATAGCTTGTTTTTTATTTGTACTATATATACATATATATCTACAAATATATAGAGAAATACATACATTTTCATATATACATACATATATAAGTCTAGCTTATCTAGAAGTTTTAAGTATAAAATGCCACCAACATTGCAAGTTGTATATACATAAAATATAGTTAAGTAGGCAATACCTAAATATATGAGTTGCTATATAAATGAACAAAACGTAGGGAAAAGGAAAAATAAAAATAGAGAAACATAAAGAGGATTTAATGAATATATGGACTGATTTATAGAAAAATTAATTGAAATTGATGAGTTATATAAATTAGAAAATACATAGATCAATAGACAGACAGACAGACAGAAGGTAGATTGATAGGCAGATAGATAGATAGATGTGTGGATGGATATACATTTTTAAGGGTAGATAGATAAATGAATACATACATTCATGCATACATATATTTTTTGTTAAAAGGCGTCTAGTAGTACCTGTTATCGTGGCCAATGTGTAAATGATCTGGGTGACCAATGCAGATTGATTTGGGACAAAGGTACGTAAAGTCTGGTGGAACTCTAAATTGTCTTGCAGATAATTGTAACTACATACATAACAAGACATGGAAATATATGCCAATTTTGACTAAAAAATTAATGCTTGTAAGATTCATGTGTTTATCTGTTTTTGAGTCTTTTTACCACTAAAAAAAATTTAAATTTTCTCGTTATAAGTACCATGTAGTTTTAGCTTCCAGTACTTAAAAATGTCAATTTAGTTATCGAGAAGTTTTTAGTTTTCTTTTCATTTTCAAGAATTACATTTTCATGAATAGAAGGATCATTAAGTTATGTATACGAAGTGAAATATTAATACTGTATACTTTATGCATTTATTTCTAATGTACGGTCTATAAAGTTAGCCAAAAAGATAAATTACATTAATTATACATGTTTTTGCTTTACCAAAAACCCTTCATGCTTGGTTTTAATTTTTCAGCTGGAAAGAACGGTTCAATTTCATTAAAATTTGTAAAAAGAAGTACTTTCCCTGAGAAAAAAATGTAAAAAAGCCACTGTATATTATTAATTAACTTACATTTTCCTTATTCTCAACAACAAAGCTGGAAATCTGACTGCTGCAGTAAAGCAAGTGGCAATTGCATTGATACAGTTAGTTAAAACGTTTTTTCTGTGATAGAATAAGGGGAAAAAAGCTCCATTCTAAGAACAGTTTTAATAACTTCACAATGATATTTCTAAATACGACATTGAGATTTCCGGAGTTTAGTGCTCAAATTGATGAGCAATTGAATGTCAAAGAAGAAAATTACTGAAAGGTAGCAGATCAGGTAATGGAACTTGAACTGGCTCTTGTTGTAAAGTTATTAATTTAGTGATAATTTAAAACCTCTTAAATCCAAATATCAAGGAGGAGATACAGATCACAAACTATTGAAAAGACTACTAAAGGAGTACTAAAAGTGTAATAAAATTAGTAAAACTGAAAAAGTTCACTAAAAGAAACAAAATATAACACGATATTACACCAAAACTTTGAAGCTTGGAGAAACAAAATGAGCAATCTCAATATACGTTCAGAACAGATTCAGTTGCTCAGATCATGAGTATGGCGATGACTTGGCATTGTGGGAAAAAAATGGAGAGATTAGGTCTGGCCATATTCATTGTAAACTGGGGAGCATCAGTGTAAAGAAATTTTATCTTTTACAGCTAGCTCCCGTTGTAGCAAGTTTATTTACTGATACCGTTGTGTTAAAATGGCGAAGCCAAAAATGAGAATTTAGCAGCTAGTCAGTGCAGCTTTGAACATCTGAATGTGATTAATCCAGGAATTAATATTAAGACTATCATGAGGCCCATTGCTTGGCATGTGCACCTTTAGAAGGAAGAGGTACTGATGGACCAGAGTGCTCAAACCGCTACAGGGGCAGTGAGCATCGCATAGTCGCAAGGAAACTAGAATCTGATGATGTCATTGATACATTGAAATTTAAGTCATTTTAGCGTTTCTTAGCATTTTAATACTTTTAATATTATATATAAATATATATATATATATATATATATATATATTTACACACATTCGTCAATTAATCATAGTCATAATTTATGCTGTGAAAATCCCGTGCATGCGAGAAATTTTGTTGTCTTTATTATATTTACTGAACAACAATCTACTTTTTGAAATTATTTAAACCAGAGAGTTTTGATATTATTTCAAAGGGAGGTCTTACCTCCCTTAAGAGAATTCAAGGTATTTTGAAGGCTTCGATTTTTTTCGATCTCTTACATTCAGAAGGTTTTCATAATTTGAATTTTTTTTTCTCTTAAATAACTCTATTGAACATTTTCAACATAAAAGAAGTTTTGAGGCAGATGAATTGATTAAAATTTCCTTGGACGATCCATCAATTTATGTATTTTAGTCATTCCAACTATTTCTGTAATGTGCAACATACGCTAGTCGCTCCTGACTCCAGATAAATTACTATAATGTCAAAGTTGATATAGCTATTTTCAAATGTTATTTTCAAGGCCTTTCTGATTTGATAGTAAATTGGAGGTAATTAGGTCAAGAAGTCCCAGACCAATAGAAAATTGGAAAAACCTAATCGTTCTTTTATTATTATGCTATTAATTTAACAAACGGTGACTTTTTAGATGCTTCCAAAGCTGATGATGTGTGTTGGAAAAAAATGAATAAGGAAGCCAACGGATATGGCACCTGCTCTCCAAATAAGAATGTTTCCTGCAATGAAAGGTTAGTCATAATAAAATAGAAATATATATCAAAAAACGTTCCATAATTATCCTTTCAGCACCAGATGCCCTTATTTTAGCTATACATGTACAATTTTGGAACAACAGATAGTTTCTCATGTAACCACACTACGACTTGCCACGTACTTTGATATTATTTGCTAGTTTTACAAAAAAAGTTTACCATTAAAGGTAAAATTAATGCGGAACTTCACTTAATTTTTAAATATATATTTTTTTCAAATTTGTTAGTAACAGCGTATCTTGGCGTGTAAATGGGAAAATTATAAAAATCTAAAGTCAGAAGGATTAGCACGTAAAATAAAACAGTCTGAAACTAAATTCACTATATTATTTTACTTTCACCCTTGCTTTTTTTCAAGCACATTCTACAAGATTTTAAAACATTGTTTTAAATTTTGTTTTCAAAGATCGTTAGTTATCTTTATGCAATCATTGAAAAACAAAACTTTTTCAATATTGCATTTGTTGCTATTTTTCTCTTTTTTGTGTCTCTTGCTTCTGTATCTACACATCCTTTTATCATATAGCGTTATTCTGCATGAGCTCTGATAGTTAATGATCACTAAAGTTCAAATTATACAGCATATTGAGTCACACAATTCTTTTATTTTGAAAGCAGATAAATAGTATTTTCATACAGCAGAGGTTGTACAAAAATTACATTACTATCTTTTACAATAGTTTGTTTTTCATCATTGGATGACTTACGTTTTCTTGGCAAACTAGTGCAAATTTATATATATGTAATATATATATATATATGTGTGTGTGGTATATGTTATATATAAATATATACATAATATATAACATTTATTTATATATAAACATAATTTTTTTGTATGAATTTATAAAGTTTAATATATAGAAACGTATTTTGCTGTCTAACAGCTCATCAATGCAGCTTGTAACATCCGAATATTTACTTTTCATAAAAAGGCCCCCATCAAATTGGTATTAAAGCAATAATGCAATAATGTGGGGATATTGTTGGGCATCCACGCATTTGGAAGTTGGAGCTTGAGACGGACCTGGGTCCTCAAATTACTATAAGAACAATGAGGGTCTTATAATTGGATGAAGGCACCATCGGCATTCTCAAGAGAGCTCACAACACGAAGTCAAGGATCAAATTTACATGTACTTGTTTGCCACAAATTTTCATATACATACACGTATACGTATGCATATACATATACATATGGTTGACGAAAAAAAATCAAGAAAACTTTGTTTAGAACTGTCACTATCATGTTTTCACAATCGTCAGCTAAACATAGTATATTATTGAGCACTGTCGATTGCTAATAATTACTTCGATACTGGTATACATATACATATACATATACTTATACATATACACATATGTACATATATACATATTCATATACATATACGTATACATATATATACATATATATATATTTATATATATATATACATCAACAATAAATTTTGACTATGGTCGTATTTGTTTCAGCTGTCTTTCATATTTATGTGATATTTGCATTGGTGCTAAAAAAAATTGGTTGCTGTACTTTTTACTGTATTAAAGAGGTAATATGGAAACTGAAGATTTATAGATCTGAAAGATTTTGTCAATGGGTCAATTATTACATTAAAATGAAGAACGTTGTTTACTCAAGAAGTTCAAAAGGATGGAGCTCCTCAATTTTCAAATTCCTGACACTTTCTTAAAATGAATCAAATTTTTTTCCCCAAGCAAGACATGAATCCACTTTAATTCAGAGGCTTACCTGTTTGCACATGTTAAATCTTACTGTTGGATTGTATTTTTTGTATTTTGAAATTTCCCATTCAATAAAACAAAATAGAATTGATAATGATTTACATGAGAGTTTTTTAGGAGGAATTAAGGAGGTTTACTCCAATATCTGGGGGTTAGACGGTGTCCTTCACGGAGACTTGGATTTGGCAATAAGGAATATCTTGGCTGAATGCCCTTCCTGACGCAACCAATGGCCGCCAACCAGTCGCCCGCTTGGGGGATCGAATTCGAAACCTCTTGGTTACAGTGCAGTTGCACTAACCATTAAGCCACGGCTCTTCATAATTATTTACATGAGAGTATCCTGGCACAAATAATAGCTTCAAGTTACGTCTGGAAAGAGTTACAAGTCCAATGCTGTTAACATGGTGGTTTCTTCCAGTGATAACTTGGCCTGTTTAGCATAGAAATCAACCAATAAATATCTACTTCACTAAATAATACTGTGGCCTTGCCACTGAAATGTAGTAATTCTTTTCGTGAATTATCTGCAGATCTAGCGTTTGTATTACTCACTGTATTCCAGCTGCAGTTTGTAACTTTGCTAAGTACATACCACCGTCACATCATTGACAAGTGCCATATTCTTTCTATATATAAATTCGTACAACCTTAATAATACGATGAAAAGGTTGGGAACGATTATCATGACAATGTTTTACTGACTGGCTTGATTAATTGCTAATTAGCCCCTCACGATTATCGTGAATAGACCGCGGTTGAACAGCTTGGTTTGGAGACGAAATGGGTTTAAGAAAAAGGGTTATGTCATGTGTTTAGATCAATAATGATGAGGAAAGCAAAAGATATTAATTACAATGAACGCAAAGTTTTTTATTTTCGTTAAGGTCAGATATATAGTATATCGTAGTATAAAAGTACTACAGTAAAAATGTAATCAAAAATTGAAAATTGACACATGTAGATCCTCATATAACTTAATACCACCAAGTGTATGATGTTATCTTATATGATCTTCTTATATGAAACTTCTTCTTCTTTGCAGGTTCCCAAAGATCAGGGGTCTGCAGCACGAATCTTTCTTCTCCATAGTAGTCTTTCCATTGTCTGTTCATCTCTCACTCCTTTCTTCTCCATGTCTCTCCTGATGGTATCTCGCCATCTCAACCTCTGCCTTCCCCTTGATCTCTTTCCCTTCACTGGCTCTGCCCATGCTTTAAAAATCCAATCCTGTTCCTCTCTTCTTCGAACGTGGCCATACCACCTCAGCCGAGCCTCACGTAACTTTTCTGCAATGGACACTACACCTGCACTAGCTCTTATTTCTTCATTTGTGCATCTCTCCATCAAAGATATGCCCATTATCCACCTCAGCATTCTCATTTCTGTGCGTACAAGCAAGTCCTCCTCATATTTTCGCAGTGCCCAAGTCTCTGCTCCATATAACAGCACAGGCCTTACCACAGTCTTGTATATCTTGACTTTCACTCTTCTTGGGATTCTTCGGTCACACACAACTCCTTTCACTTCCCTCCACTTGTTCCAGCCGCACTTCACCCTTTCCTTTACTTCTTCTTCACATCCTCCTGTATCTTTGACAGTGGACCCCAAGTACCTGAATTTTTCACTTTGCTTCAGTTCTGTCCCATGTCTATCTTTGACTTCTATCCGTTCCTCACCATTCTTTGAGCTTACCATCACTTCTGTCTTACCAGCATTCATTTTCAGTCCCCTTCTCTCCAGTGCACCCTGCCATATGAAACAATTACTGACAAAGAGGAAGGTTTAGAAAACAAAATATTGCACTTAATCAGGAAAAGAGGGAAATAGTTTGGCTGACGGAAAAAGTGATATAATATAGAAGTTTGGGCGAGGAGAAAAATAAAATATTTGGAAAAGTTAGAATTATTCATTTTTTCCTTCAGACTGTACCCCAAAAACCTATACCACAATAGCCATGTTTTGATTCCACGTAGCACTTGAGTAAATCTGTCAATTTGGTAGATGAAGAAATGACTGGACGTTTGCATTATTCCCATAAAGGTAGTTACGTTTAACCCTCTTTAGTAAAATTTTGAAATAAATACATGATTTTCACACGCACTCTTTTTGATGACGAAACATGTGGAGAGATTTGAGAGTTTGTTTGTGTAAAAATGTCCTACTTTTGCTCAAATTATTTAGATCGAGAAAATGACATCAATCCCTGGTTTTCTGTCCTTAACTGTACATTAGTCAATTATTTGTATAATGCCAGCAAATTTAAAGTAGGAATTACATATAAGGAATTAGTAGGAATTACATAATTACTAATAGCTCAATCTCTACCAGCAACCCTCAAACAACTATTTAGTGATCAATGAAAGAAATTTCTTTATCCTTAAAACAGTGATATCAAGTGTGGCCAATTGCAGTGTTTATCACCACATCGTCTTACTCCATTAATGATTAATTACGGGACAAATTATCAGAGGATAGAAGTTCATGGTAAAAAATGCAGGTACCTTTAAATCATTTTTTTGTGTTCAATTAAAAGTTAGTAAAAAATTTGAGTATTCTTATTATGAAGAAAACAAATGTTAATCAATGAAGCATTAGAAATATTTCATAAAAAAGTTAGTCTTTATTGCAGTCCATCTAGAGGTTACACAATAATGTGTTGATATGTTTATACTGATGTGTAAACAGTCTTAATGTATATATATATATGTATATATGTATATATGTATATATCTATGTGTATGTATATATATGTATATATATGTATATATATGTATATATGTATATATATGTATATATATGTATATATATAACATTTATTTTTATTGTATCGTATAGATATGCTAGCATGCTAGTATTTAATTTTAAGTTGTTTTATGGATGTTATAAATAAATATATATTATTAATAAATAGTATATATATTAAACAATAAATTAAAATGATTAGCATAATTTATAAGTAAATAATAATTTTATATCATTACGTTAATATGTGATGATAAGATAAGTATGAATATGTCTTTACACACCTGTATCACGTCTTGGATGAATATACCGTTGTTACGCCCTTACCTCGAGCTCTCAATAAATATACCTTGTGATATTCCATTTTTTCATTTTTATCATTTTTCTATCTTGTTATGAACAAGCATTGTAGTTCACTTTTGAGCAGTAGTTAATTCAGATTACGTTAATTAGCTTTTTTTTGCAGTTTGCTTGTTTTACAGTCTGTTGTTTTATTCTTTTTCGGATTATAAAATCCAGGCATCACATTTTTATAGTAATTTTTGGTTTGGCTTTTAAACAACATTTGGACCACAAATTTTGACAAAAAAATTGACAACTTTGTATATAAAGTATTACTGAAAACCTTTAAGAAAGAAATAAGAAAGGTTCACGTGACAAAGCTATCGTCCATTTTTCAACAAGATTTCATTGTTGACCATTGTATATAGAAAGAGTAAATAATAATATGCATATTAATAGCAAATAATAGATTTTCTATTGATAACTTTGCTTGTAAAATATTCTTTACATGTAGTAAGTCATAATCATTCTTTATAAATTTAATTCTAAGTTACAATATTACTTGTATTACTATAATCATGTATGCTTCATATATAATATGAAATAAAAATGCCTTTATCCATGTCAATTTTGTGAATTTGTAAATTTATCAGATTTGAATGCATCTTCTCATTAACAGTATTGGAAGTATTACATTCAAACCTTCTGATCGAATTGGAAATGGAATGGTTCAGCCAGGGACAAAGTGTGGTGACGGAAAGGTATAATTGTTTTCTACTTAATTTTGTGTACCTTTTTTGGTATCTTAGTTTATTATTCTGTAAAGATTTAATTAAAGTCGTTATTATAAATCATTTTGAATGTTAAAAATATTCGAATATTTCAAAAATTCTCTGCAGACTCAACTTTCAGTAACAGCATACCCTTTTAATTTTTCAC
Organism: Morbakka virulenta; assembly: GCA_003991215.1. Lineage (NCBI taxonomy): Eukaryota > Metazoa > Cnidaria > Cubozoa > Carybdeida > Carukiidae > Morbakka > Morbakka virulenta. Next base: position 571,752 of record RDPX01000165.1, on the reverse strand, counting down.
AATGATGGCACATTTTTCTTTTAGTGGGAAAAAAGAATTACAAAAAAATCATTTGTTCTACTTTAAAAACTCATTCTTATTTGCCTTTCTATTTTAAAGGTTTGTTACAATTACAAGTGTGTGGAAGCTAAAAAGGCATACAATGTTTCATGTCCAATTTACAATGGCCAAGAATGCGGAGGAATAAAGCGAGGTGTAAGTAGCATTGAAATGAAGATATCTACTATAACTTTTTTTTCGTATAAAGCAAATTTAACATCCGCAAAACAAAAAGAAATTAAAATTTAAACTTTTTTCAATAATTCTTTTGAAAATAAAACTAAAATTTTAAATCACAATCTCAATCTCAATCTCAATCTCAATCTCAATCTCAATCTCAATCTCAATCTCAATCTCAATCTCAATCTCAATCTCAATCTCAATCTCAATCTCAATCTCAATCTCAATCTCAATCTCAATCTCAATCTCAATCCCAATCTCAATCTCAATCTCAATCTCAATCTCATTCTCAATCTTATTCTCAATCNTTTGAGCTTACCATCACTTCTGTCTTACCAGCATTCATTTTCAGTCCCCTTCTCTCCAGTGCACCCTGCCATATGAAACAATTACTGACAAAGAGGAAGGTTTAGAAAACAAAATATTGCACTTAATCAGGAAAAGAGGGAAATAGTTTGGCTGACGGAAAAAGTGATATAATATAGAAGTTTGGGCGAGGAGAAAAATAAAATATTTGGAAAAGTTAGAATTATTCATTTTTTCCTTCAGACTGTACCCCAAAAACCTATACCACAATAGCCATGTTTTGATTCCACGTAGCACTTGAGTAAATCTGTCAATTTGGTAGATGAAGAAATGACTGGACGTTTGCATTATTCCCATAAAGGTAGTTACGTTTAACCCTCTTTAGTAAAATTTTGAAATAAATACATGATTTTCACACGCACTCTTTTTGATGACGAAACATGTGGAGAGATTTGAGAGTTTGTTTGTGTAAAAATGTCCTACTTTTGCTCAAATTATTTAGATCGAGAAAATGACATCAATCCCTGGTTTTCTGTCCTTAACTGTACATTAGTCAATTATTTGTATAATGCCAGCAAATTTAAAGTAGGAATTACATATAAGGAATTAGTAGGAATTACATAATTACTAATAGCTCAATCTCTACCAGCAACCCTCAAACAACTATTTAGTGATCAATGAAAGAAATTTCTTTATCCTTAAAACAGTGATATCAAGTGTGGCCAATTGCAGTGTTTATCACCACATCGTCTTACTCCATTAATGATTAATTACGGGACAAATTATCAGAGGATAGAAGTTCATGGTAAAAAATGCAGGTACCTTTAAATCATTTTTTTGTGTTCAATTAAAAGTTAGTAAAAAATTTGAGTATTCTTATTATGAAGAAAACAAATGTTAATCAATGAAGCATTAGAAATATTTCATAAAAAAGTTAGTCTTTATTGCAGTCCATCTAGAGGTTACACAATAATGTGTTGATATGTTTATACTGATGTGTAAACAGTCTTAATGTATATATATATGTATATATATATATATATATATATGTATATATGTATATATGTATATATCTATGTGTATGTATATATATGTATATATATGTATATAT
>RDPX01000165.1:523035-556912 GCA_003991215.1 Morbakka virulenta | reverse complement strand
AAAGGCATATAATCGGGTACGGCGAGAGGAAGTATGGTACACGTTGAGAAAAAAAAGGGTCAGAGAAAAGTATGTGAAGTGTGTACAAGACATGTACAGTAGATGTGAGATAGTGGTGAAGTGCGCGGCTGGACAGAGTGAACCATTCAAAGTGGAGGTCGGGTTACATCAAGGTTCAGCTTTGAGCCCTCTCTTGTTCGCAGTGGTCATGGACGTATTCACCGATCCCATCAGGAGGCCAAGCCCTGGCAACATGATGTTTGCAGATGACGTAGTACTGATCAACGGAGAGAAGGCAGAAGCTGAAGAAGAACTGAAAAATTGGAGGGGAGCCTTGGAAAAAAGAGGGATGAAGGTCAGCCAGTTAAAAACAGAGTACGTGTGTATCAACAAAGATGAGAACCTACCACCGATCTCGATCACCGGTGAGGAGGTCCCGGAAGTGACGGAATTCAAGTACCTTGGGTCAACTATACAATATGATGGAGGCAGTGACAAAGAGGTGAAGAAAAGAATCCAAGCTGGATGGGGCAGTTGGCAAAAGACAACAGCGGTGATTTACAACAAAAGAGTGGCAGAGAAAGTGAAGGGCAAGCTCTACAAGACAACAATAAGACCGGCAATGATGTACGGCATGGAAACTGTTCCTTTGACGGCAGGATTCGATAAACGGATGAACGTAGCAGAAATGAGAATGCTTCGATAGGCTCTGGGTGTTACTCGAAGAGAAAAGTTGCGCAATGAGATAGTGAAAAACAGGCTAGATTTTGGAGAACTCTCTCAGAAGATAAGGGAGTCCAGGTTGAGATGGTTCGGGCACGTGGAGAGGAGAGAAGAGAGCTATGTCGGGAGAAGAGTGCTGAGGATGGATATACCAGGAAGGAGAAGAAGAGGGCGACCAAAGCAAAGATAGATGGATAACATAAAAGCTGATATGATGGAAAATGGGCTAAGATGCGAGGACGCCCAAGATCGTGCTATATGGAGGACAAACATTCGCTGTGGCGACCCCTGAATCAGGGAGCAGCCGAAAGAAAAAGAATAATAATAATATTCATTCAAGTAGCCGAAATTCAATACTTTGTATGTTCTCCCTTGTTTCTGATTACAGCCTCAGCATACTGTCTATTAAACGTAGACAGTACTCCTTCAAGATTTTTCTAACACAGGCTTCTTTTATCACTCTAGCCAACTCTGGAGAACTTGACGGTTGTTGTTCTCACACTTTATCTTTCAATGCCGTCCACAAATTTCCATTTAGGTTGAGGTCAGAATTATTTCCCTGCCAGCATTTTAAATTTGTTCGCAGCCAGAAACATGTTTGCAACTTTGGAGCGGTGGCATGGCGCTCCATCCTGCATGAAAATATTGCAGTTGTGACTTCCATGTGAAGTTTGAGTTTGTCTGACAACTCGACATACTTCGGTCCACTCATAGTGGTTCCTTGGGTCAAAAAGTGGAGACCACTGACCCCGTTCTTGGACATTGCCCTCCAAACCATTTGACTTGGGAGATGTTTCATTGTCGATATCGTATGTTTATCATCATATCGCTTTCCAGCTGGTTTCCTGACATGGCACTTGTACACTGCGAACTGTTGAAGGGTAGACTCGTCTGAGAATAGTACCCTGCTCCGCTGTGTGGTCATCCAGTGGGGATGCTTCAATGCAAATTCCAGGAGCTTGGCCATTCGAAAGAACAACTAAAGTTAAAAGAGTGGATATGATGCAATCAAGAAAACTGGATGATGGAATCTGATGCAATACCCAAATGTCGGCGATTTTCACTGTTTGGTCTTAAACTTTTGTTCATGACTGTATATATATTTTTTTTATAGTATAAGAGTGGAACACTCAGAAAACGTTAGCGAAAGATGGAACTGGCTGATTATATGACAAAAAATACATGGACAATCCACATCAGAACACGAAAGACAACCCAACGAGAAACATAAATATGAATTATTCGCAAATAGAATGAAGAGAGATGGTGGATGAAGAATGGAAATGAATAGAGATATGGTGAAAAAAGTGATGAAAATTGTTAGATGGTAGATTTGGTGAACAAGAGAAAAGTAGATAGGACTGATGGTTAATACTACCGTCACGGATCATCAGTTGATGACCATGTCAACCATTTTGGGCATTTAACATCGAAATGGACATACAGACATGGTTGCCCAGGAGCACTGATCAGCTGCCATCTCTACGAAAGGAGTAAAGGGCGAAATGAATAAGTAACAGGAGTAGAGAGCTATATCTGCTTAGACAGGCATGAAAGAATGAAATAGAGAAGAAGAAATTACTAGAGTCGTGAAGTAGAAAGACCACAGAATACACAATCTGTAAGGGAAAGAAAGAATGAATGAAAGAAAATAAAAGGTGAGGCGAGAAGGGGGAAATGTTAAAGCTGTTTTCTCACTTCATGCTTAAGAACAGTTATGCTCTTGTTGAAAGAGGTAAATGCATCACTATGTTTTTCATGCATCTTATCAAATTTTTGGAGAGTGTTGGGGCCAAAGGCACCTTGTTTTATTATTCTCACAATAAGTTCTTGACTCTTAAGATTAAAGTCATTATGCTGTAAAGTTGCCTGAGCTATCCGTAAAAGTTCAGATGATATAGAACCATGAGAAAATATGTTCTGGAATATTTCCAGAATGATCAAGCATCCTAACGATGTAAAGAGGAAAGCCTCTCTTATCGAATAGTTTGTGCACGAAAATCTCATCTTTAATCGCGATATCCATTTCTAAGAATGTTGCATTTGTACCTTTGTGTTCACATTTAACATATAGTTCCGGCGAGTATATTTCACGATTACAATTTTCGAATTTATTGTGAGCATTGCTACAGCAAGCATCAACAATGAATCTGAAGGTATGCTTGAATTTGAATCCAGGGTAGCGTTCGGTGCGTGAAAGGTTTGTGATGAAAGAACTTTCGTTATGCTATAGATGGCGGTTTGGCCAGAAAGGGGCATGGTCTATTCCCATGGGAATGTCAATTCTTTGTTTAAATATACATAAACTATTGCTGTCTTCGTCACTTTTTTATTTACTTGTATTATTTTATATATAATATACATCACACACATATATATATATAATATATTTATTATTTTGATATATTTACATATTATACATATTTATTTATTATATAATAATTATATATTTATATTTATTTCTATTTGCCTGTGTATTATGCTTTATTAACTTTCCAAGTTTGTTTAGTTAATGTTATAGTAAATTTATTGCTACAAGAAAAATTGTTAATTTGTTTTCCAAGTTATTTTTAAAGTTAATTTATGATCCCCAAGCCTATTTAATTAATATGTTTCATGTTCAATTTATAACTTACTATTTACTGCGGAGAAAAATACAGTAACATATAAAATCTCCTATTTTAGAATTTTCTGTTTTTGACATATCTCACATGCAAGCTAATACACCCGAGTATAATTTATAGTTGTTGATTATTTATTTAAATGATGTTTATTTGTATATATCTCTGTGTTCATCTACTTGTGTTATGCGTAGAAACATGCTCTTTCTATTATTTCACCTTAGGTAAATTCGGAGGAGTTTGGAAAAGTCCTCGTTCATATTCTTTCACATCCAACTCAAGTGCAAATAGCAATATTAAACTAGTGGAAAAATATGGAACCTGGAACTATGGATGGGGAAGTTTTCGCAAAAGAATGCCATTCCTCTTTAAATCAAGTTTATCGACATCTAATAACCCTGATAAGGATTACTATGGTACAGTAGCAGGTAAGAAAAATTGTATTGATTTATTAAAGAATGTAATTGTGAAACCCTTGAAATGCCATGTTGCAACGTGGGTGATCATCGGAATATTCGGGTCTCTTTCATTTATCAGGAAATTGCTGTAATTCTGACATTGTAACACAGAGAAGAAACTTTTAGATACAAAGGCAATTAAATCAGTAAAACCTTCGTTATATAGCTGACTGGCTTCTTAGTAATATTGCAAGAGCGGAATAAAGTAGACTTGACTGTTTCTATGTAATTACTTGGTTACTTTCAAAAGTTTCAATGTGCAGTAAATCAAATAAACTAATTTTAAGATCATGTCACATTCACGATGTTAGCTCTACATATAAAAAGAAATTGTTTTGAAAAATTGAAAGAAGAAAAGACAAATCTTAGTAATAGTAACATCAGACTCCTTAGTAGCAGCAGAATATCACTGTACTGATAAAGAGACTACTTATTCCTTTTTATTAATTACCAGGTTTTATTTTGATTTTACAAAGTCTAGTTTACAAGACGTCTTATGACCAATAGTAAGTTCCGTACAAGAATAAAAAGTGATTTGATATTTACTGTGCTTTAAGTGTTTTTCCTCGCTTTTTGTAAGAGTGCTCTTGTTTCAGATACTTTTTCACTTCTCTACCTTAACATCATGTTTATCTACTCTTAACTGGTCTTTCTCTTTCATGTTTTGGAGCATCTTATCTGTTGACTCTTTAAGATGGAGGCATATTAAGATGTCAGAACACCTAAACAGACATGCTTATTTTCCTCCCTCATTTTCCATATTATTTTTCTCGACTGAGCAATCGGCCAAACTATCCTGGCCCGAACTCTCTTTTCTTTGATAATTCATTTATGCTGGTACTCTTTTAAAATACCCTTCTGTCTTTTTTTACTCTCAACTGTACATACCTTTGGGTACAGCAGGGCATTCTTATTTGTGTCATTTATTATATTTCTTAAAAACATCGTCATCAGAAACGTTTTCCTGCTATAAAACACAACAGAGCTCAAAATGATTTCATTCACTCTTGCTCTCCCTTTTAAATGCACTTTTTCGTTACTCGTTGAAGGCAATATTTTGATAAACTACACAATAGAAATCCTCACAGGATTAGACAAAGGATATGGCATTGAACAAACTGGATTATCGATGATATTGAACAACTTGAAGAAAATTTATTGGAGAAATTAAAGGATTTTGAAACAAATTTTAATGAGTATGGTGCAAATTTGCCAGAGGACGAAGAAAGTGAAACTTTATTAAAAAGCTATGAAGATATTCACATGGAGGGAGACTCACTTTTGCAAAAACTGTGAGAAAAATTAAGACCAATTATAAAAGAAGAAAATGAGCTTAAAGAATGACAAGAAAACGAGAAACGACGAGAACAAGAAGAAAAAGAACGAGAACTGAGACGAGAACAAAACAAATTGAATCGAGAATTGAAACGAGAACAAATGGAAAAGGATCGAGAGCATGCCTTAAAATTAGAAGGAATCCAAATGCAAGTTAAAATGGAAAAAGTACAAATTGAACATTTAAAAATAGATGCAGATACAAAAGCAAAAGCAATGGAAACAGAAGAGGGGATCAAATCTAGTGAAAGTCAAACCAAATCAAGTGGACATCAGCCAAATGTTAAACTTCGAAAATTTAATTTGATGAAATTTGATAGAAACATTTTCAAGTGGCAAGAGTTTTGGGATTATTTTATTACAGCATTTATAAAAAGGAAGTGAGCAGTATCGACAAACATAATTACTTAAGATCGCAACTCCAAATGATGCAAAAGAAATAATGTCTGGCTTTGAAACAACAGAGGAAAATTACGATAGTGCCATTGATTTATTACACGAACGTTACCGGAAGAAGCAACTAATTATCAACGCACATTATGCCAAGCTAAAAGAAATGTCACAATCATCCAACCACTACGAGAAATTGCGACCAACTGTTGACAACATTGAGAAAAACTTACGATCACTTGAAGCTCTTGAAGAAAACCCCGAAAACAACTTGATGATGTCTTTACTGCAGACAAAACTTCTAAGACATGCATAAGCACAACTCGAAAATATAAGAACAACGACAACGACTGGACAGTTAAGACTTTACGAATGGAATTGAAGAGATATATCACAGCACAGGAGATGAGAAGTCGATTGCTGTTGATGCAGTATGAAGCTTCAAAAAAAATCGCAAATCATACAGCCAAGATCGGAACAAGTTTGTCCGTCAACATATAGCTTTATTTCATGCAGAAGAACAGAGACAACGAAAAATTCAAGGATGCTGTTATAAATGTTTAAAGAAAGGACATCTTTTCAAAGATAATTCGTCAAAGAGAGTATGTGCTTATTGCAATAGAGAGCATAACCACCATCGTAGTCTATGTCCAAAACAATTTCAACAATTGAATGCAAACACAAATGAAGCAGAATCTAGTTTATTGGCAATGGAAGAAGAAGTCATCATGCAGACAGCTATGATAGAAATTGTCAATCCAGCTAATGAAATATCACAGAAGACAAAGTTACTCCTCGACTGCAGAAGAAAACGCTCGTATATCACTGAAGAACTTGCAAGAAAACTTCAACTTGAAATAATTAGAAAGAATCATTTGACAGTAAGCACGTTGGAACAGCAAAGTCAAAAATATAGAGACATCCATTGTTAAATTGGAATACAACTTAAAAGTGGTTTCATCATGAAAATCCACTCTAACGTAGTACCTGTTGTTACTGGGAACATTGAAAAGAATCCGATACAATCTACGACCGTTTTGACAAAGCTCAAGACATTTATATTTGCTGATCAGTTACCAAAGTCACTAGAATCTACGAAATTTCATCTTTTGGTCGGCAACTACTATTATAATGACACTGTATCTACAAAACGTATTTAAATTACAAACAGTTTATACCTTCTTGGATCAAAGGTTGGATGGATCTTAACAGAGAGGATACCATCATCAGAATCATTCAATGAAGGAATCGTAATGTTTACTGATTCAAGATCTATTAGAGCAAAAGAACTATTCAACCATGAGAATGAAACAATTGAAAACCAGATGGAACCAAAAATAGACCAGTTTTGGAAATTGGAATGTATTGGAATAAAAGAGAAAATAGAAGAAACAACCTACGACAAAGTTTTGTAGCGTTTTAATAGCACCCTCAAAAAGCAAAATGGAAGATATCGCGTGCAATGGCCATGGAGATCAGAAAATTCTAAACTACCTGACAGCTATAGACTTGCTTATGGCTGTCTCAAGTCAACTGTAAGACGGATGAGAAAGGTTGATGACTTATTGACATCGTACGACAAAATCATAAAAAAACTAATGGAGAAAGGAGATATTGAACCAGTTGAGGGAAATTGAAACCAAGATCATCTTGTCCACTACATCCCACATCATGCAGTCATCATGCCAGAAAATTCAACAACAAAAACCAGAATCGTTTACGATGCATCCGCAAAATCAAAGAAAGAACACAAAAGCCTCAACGATTGCATGTACCGTGGTCCTTTTATTCTAGAAGATCTCTGTACGCTGCTACTAAAGTTCAGAACACACAAAGTTCCATTGGTTGCAGACATAAAAAAATCTTGTCATCCAATTGGACTTCAAGAAAATGACAAAGACTTTACTCGCTTCCCATGGTTGAAAGATCTACAAGAGTCTACAAATACCTGTTACCAAGAATATATTATGGACCGACTCACAGTGTGTTATCAATTGGATACGAACAACAAAACCATTACCATGCTTCGTGGAAAACCGTTTAAAAGAAATCAGAATATAAAACAATATCGAATTTAGCTACGTTATTACGAAATAAAATCCTGCAGATCTAGCAACCCGTGGCAAGACATTGGAAGAAGTACGATCTTGCAACTTATGGTGGCATGGTTCCGACTGGCGCAAAGACCCTGAAGAATCATGGCCGAATTCGAAAGTAGAAGCAATTGGTAAGGAACAGCTGGACAACTTAGCAAAATCAACAAAAGGTTCACCAGTTCTCTACAAAAGTATACACTGTTGCCCCGGATGGTCCTACAAAGTTAGAAAACGATAACCAACTAGTTGGAATCCACTAAAAAGAATTTTCGTCTCTCAAGAAACTAATTCGAGCCACAGCATGGATCAAACGATTTTTGCACAACAAATTTGTACACAAACGTAACAACAGTGATGAAAAAGAAGGTTTATTGACAGCAGAAGAAATATCCAATGCAAGAAGAGATTGGATCAAACACATTCAAAAAGAAACTTCAAACCAACTTGCAACCAAAAAGAAAATCAACAAATTGAATCCAAGAGCTGATGCAGATGGTATCATACGCTGCTATGGAAGATTAACTACCATCAACCTTGGAGATAAAGACGCAAATCCGATTTATTTGCAAAGGAAGAAACAATTCACGAAATTGGTCATCAAAGAAGACCACGAATGTCTATTCCACACTGAAACATCACACACCCTTTCTTACAAAAGAAAATATACTGGGTCCCTCACGGAAGAACAGAAGTAAGATCAGTTATCTTTAGATGTGGAATATGCATGAAATACTAAGGAGGCCCATTCAAAATGCCAAAGATGTCGCCGGGGCCAACAATCAAAGTAACGGGATCAGCCCCATTTACACATACTGGACTTGATTACATTGGTCCATTGCATGTTAAAGAAGAAATTTTAAGAAAACACTTTTGAGTTGTTTACTTGTGTAGCTGTCAGACCTTTACACCTGGAAGTAATTGATGACATGAGTGCTGATCCATTTTTAATGGCGCTAAGACGTTTCATCTCACGAAGAGGAAAACCAACAGAAATCACCTGCGACAATGCAAAGCAATCCAAAGCAATAAAGAAGGTCATCGACACAGCTTGGAAAGAAGTTATTACGAACAAAACCGTCTTGAATTACGCATCAAACCAAGAAATTAAATGGAATTTTATTGTAGAGTATTTTCCATGGACTGGTGGTTTTTATGAACGGATGGTCGGTATCGTCAAATCATCACTAAGAAGTTCTATTGGATCGCTCTGTCTCACAAAAACGCAACTGAACACATTTAACATTTAAGCTGACAGTATTATCAACTTAACACCTGTCATCGTCAATGATGATGAAATTAACAAAGAGAATGACGATGATTATATCGAAGGAAGAGAAACATCTACGGAGTAAGTATTCAAGCTTTGGAAAAAGGGAGAAACTCATCTAAATAATCTTTAGAAAGTATGGCATAATGAGTACGTTCTGAGTCTTCGATGAAAGATATCAATCAAACGTCAAGGAATCCAGATCAACATCAAATTGCAAAACAACAATCGGTGAAATCGTACACATTAGAGAAGAAACACCAAGAGGAATGTAGAAGATGGGAAAAATCGAACAACTCATAAGATGTAAAGATGGTGAGATTCGAGCTGCAAAAGTCAAGATATCAAATGGTCACGTACTTCAACGATCATTAAATTTCCTTTATCCGATGGAGCTAGCAGAAACTGAAGTCGAGTCAAAGGAAATCATAAACGAAGTTAAAGGTGATGAGAAACAAGATGATTCAATCAAAGATGCTACAACAAAAACTGAAATACGAAAGCGACCAAAACGAAATGCACAAGAAATCGCTAGAGAGAAGATACAAATTCAAATGATGGATGATTAAAGAACAAATTGTTGTGTTGGGAGTGTCGAGAAGGTCCTCGAATATATTAGAACGCGAAAGATTGCAAGATAAGAACGTGAAATATTGCATCATAAACAATGTATATAATCATCGTGACGAAGCACATATTATTAGAGTATTGATGAAGTAAAGATTAGAGTTAAAGTGAAGAAAAGAAGTACCGATGAATAGTTGTGAAAAGAAATTTGTTACTTTATTTTACGACTGATACGTCGTCTAAGGAAAGGTAAATTCAATTTCTACAAACACTCTTCCTCGCCTTTGAGCCTTTTGTTATACATTAACACGACCCGAGGCAACATAACTGAGTTTTAAAAAATGGCTCAGGGGCACAGTGTAACGAATCTCTACTTCTAGCTACAAAAATATTGTTGGGGGGTACATAATCTTAAATAACATATTACATATTCCGATTAATAATTGATAGAACTATTGGTTGAACAATCGCTTCAATTATCACCATCTTAAATTGACTTTTAGCTTCATATGCAGCACAATGGTTGTACGGGAATATGCGTGAATTGTTTCCTGAACATGTTTGGTAAGTTATAAAGCTATAATGTTTACTAATAATATTTTTGTCTGGATACCACTTCATACCGATTTCTGTAATGAATTGACAAGTAAAAAGTGCTATGTTTGTTCCTGTTTCTATCGAAAGAATGCGTAAAACAAACTTTGCATTCTTTTAATTGAAAAGTATATGAAAGGATAGTTCAATTGAAATTTTCTATTTTGATAAAGGGTTGTCAGAATCTTTCAATGGTTGTAAGATACCATGGCAAAAATATATTTATATATCAAAGGTTTGAATTAAGAGGACTGAAAAGTAATAGTCTAAAACAATATTTTTATTTTACAGAAATAAATTTTTGTTTTGTAATATTTTTAATTCCATCATTTCTATTGAACCAAATGTCTACATTTCTTATCTGGCTTTGCCACAATGTACAAGCTACATTTTTAACTTGTGTATCTATTACTTTTTACAAATAGGTACTGGTTAAGGGAAGGTGATGTTCTTTACCCAAAATCTTGTAAAGAACTATTGCTGCGATCATCCACTGGAATTCCTTACCCAACAGGATCTTACAAATTATCTCTTGATGGTATAGGTACAGTGAACAGTATTTGTGATATGGACAGGTTTGGGGGAGGGTGGACTTTAGCTCTTACTAGAGCGACCAAGAAAGGCTGGAACAGAAAGAACGTAGGAAAAAGAAATATCGATACCCCTTCGAAAGACAAAGATTTCTCCATTTATGAATATACAAATAAAATGAAGTCTTTAGAGATTTATGATGTAAGTAGACTCCATTCGACTCCCTGTTTCTTCTTCATCTGTTGTTAAAACTTCTATGCTGTAATTTTCTTCTTTAATTTACAAAAGTATTATGTATTAGGATAAATTCTTAACTTTGATTAGAAAAATACTGTAAGTAACGTTTTTAATTGTTGGTAAATTTTGTACTGTCTGTTATGGAATGGTATACCTTTGGCAAACATATTGCGAGATAATTTTGCTAAGTTTAGTCATTTTTAAGATAGTAAGATAATGATATTACACCCTCTTCTTCTTAATTTTTTGAAAATCTTTTTTCCAACATAAAACTAAAATTAAAAAATTCATTAAAGGTAAATGTCTATTTGGTAGCTTCATTAACGTATAATAAATAAAGTACTTCCAGGAACAGGAACAGGAAAAGGAACAGGGCAGGAACACAAAAGGAAAAGAGAAAAATAGAATAATGACCATATTCAAGTTTAATGATACAGACTCACATTCTTTAAATTCATAGTAAGATTTATAGCCAACCTGAAATCATACAAAACTCAAGCTCTTAAAAACAAGACCGACCTATCTGCAATAACTGCCAAGTTAAATGTTTGCTTGTCTTCTGGTGCAGATTTTTTCATTGTTGGTTACCATAAGACAAGTGATGCTGGAATGAGATGGAAGTGTCGTTTACAATGTCTAATGGATTCCATTCCTCTTTCGATTAACAGCCAACCTGAAAAAAATAGTGAAATTTTGTTTCCTGATAGCTTATGGCACATCCTAAGCATCCATTCATTTGTATTAACAGACATTTGCTAGTTGTATATGTTTCAGTGCCATACAGGATACACTCTTATTGCTAACATATAATTTTTTGTGGTCTTAACGTCATTTATCCCTTGTAACTGGGACTCAGACGGTGCCCTTCACCTACACTTTCTTTTTGGCAGTGAAAAATTTCTTGGTCAGATGCTCTTCCTGACGCAACCAATGGCTTTCTCTCATTGTAAAGTATCAAATTCTCCTCGTCCGGTTGAGAAATCGAACCCAGAACCACGTGGTTACGGTGCAACTGCACTAAACACTATTTTTGCTAACAATGAAAAGCGAATATTGACCTTATATGAGAGACTAAACCTTCAGGTTTTCTTTAAAATGTGTCAACTATTCCATGGCACTGCTTTTTGTTTCTCTACATCTTTTTTTAACTTTTACACTGAGCCAATATACTTCAACGTATGATATAGTTTAAAGATTTTGCTGTTGACCATGCAATGTTCATTATTACGCTAACAAGAAGGCCTGGATGACAACAGAGCTGATGGGAGCAATTTTAACTCGCCTTGATCGAAAAGTGCAATACGAAAATAGAAAAGTGCTCTTGTTTCTTGATAATGCTCCCTCCCATCCAGACACATTGCAAAGTAAACTGCTCAATATCAAGTTAATTTTGTAACCAAAATGTACAACATCTCGTCTACAGCCTTTAGATACAGGGATAATTAGATAATTTAAGTTTAAGTACAGAAAGATTTTGGTAAAGTAAGTCATTGCCCGTGTAGATAAAGGAAAGAAGGCGTCAGAAATCATCCAAGATGTCAACATTTTAAAAGCTATTCACTGGTTGCAATTGGATTGGAAACATGTTTCTAAAAATACCATTTAACACTGCTTCCAGAAATGTGGTTTTAAACAAATCAATGTTCTTAATGATCATGAAGATGAAATTGACGAGGAATTTCAGACCCTCTTTGATCAGCTTACGAATGATAGTGAAGATGTCAACTTAGAGAATTACCTTACTTTTGATAACAATCTCTCGACTTCCGTTGGTCAGATAAACACCAACCTTGTGGACTGGCGAGAAACCGCCAGAGAAGAAGCGATTTCAGATTTTATGAAGGAAAAAGAAGCTGCTACACAAACTTCTAGTGATGATGAATCAGACATTGATGATACTAACTCAACNAACATTTTAAAAGCTATTCACTGGTTGCAATTGGATTGGAAACATGTTTCTAAAAATACCATTTAACACTGCTTCCAGAAATGTGGTTTTAAACAAATCAATGTTCTTAATGATCATGAAGATGAAATTGACGAGGAATTTCAGACCCTCTTTGATCAGCTTACGAATGATAGTGAAGATGTCAACTTAGAGAATTACCTTACTTTTGATAACAATCTCTCGACTTCCGTTGGTCAGATAAACACCAACCTTGTGGACTGGCGAGAAACCGCTAGAGAAGAAATGATTTCCGATTTTATGAAGGAAAAAGAAGCCGCTACACAAACTTCTAGTGATGATGAATCAGACATTGATGATACTAACTCAACAGTAAAATCAACAATGACAACTACTGATGCTTTAAATACCCTTGAAGAGCTGCTTCTATTTTCTCAAAGTCAAAATGATGAGCATTTTAGTGGATTAATATCTGAAGCGATTAGTAAAGTTGAAAGCTTGAAAATAGGTTCATATAAGCAAAGTAAAATTTTCTCATTTTTTAAGAAAACATAAGTAGAGATACGTATGTGCTTAAAAAAGCATGATGATTGTTTTTATTAGTGCCCTAATCGTTGAATTAAGTCTTAAAACTGACTTAGAAGCCCCTACATAGCCTGTATTACAGAAGTTTTGCTTGATAAGGACAAACCTCTTTATAACGGACACCTCTCTATAGCGGACACTTTTTCCCGGTCCCGATGGTGTCCGCTATTCACAGGTTTCACTGTAGTAAGAAAGTGAAAAGTTGGAGTGAAGTATAACTAAACAATTTTTACCTGTTATATATAACCTTGCTCGTCTATCAAATGAATACATTTTGCATGTATGGAGTACTTACAGAAAATACCGTAATTATTCGATTTATCGCACCCTACTCGAATAAGCGCACCACTCAAATTGAAGACACTAAAAACATCTATTTTAGTGAGTATATTCTATTATGTTTTTAACATCACGTGCGTAAATCACAATGATCATATGTTTGCAGATATCTTTGTATTTGTCAATTTCACTTTTGAACTTGATGAATGTCGACTTTGATATTTTAGACATTTAGTGCTTTGTAAGTTTACTTCGTACTCTTTGAACTGATACAAATATCTTTGATATTTAGTGCTTTATAAGTTGACTGACTTTTCCAATAAGCGTATTCCCTCAAATACGCGCATCCCCTGAATACGTCACCCTTCAGAATCCCCAGAATTATTTAAGGGCAACTTGCGCTTAATCGAATAATGGTAAGTGCTATATTGCTTAATTTAATGAATTTTGAAATAACATAAAATAACAAGGATACTGCAATGTACAAACGGTAAACAGTAAGTTTAGTCTTTTATTATATTTATCGGCTAAAAACCATACAAGGCAAATGAGTATCAAACTGTGAACGAAAGGCAGAAAAAAAAATTAAGCCAAGAGAAAAAAGTTACTTTTAGGTATAAAAAGATTCAATTCATATGATTGAGGGAATCATGCAGAAAACTTTTATAGAGCACTTCGTTTGATAACACCTATCGAAAAGGCAAAAATAAGCCACATTTTTTTGATAAGACAGAGCCTGAAGAGTTGTATTTGTATATTTAATTATTCTGTTGTGCTATATTTAAGCATTGTGCAATATTATGGGTTTTTTTTAATTATTTTAGAAACAAACTTATTCTTCTACCTTTTAGCAAAGCTTTCAGTACATCATTGAAGCAGATGGCGATACAAAAGATGGTGGTGTATTTTCATCTTCTTCTGCAACTAGTTTTTTATCTTGCAGTCAAGATAAGTCAAAGCCAATTCTTTTGCAAAAGTTTGGAGCTTGGAATGAAACTACATCTAACCTAGCGAAACGAATTCCACATATTACGGAAAAAAATGGAATATATTTAACTACAAGTTCAGTAGTAAGTACTAATTAATATAATTTCATAGACCCTTTTGTATTTGTCATTGTATTAGATAAAGTATGCGGGCTAATATACTCTCAGGAAACGGAGTGCCCCTGCCCTGTATAGGTCAAGGTCACCCCCAGGCAAGGTGTAACACCTGTCAGCCCCTCTCGCCAAGGTTATGATATGAAATTACAGTCATTTAGTTTCACATTTTTCTGTCAAAGACTAAGTGAAAGCTAGCCTTTAAAGAAATCTGTCCTCCATAGAATCACAGTGGCGTATATGATTCTGAAAACCAGACCTTTAAAGACCATCTACTGCATTCAATATGATCGATCTTGAGCTAAAATCTAGGTGTGGGGCAATCAGCAAGAGTGATAAAGTGAATAAACACTTCTTCTTTCTGCTGTCAGCCATTGCGGCTGGTGCACTGCTATTGTCATTTCAAACATTCCTTGCCAATCTGGCGTACTTCAACAGTGGAGAGGAGTGTACTGACAACTGATAAAACCCAATTTATCATGAAAAACTATTGTCAGCAAATCGTAAACCATAAAATCTCTTTATACAAGTGGAAACAAATAGTGTGTGATAAGTCATCAGCGGACACGACGGAAAGCTAGCTAATGAGTGAATTTGATAGGGTAAATAAATGTTCCTACGTTTATAGTTTATATATAGTTTATAGTTACAGAAAGAATAACAATAGTTTTCGTCTTGAAGTAGTACAAGAGTTACAGGATATACTAAGTATGTACATATGCACAATTCTAATCAATACCTGGAATTTATCCCCCACTAAACAAATGCTACACACATACACAAAAACACATACCTAATGCTTTCACTCTCCAGCCAAGTTAATTAAAAGTCTTAAAACGTAAATCGATTTCTTTTCTACCTTATTTGATAGTAACACGGAAATAAAAATTTAGAAAACAGAATAACCTTTTTATTGTATACGGACAACCCGAAAGTCATTGACAGTAAAGTCCTAGCAGTTTGTTATTAGGGTAAGAACTAAAGAAATAAGAAACACTGACACTTTACAATTCGATTCCACTGATAGTAATGCTCTGCAATATTTTAAATATTTTTTCATCCTATTCAAATCTTAATTTCTGCTGTCAATGAAAATAAGATAAAAAGAGCGTGATTTACTTATGTCTAGTGATTTCTTTCATTAACAATATTGAAATGAAATGAAATATCAATTAAAAGCAAACTAAAAAATTATATATATTGTCTATAATTCAGTTTTTCTAATATTCTCATCCTTTCAGAGTACATCAGACGTACAAGGGTCACTTGTGTATACTACAGGTTCACCTGGCACTTACCTACCAGGAATCAAGAGTGATCCTTCAATTGTTCGCATTTGGATTCGAGAAGGTTGCCAGTAAGTTGTAGATTTTTTAAGTCACTTGACGTTATAAGCTGAACATAAATAACCTGGCATATAATATCATTGAAGATTTATATCCAGACACGAAGACAGTGAACTAATAAATGCTCATTGCAAGACCACACTGAAAAAAAGAGACAGTAAAAATTTATACACACTAAAATCAATTCCAGAGAAAAAGTCCTGAGTTAACAGCACACCTCTTCCTGTTTTTATTTTGCGCCACTCCCAAAATAGCTTTGTTCCTTTCTTTACTATTCTACCTTTTTGGTTCATTGTTTCCTCACTTTACAGTATTAGAAAACTACTCCTGTTGAACGCCTCCATTAAAAATGACCTCTCGCATTGACTTCATCAGAAAGATGAAAATGACGTTTTTATATGTTTTATTTACAACTGTATCTGCAAGTTTGCTTTCATACACGGTAACATCAAATGAAACTTTTTAATTCAAATGCTGTTGGGTTGTCTTGGTATACGGTCCATATATATATATATATATATATATATATATATATATATATATATATACTCAATCTGCAGACAGTACCGTTTCGCCCTTTGTGGGCTCATCAGTGCAGCACAGAGCTTCTGAGACGTAACTCTCTGACCATGTTGCTGGAGCAAACACAGCCTGAAGAGTTACTGTGGGATACTGTCAGAGTGCTCAAACTACGCAAGCGCAGTGAGCTCCGCACATATATATATATATATATATATATATATATATATATTATATCCATTTTATATTCATCTTATAAATCTAGTCTATATATTGTATTTATAGATTTATAGTGCATACTAAATATGTACTATAGTTTTACAGGCCAAACATAAAATTAGGGTTTATTTCAGAAATATGCCATTACATTTAAAAGAAACTGAAAATAGGCTATATTGAAGTATTTGCAATGGCATATTGAAAACATGTTTTATTTACTTGATTTTAATTGTATTTACTTCTCCTGATTTAGTCGTAAGTCTTGTAACGACCACAAAATTCATCGTCAACAGAAAGGAATAAAAAAAATTCCAGATGGCATTTATTTAATTCATGATAAGGGGCCATGGATTGTACCGGTATATTGTGATATGACATCAAATGTTTCTGGATGGACCTTACTCGTTACTTCTCGTCATAATGGATGGACTGCAGCACAGGTAAATATCGATGTATAAAGGATTGCATGCTGTGAGTCACTAGAGAGCGTTTAATAAAAATAATCGTACTTTGAGAGTACATTACAGTGACTGTGTTGTTACAGAGGGACAAATTTTAAAGCTTTGTTGAATAGCTTACCTTGCATTATCTATTATTTATTATGAATTATATATTACATGTTATACATTATCTTATAAATGGCATAAATTTTATATTTTAATTGCATCGTATATATATACATAAATATACATATATATACATATATATACATAAATATACATATATATACATATATATACAAATATATATATATACATATCTATATATATATATATATATATATATATATATATATATATATGGCACCAGGCCTAGATGAAATAATACCAACAGAAATGTGGAAAACCGGAGAACTCTCAAAAGAGCTACTTAAAATCTGTAAAAAAGTTTATTATGGTGACTGCCCCATCCTGTGGAAGCTCGCAGCAATAACGCCCATCCCAAAGAAAGAAGACTTAAGCAATCGACAAAACTACAGAGGGCTCAGCCTGCTTCTTGTAGCTGTCAAACTATACGACAAGATGCTCTTGAAGCGTCCAAATCCTAGCATGATAAAAGGTCCTGCGGTTGAACCAGAATGGTTTCAGGGAAGGTCGTTAAACGATAATCTAAATGTTAAGGCTAATAATGATATCCTAGCTACTGCCCAGTGTAAAAGCATACACTGGAATAACAAACATGTAGAATCCACATCTTAAACACACTCTCAGACACATGATTCGATCAATAACTCAATGAGGTTGCTCCGATGTGGTTATGATCTGTGTCCGTATAGCAAAACCTACTCCTCCATAAAGCCACAATGTCCACTTTTTACCTAGCCAGTTCCTTGGCGACAACAATTGTTCTTTGTTCTAGATGAGCAGACTCTTCACGACCGAGAAGTTTTCTGACATTCCAAACAGGAATATCCAATTAAATTTACTCCTTTGCATAAATGATATTTCTTTTTCTGTTGTTTTCCCTGTAAGTTTGAACAGCCGTCACCAGCAAGTAGCTGACCAGCTTTCGGTTAAACAGTTTTTGAGATATGATTAGTGCGCCTTTTGACCCTTGAATAGTACATAGTTCAAGAAAAACGGGGCTGTGGCTAATCCAGTATTTGTGTTTATATAGAAAATGAAACTGGACTAACCTCAATCTTAAACCAAAATTGCATCGGTGTTTTAATTTAGAATACTGACACTGAAGCTGAAGCTATTTCTCTTTACACCTGAATGGTCATTTATTGCTTTACAGAACTGAACTCCAGTTAATGTGACTTGAAAGCGCAAGGAACAGATGAAATATTTATACTTAATATTTAAGACGAAGGGAGAATGGATCGC
This sequence comes from Morbakka virulenta, assembly GCA_003991215.1. Lineage (NCBI taxonomy): Eukaryota > Metazoa > Cnidaria > Cubozoa > Carybdeida > Carukiidae > Morbakka > Morbakka virulenta. Next base: position 538,310 of record RDPX01000165.1, on the reverse strand, counting down.
AAATGTACAAATCATCCTGACAGATTCTGTTACATATTTAGTAATAGAATCAATTATTTTGTGAGGAGAGCATATCATGCTTACTTTGAAATTAAGCTTTGGGACCAGGACAAGCCATTTGCATCCAATTTTAGCTGCAAAACATGCGTGACTGGAGAAATAACAAAATGAAAGTATGGTGTGGAGAAAGAAAAAAAAAAAGAGAGAGAGAGAGAGAGAGAGAGAGAGAGAGAGAGAGAGAGAGAGAGAGAGAGAGAGAAAGAGTAAAGATCATGTTACAGGCTTCTATTTTTGCATGACTAACCTTCAAGGAATCAATCAATTGACGCAGCTTCTGGGTTCTCGTCTTCGTGAGAACAATTTGTTAGCATCTGAAACAACACTCTAATGGCATGGAGAGGGTGAAAGAGGATTTAGACCATTCTTCACAACGCAGAGGGACTCGCCATTGGTTTACTGCAACAACATTGCTGATTTAATGAAATCAATGGGAATGGACTATGTTGCTACTGAACGAAGATTTTTCATTTACCCTTCCAGCGGAAGTTTCAAGACAGTTCTCCTTCATATGGAAAATAATACTTTTTTATTCCAACTGGTCGTTTTGTGCAAATGAAAGAAACCCACGACAGCATGGATCAGTTGCTGTCTTGATCTGTAGAGATCTTAAGATTGTTGGATTGGTTTTAGGACTAAATGCTGGGTACACAAGGTATGCATGATTTCGGTGTTTGTATGACAATCGAGCTGATGACCAACATTATTTCAGACATGAATGACCTCCAAGACTAGGGTTACAACCTGGTTTGCATATATACATGTATACAGATATATAGATATACACATATACACATATACACATATACTCATATACACATATACACATATACACATATACACATATACACATATACACATATACACATATACACATATACACATATACATATATACATATTTGGTGGTTACTTGTTACACCAATTCAACCCACTTTTTTGTGTACATCTTAGTTTTGTAAAGCTACTCCCCCACTTGACTTTGACACAATTTTCTTAGGCCCTTATTTGTCATTATTTACACTTTAAAGAAATAAATACCCTACAGCATTCAACAATTGGCACTATTTGCTTCACGTAGGTATTATCAAGAAATGAAAGACAACCTTCTCTTTCCAACGACTATTCTATTTTGAGACTCGCAGATCAAATAAAGAGCTTGTCAAATAATAAGAACCTACTGTACAAAATTGAAGCTAGAGAAAGAAACAACTTTGGAGGTGTGTTTCAAACCTCCACAGAAAGCACGTAAGTAAAAATCAATTTAGTGTATCCTGTCTTAATGAACGTTTGTGATCATCAATATATAACACCTTTTCTTAATGATAGTTTGAAAATACCATCCTATTTAAAATTCAATTTAGCCCACCCCATCCTAATGAAGTTTGTGACTTGTGTTTGGCTTACTTTGCATACACAAAATGAGCTCAGTAACTTTTTTCTTGGAAAGCTTGACTGAAATATTTACAAGTACTCTTCAACTCCAAGCTATGTCTTAGTTTTTCTTCTCATTAATTGTTCCTTTCTGGATATATCCAGCCCCAGCGAATATCTCCTTAGAAATGGTTGGAGAAAAAAACTGAACAGAGAGTGAAACCATTCTTCATATCTCCTAATAATACAAAATACAGGTAGCGCTATATTTCTTTTCGCTTGCTATAAATTTGAGTACGATATCTTTGCTGTCATTTACTTGCAAAGTTTCTAAGACAGCTCAATGACATACCGAATATAACTTGTAACCTTAATTTGTCCTTCTGTAACTTGTTTAGTACTGCTTTCGGCCTTTTCCAACCGGTCAGGTCGGGTCGGCCACTCGGCTCAGCATCCTCCACTTTCGCCATTCTTTGGTGTCCTCCGTCCTTGCTTGAACGTCCTCCATACCCCTCTTGATGACGTCCCTACACCTCAGCTTTTCCCATCCTCTACTCCTCTTGCCCTCCAGGGTAGTCAATAACTAATTAATTAAAGAAATTAAAAATACTAGTAAGAAGAAATTTTCTTTAGAAAATATTTATATTCAATTATTATCGCCAATATTTTTAGGACTAAAATTAAATGAAAATAATTTTTAAAAGCTTTACAAAAGCAATCATAATTATGGACCTATTTTGACCCTTCTTCAATTTCCTTCAAAATAAATATGAATTTTTAATGTTACTATGGAGTCTTGCAAGGAAAAAAAAAGTATGCAAGGAAAATTATCAGGAAAGTAGAAATACTTTTACATAAATATTTTCTAGTTTACATCCACATTTTTCTTTGTTTTTTAAAGATTTTTCTCTTTTAAAATAAGAGCTGGAGTAAAGGAAAAAATAATTTACAATATTTAATACAGTGTAAATGAACTCGCTCTTTTATTTAGTATTACCAACAACATTAATAGAAAACAAAAAACTAATATTTTTTCTCTTTGTGTTGAGAATTTTAATTTTGTATTAAGTTGATATGTACAAAGTATTGATTGTAATTATTTATGTAAATTCCATGGGTCCAATTATGCATATCCAATCATATTTAACACTCTGTGTTGCAGTAAAGATGTTCTATACTGTTGACAAAAAACGTGGTCAACATTTGTCAAAAATATATTTATAACTCAAGTTTTTTATGCAGTATGAACAATCCTGTAGCTAACATCCATTGCCTCAATAATTTCTATTCAATATGACATTCATAACACAGGATACTTTGTTTGCAATACATGTGGTGAAGTTGAGACATTTTACTTAATTAGCCTTACCCGGGCTGTTTCATCAAGGCCAATATTCAGATTTTAGTCACGCTGCGCCCTGTTATCGTCAAAACAGCGGCTTGTTTGCTTTGTTACAAAGATTTTTAATACCTCATCTGACGTTTGTTTTGATTCGTGCACTAATTTGATTCTCCTTGTTTGTCAGTGACGAAATTTTTGTTGTTGTTAAGACCTAGTTACTATGACAAAGGTCATTTAGAAATCATTCAAATACAGCATAACGTTTAGTAGAAATTCAGATCGGACTAAAGAAAATACGAGGTTGTCTTACTGTTGTGAGCAAAATACTGCTTTTTTAAGTGAGTTTTTTAGTGTCACAGGAAGTTTTCTGTACGAAAACAGGGCTCTACAACTTTCCTGAGAATATTCTCCACACTAAAAGTGGTGACCCTGCCAGGACACCTCTAACAGAGATTAAATAAAGGAAAATAAAGGAAATTAAATACATTCAAGAACTAGCCGCAGCCAAAATCATATCAGAGGACATCGAAGAAGCGTTGGAGTCCGAAGAGAAAGAAGATGTCGAGAATGGGTATCAAAGAATCAAGGAATCAACCAAATAATAACGAAATAATAAAGAAATCAACGAAATAATAAAGAAATTAGAATTATCCAAAGACCGCACTACTAAATCTATGTCGAGTGAAGAAAAAACAATTAAAGACCTGAGAGAATGGAATAAACGGCAATAGGCGGAAATCAAGGAGTTTCGTGACCTGAAGAAAATACTGAATCAAGAATTGGATGTGTTCATGGAGAAGGAGAGAGACCAGAAACAGGCAGCAGAATTGAGACACTAGTAGCATCTAAGAAACCAGCAAGAAAGAATCGACAGAGAGAGGCAACAGAAAATCAAAGAGGGCAAAATCCGTGACCAGCAGCGAGAAGAAGAATGGTACAGGAAAAAATTCGAAATGGAGCTTGAACTGACCAAGAAGAAAACCGAGGAGATCCAAGTGAAGCAGCAGTTGGTGAAGCTACAGAAGTATACCATTACTCCATCCAATGGTAAATACAAAGACTGGCTTCGTTTCTGGAACCAGTTCATGGTAGAAGTTGATGGTTCTTCTTTATCGAATATCAGCAAATACATTTATCTCCTGGAACTAGTGTCTGGAAAGCCGAAGGACGACATCTTGGGACTAACCCACACGGAAAATGGCTACATGGAAGCGAAAAGAATCCGTGAGAAAACCTATGAAAAGGACATGAAAGGTCAAAGAAATACACGGTTTTTACAACAAGCTGTCAAAAATTGTGCTTACGCTGGTAACTATGAAGAAGTTGAACGCAGCCAGAGCTTCGTATATTCGCTGATGGACAATTTGGACCCTTTAAAGAAGCATTGATTCAGAAGGATGACGATTGAGAAAACTGGAACCTGAAAGAGGTGGTAGAGAACCTTGCGAAATACATCAACAGACGTCCGTTGCCAGTAGATGACGCGATGTCTGCATCAAGTACATCAACCCCTTACAGAAGACGAGGCAATGGGTATCAGGCTGATTTGAGACAACGGGACAACATGATGTTTGCGAATGCCATGGACAAGCCACGAGGGACACCAGACAGTGTCGTGTCCTGCAAATGCACCAATCAAAGGATTTTAGACCGTCAAAAAGTAATCAACCTGGCACAAAGGGAGATTCTTAAAAAGAAGAGGCTTTGCTTCAATTGCACAGGTTTGGGACATGGAGCCTTCAAGTGCAGATTAAGAAAATACAGAAAATGCAATGGTTGTCACCATACTTCTCTATGTGATCCAACGATCGTTGCAGGTGAAAGACCCAAACAAGAACAACCAGAAATGGGTAAGAGAGCAATTGATCCCAGCACTACTCTACATGCGACTCTCATGGCCAAGGTGAATTGAATACCAGCTTGTATCATGGTGGAGAGCAGAGTAAGCAGTTCCTACACATGCACTAGCCTTCTAATGCAGCTACTTTTGAAGCCAGTGAGCTTGGAAACAAGAAATATCGAGCAGATGTACTGCACAGTACAACGAAGAGTGCAGGCCTTCAAGGTGACTGTTCCGTCCAATGCTGTTGATGATTTTTGCTTGGACCTCAAATGCATAAATGGAGAAAAAGATACGCTGACGCACTTGTCAAATCCCATAGTCAAGGTCGTAAAGAAGTACAACCGGTTCAGATTTTTGAAACTCAGTAACAAAGATAAAGAGGAAGATGTGCTGCCAATCCACATCATCCTGGGCGCAGCAGACTATCAAAGAATGAAGACTACAGAGCCACCAGTCCTTGAACCAAATCCTGTCGATTCTGGAGCAGAATTTACTATGCTTGGACGGACTGGAAAAACGATGAAAGTTGACGCAGAAACTGAGAAAATATTCCCGACCCTCGCGCCAAAAACAGATTTTGAACAGATTTGCTCGACTAAACTTTTGGGATTGTTAGATGTAGACAGAGAGTCAGATAAATATTTTCATGAAAACTTCCAAGAGAAATTGATGCAGCTGGAGGATGGAAGATACTCCACCAGGTTGCAATGGAAAAGAGATCTGGTAAAGGTACCAACAAATAAAGAACTGGCAATAGGAAGACTGTACAGTACTACCAGACAGCTGGAGAAGCCGATGAAACTAAAAGCGTATCATGAAGTCATGGAAGCTCAAGTAGAAGACGGAATACTGGAGATTGTCTCTGAAAGGCCGACGAGAGAAGTTATACATTATGTCCCACATCAATTGGTGATAACATCAATCGGTGAAGACGCTGAATCCTTTCGAATGCGAATTGTGTATGACCTCTCAGCAAGAGCCCAATACACGTATGTGGACGACGTACAATGTGGTGACTACAATAAAAAAGAACTCATCAACTTCAAGCAAGAAGCTACACACATCTTGCAAGAAGCAGGATTCAATCTTCACAAATGGCACAGCAATATCAGTTGGAATGAAAACAGATGACGTTAAAAAAATAATTAATAAATCTTTATACCGGGTGAGTGTCTTAGCCTTTATATTGTATACAGGAAAATTTTATAAAGTGTGTATATTGTTGTCTATTGTTGTCAATTTTATTTTATCTGTTGTAATTTGGTGTACTAGACAAGTGACTTAATGAATGACTTTGATATTTGCTTCAATGATTACCTTACCTTTGCATGCTCCGCTCATACCCCAACATAGGACTGAACGCGTTCGGGGACTTAGTTTGATTTATTTACCTAATAACTGAATCCATGAGTAAACTAAAAGATGATCATTGGGTCATGACTCCAGTAGTGGTGATTTCTGATTTGCCAGTTAAATAATTTATTTATTTTTATGTACTGATGAGTCACCACACATCAAGGCCACTCGAAGATGAGGTTAATCAGATGGATAGACTGACATTAATGAAATGGATAGACTGACAGGTGGATGATGATAAGTATTGTAAAAAGAACAAAAGATGTAAATTAATGAATGGAATTTTTGACAAGGGTTTATTGACATTTGATTTGAAGATGTCCATGTTGTAGTCCTCAAGTAAGCAATCTTGTGGCAAAGTGTTCCATGGATTGGAGGTTCTTGGAAAAAAACTCTTTTCATGGCAATTCCGTTTGATGTTAGGCACATGGAGAAAGAAAGGAAAATTCTTTGCAGTAGTGGTAGCAAGACGCGTTCTTGCTGTAACAGTTTTAGATGAGAAACTAAGGATTGAAGCTCAGTCGAGCACTTACCATGGAAATGTCGATAGAGTAGATAAAGAGTAGAACGTCTCTTTTGTGAGAAAGGGGGTGTAGAGAACTGAAAAGAATACAATAAAAAAGAAAAGAATACAATAAAAAAGAAAAGAATACAATAAAAAGAAAAGAGTACAATAAAAATAAAAAATAAAATAAAAAAGAAAAGAAAAAAGAAAAGAATACAATAAAAAAGAAAAGTGTACAATAAAAAGAAAAATACAATAAAATAGAAAAGAATACAATAAAAGAATTAGGGTGAGCCTAGGTCCTCTACCACAATAACACAAGATAATTTCATAAGTACACAATATTTGGAAAGTTTTCAATCTGTTAATTCCAACCATTTAACCAAAACATTTTACAACATCAAGAGGAGAAATTCAGAAAACTGCACGAAGTGGAATCAAAGGTTATTAAAAGATCTTGGGATCACGTCTTTCTTTTTTAGGTTACTACATATGTCGAATAGAGAGTGACCTAAAGTTTCAATTAAAATATACTCATAATTTATTTCCTATTGAAAATTGGACATTTAACTCGTAACTTTCAATTCAGCTATTAACTAATCAAGGTAAAACTAAGTGTAATATCGTTAAGGTTGTCAAAGTATGGCATGTGTACTTTTTCTTAGTTTGATCTAGAGTGACGATGTGTTATCTAATGTTGGATGATTATTATCGATCTTTTAACATTTTCACTCAATGTTTTTATCCTTCTTTTAACTCCCTAAAAGCTAATGAAAATACTGAAATACGTTTAGGATAATAGTGTGGCTAATCAATAAACCTATCAAAATTAAAAGCTAATGATCTATAATGTGGTGCCTGCTGTGGTTGCACAATAGTTCTAACAGTTATAGACTTTTTAAAACTGACTTTTGATCAATTTCTCAAGATTTTTTAAGAAATTAGTTTATTTAGCCAACTGGTAAATAACTTAGATATTGTAACGAACTTATTGTTTTCTTACTCGACCGTAGTTCTCTTTCCTGAAAGCATGTTTGTTATCAGCCCTATTGAAGCATTCTGTGTGTCTTTTATCCTCTTCAGGTGTCCATATTTTGCTATTTCTAATCCATCAAATATTCTTTTGGTGTTGCTTCTATTTGGTCGCCCTTCTTTCATTTAGTGTAGTAGTGCACGAATGCTTTTAATCAATAGATATCCACGCAAAAGGTTCGAAGTGCGAACCTCGGCCAGATCCCTGGAAATATTGCACCCAATTTGTTTCTCCGTTATAAGTGGCGTACTACTAAGTTTGTACATGCTTTCAGAGATAAAATTGGAAGAGAGGAAAACAATAAATTACAAATATTACAAAGTAAGAAGTAAAAACATCAAATATAAAAAGGAACCTTCTGCGCAAAAGTGGCTTTCAAAGCCTTCTTAGGGCTCATTTGTGTCATATGAACTGGTATATGGCCATACCATTTTCATTTTTTCAATGTTAGCCTTCTTAGCATTAAGTTAGTTGTCCCTTATCTAAGTGTGTTAAAACAGCCGTGTCATCTTCTCTCTTGGGTCTTTTTTATTACATTTTGGAACCTCAAGTGGACGTTTGTGATGTGCTGGTTGCATTATATATTAGTCAACTTTGTTACTAACCTAGTTTTACTTCTACACATTTGTATTCTTAGCCTTAGCCTAGAGTGATATAAAGGAAATTATAATTGTAAGATAAATATAGCTACACAAAGAATTAAATCTAACAATTTTTTCATAGGTTCCTTGCCAAAAATAACTCTCAAACAAGCGTAAAGCTTATACAAATGTACGGAAATTGGGGTTATACTTGGGGAAAGCTACAAGCGCGTGTTCCATGGCTTGGAGACCCAAAGCACAAAGCAGCATTACTTACAACTGCCTATCGTGATAACAGTTATTATTGGGGTTCAATTGTTACCAGTAATAACCATTATAATCCAGCTCCATACTTAGTAAATGTGTTGAATAACCCAGGCATCATTTGGTATTGGATAAATGAAGACGATTGTGGTCCAGAACGAAAGCCAGGTGAGCTTATATTCTTGATTAATTTGATTTCCTATCATTTAAGTAAAAGGATGGCAAGAAAAAGAGACAATAAAACAACGTTCTGCCTGTATTCTGAATTTTCTTTTTTCTATATTTTAGGATGGTTTTAAGAAGATATTTTAAACTTTTTAAAATGTAAATTGATATTTAAATATTAAGCAATTTTTAAATGGAGTTAAATATCTTTTGTTTTTTTATGACTGTTGTTTAACTTTGAAAACTTTGTTTCGTTCTCCTGAGCTAGTGTTGAGCAAGGTGTACTGCCAAAATTTTTTTTACTGAAACCGAAAAGACTTGATCAAATATGCCTTAGAGGAACTAGACATGCTTTGAAATGGCTGAGTGATTTGTAACTCATGTTTATGGTATAGGTATGCAGCATGACAAGTACTGAGACTAGTAATTAGAAACTGGAAACTAAAGAATTTCAAGATGTGATACCGAAGAAGGATGCTAAAGATCAAGAGATCAAAGAAAGCATAGAACAGTAATACCTTAATCAAAAGTAATGGTTAGGGCACAATACACGGCCCCTAACGTTTATTGCAACAATCCTTTAAGGCATTTATCTAGAAGAAACATGAAGAAAAAGGAGCTATACTGGATACACTGGAAAAGTGAAAAGTGTTCTTCTAGCACAAAGTGTGTGGCACGAGATGATGACATTGGGAAAAATTTGAAAAAAAAAGACCTGCTAAAGTTTTAAAAGGTCGGCATAGTACAAGGCAAGACATTGGGGTACAATTCAAGACACAAAGTTGATTTTAGTAGCCTTTGTACACTCAATTGAGAAAAAAAGTATTCTGAAAGAAAGACTAAATAACTTAGCAATAACATATTTTCCTTGTATCTCTATAAAAATATGAAGAATATTTGTCCTCTGTATCGCTGCAAGCACCGTTACAAAATTGCAAGTTCAATCAGATATCAACAGTAAGATATGATAGCCATTCCACCGAGTTTTCGTTTAGGGTGCAAAGTTTATCCATTTCACCAGCAAGTGAAATTGATGGGCAGGCTTCGACGATGTGTTTTGGGGGTACTCACACGCATGGATTGTTATTCCATTTGGTCTTGACACTATGATTAGAATAAAGGTACGAAAAACCATCAGTGCAGGCCAAATAGCACAAAAAATGAGAAAGGCATTGCTGAGGCTGTACAGCCATGTGCACGGGACAGATGTTATGTATATAGGAAGGAGAGTGCTGTGGACGGAAGTACCAGGAAGGAGAAAGAGAGGGAGATTGGCTAGGTAGTACGAAAGAAGAAATGAGGACAGTAGCAGTAGACCTAGGAGAGGAACAAGCTCTAGTACTGTGGAGAGGAAAGATTTTAGCCGTGGCGACCTCTGAGCAAGGGAGCAGCAGAATGTAAAAGAAGAGAGGAGGAGGAAGAATAATTGTGTTTTCTATCTCCTTTCTGGGTGACTGTACACCCAAATAGACCGATACGGTTGCAACAAGCTGTCCGTATAGCAACTGCTCAGTTTTTCCACATGGGCTTGTAAATGATATTGGTACAACATTTGAGCAAGAAATACCAACTTCTTTAATATACACCTACGCAACATAAGGGTTCTAGACTGTGAAAATAAGAGTAAAAGTGACCTACTTACTACACGGTCCTAAAAGTTTTCTTCGGAAACATACAGTACATAGAGATGAATATTTCTAATTTTACTTTGCTTATAGCCTAAGGCGTAAAAACACGAAACAATAGATGAATTAATATTTAATTGAATTCGCGTCGTACGAGTCATTTTGACTAATGTGGTCAAATATTCCGTTGGTATTTCATGTCTATTCGTGTTACCAATGTGTAAGTCTATTTACTTGTATTCAAAACAAGAACACTAAAAGTCTATAATAATGGAAATTATTAGAGGGCAGACAATAATACATTCTGGCAATGTTTGACTTCGTTTGGATGCTTCAAATAAGCTCTGTCCAGCTGAGATGATTTTAAGACTAAACAAAGTTAAAAGTACTTTTTAATAAGCAATTTTTCTGTTTTCCTTTATTTTTGCAGTTGATGGAAAATACAATACGTGGTCATCCTGGAGTCCTTGCTCAGTTCTTTGTGGAAAAGGAAAAAGACATCGTGTTCGTCTCTGTAATATGCCAATTCCAAAATGTGGAGGCAAACCATGCGATCCTAAACTAGAGACAAAGCAAACAGAAGAATGTACAGGATTATGTCCAAGTAAGCTATATTTGTGTAGTCTAAATAGGTAAATACTGTTGTTGCCATATATATCAAAATATTTTAAGATTAGTCTTAGCCAATATAAAATAAGTACAATACACAAAGCTGTGGTCAAGTGAAAGTGAAACGTCAAAGCCGTCACGCAAATCATCTGTTAAGCATTGTACCCTTGAAGGACAGAATATATTGTATGGAACTGCCAGGTAGTAAAATCTGTATGTATACTATGTATATATGTATGTATGTATGTATGTATGCATGTATGCATATATATAATGGAGGAAAATTTCATTTTAAATGCTCTTTGGTTAAAAAGCTGCTAGATAAAAAACAGGAATGCATTAGCAAGTTCCATGATCAGGATAAGCCATTAACGGAAAATGAAAAAGGTAGTACAAATTTAAAATCTTCTGAGGCATTTTTGTAATTCAGGGTTTTTTACATAGAAATTTAGATGGTCTCACAGGAGAATAAAACCCTTATTTGGGAATTTTAATTCCATTATTTTAACGCCTGATAAATACATGCAACTCAGAATGGTTAAATAGTAAAATGTGAAAGGATCCAATAAAATCGTAAATAGCCATTTTCACACACACACACACACACACACACACACACACACACACCTACACATGTATACCATAACATACACATGAAAGGTACCGGTGGCTTCTACATTAATCACGTCTTCGAGAAAATAAACCGGTTTTGTGTGGTTTAATTGTGTGTTTTTCATGTTTTTTGTGTTCTCACTTGATACAAAACACTGACAAAATGATTTAAATCCTTTTTCTATATTCGTAACCACTTAACTTAAAAATTTACATCCAAATGCCATTGCAACTCTTTCCGTTTGTTTAATCTGCTTTCTTAAGTCTACTTTGTTAGATTCCATTTAGCTCTGGAGTGCATCAGAAGTAGAGCTGTACTTACGAGAGGAAACCTGCTCATGAAATCAGGGGCGGTTCCTTGAGTAACATCACTACCTCACCGAAAGCTGGTATTCTTATGTGTACCGATGTCTAAAATTAATAATATAGTACTCATACGATTTACAATTGACAAGTGTTTTCTCTTTATTAACTAAGCATATATGAACAGCTTTAAAAAGAAATTGAGAAGAGCCTTTCTAGCTATACCAACCAAGCATAAAAATAAATAATGTATCTACGAGTACCATCCAACAGTTTGCTTGTTCAATTGACTTTCAAGATGTCAGTTGTCATTTGTCAGCCACCGAGGACCAAAACAAGAAAAAAAAACCCACGAGGATTATTTGGAAAATTAGAAATTCTGATATCGCGATCCAAAAAAGCGTCCCAAGCTTGTTAGGTTATTTCCAAATTTACGAGTACTCGAATATTGGGAGGTATGAATGCAGCTGTAATCAGAACTTCCGTTGTGGTTTGCTATGAAAAGGCAATAACTGATCAAAGGATGAACAAATACTTTTCTTTGGTCGTAAAATTTTGTGAAAGATACATTAGTCTGTAGTAAAGAAGAAATAAAGTATAAAATTTAATTTTTTTTGTTTACCAATAGTCTACCGATAGAGAAGCCCTAGCTTAATGGTTAGTGCAAGTGCACAGTAACCAAGAATTCCGGGTTCGATTCCCCAAGCGGGCGACTTTGGAAGTTCACAAAAGAAAAAGCAATTGGTTGGCGTCAGGAAGGGCATCCGGCCAAGATATTCCTCACTGCCAAATCCAAGTCCCTATTAGGGGCACCATCTGAGCCGAAGTTACTGGGGGGGATGACGTTAAAACCCCAAAAACCCCCAAAAGTCTACCGATAGCTTTAAAAACCATAATACAGTCACATTCCTGATTTAGAACGCTGAAACACCCATGTTGGCCTGGACAATAATCCATTTCTTTGTATTATTTTAAACCCAACCAAGTTACCCCTTTCTATTCTTACCAATTTTGACGATTTTAGCTATCTTTTGTGGGTTAAAAAAAGTTAATGTTTTTATCTCCTTAGTTTCTCCACTAATGATTACTTTAGATAACAAAAGAATGTAAATACTTAGATGTTATATCTAGGCAGTGTGAGACATTCTGTTGTATCATTACTGTCAAAGACTCCAAAAGGAATCACAAAAATGACGTGATTTATTCTTATGGATAAAATATCGAAATCGTTTTGTCGTAATTGCATTTACGATTTCTGAAGTAAAAGTGGCCAAAATATACCATTTAAAAGCATTGTGAGTTACTTTTAATGACATAATTATATAGCAAAAGGAAAAATATAATGATAAGAAAAGACTACGAGTTGTTCTGTTAAAAACTGATGTTGCTGCTCTTAATATGTTGCAGCAAGCTAAGTAAATCGTCGATTAGGTGAGTCGAATTCAGACTTTTGACTAATTGGTTCACTTTAATACCCTACTCTTTCTTATTCTGTCTAAACCAAAACATAACAAATATAGCATTCATATCTGCAGTTATAAACAAATAAATATGTGAACAAATGCTACTTTATGTTAACACCAGAAATGCAATAGTAACATGCATGTTTTCCATTTTAGCCTCACCAATTAGAAGTGGACATGATCGATTTTGTCTTCTTCCTCAAAGTGGAAAGTGTAATGTCACAGATGGAACTCTAGTTGTCTGGCGAGAAGGCTACAGTAAATGTAATCTCACAGAGGCACAGTTCGTTTTCCATGCCGACACTGGAACAATCAGACATAAATGTAGTGGAAAGGGTGTTTGCTTTTTCGGTGGTGTTGGCTTTCGCAAATCAATCGTCATATCGAGCAAGTGTCCGAAGGTCATGCCAAAGTCTGCACATTTCCAAAGAACATATTGTGAGTATCAACACTAGTTTTTTACTGATCAACAAGACTTTAAAACCATTACACGCCAGTTGTGTTAGTAGAGTACGTTGGTGCTACTTTTCTCGTGTACGCAAGTCTTATCTACATTCGAAGAGAACTATAACTTTACGATCTTTTAAGTTGATTTAAATAAGAGTTGGACCATCAGAAATAGGACCTGTTCTTTTCTAAAAACTGCATGTAATAGGACGTTTTTCTGTCATATTGTCCGTGACTGTTTCTAATGTTTATAAAATGATTGGACCTTCCTGCAGAGGTTATGTATCACATTGACGTTTGCAAGCCAGTTATTTAGAGGTAATTATTCTTAGAGAAATTAATACTACAGAATAAAGTAAAGAAGTTACTTTCTAGGCAGGTGTTACTGAGCTGTGAACGTAAATATTTAATTTTTTGAGTAATTGGCAGGTTGTTTTCTGTCTTAAAGTTCGGTTTTTTCTCTATCTTATCTTTCTGATATCCTTGTCGAAAGAGGTTTTTCAAGATACAGCAGGCAGCATAGATTAGTATAGTACCTTAATAGGGTGTATAGATGGTGCTACGGTGGAAACATACATAACAGGAAAGCATGGAAATTGTCCCTTAAGTCCTAATTTCATAATTTACATAAGAAACCATTTAAACTTTTCATTGTTTAAATCAATTACTTTTTATATACCTGTAAACTTTTCATCTTTTCAATGTTTAACAATCTATCATTAAATTGCTACTTTGTTCACCATATTGATTATTATTTTGTTAATGAAATGGGAATAAAAATTCAAGCTCAATTTAAAATCGTCTTTGAAAGGTGTGTCATTTTATTTCTTTTAAGGGGTGTGCTTTTCTGCTTCCTTATGGGTGTGTCTTTCTCCTTTTTGAAGGGGAGAGGTGACTTTTTTAGCTGTTTTAGGATTTCATGTTATTGCTTCTTTAAGGGTGCGCGTTTCTGCCTCTTTAGGGGTATGCCTTTTTGCTTCTTTAGAAGCAAAAAGGCATACCCCTAAAGAAACGTAACATCTTTCCTATATGAATAGCCTTTGAAAAATATGGTCTACCAAAGTAGAGTATTGTAATAGAACACGTTATAAAGAAATCAGTGTGGAAACTAAGCTTTATTATCTAGGTTTATAAAGCAAATAGCTATTGTGACCTTTCAAAAGCTGTTTCCAGACATTATTAAGCAAGAATAACTCTTGTTTAAAACATATTTTAGGTTCTTCAAATGAAATAAAAATTTACACTTTGTACTACAACGTGCCTGTTACTCCATGGCCATAAGTAAAATACAGATCATATAAGTGAACATTGAAACTTACTGCGAGCACGACTGTAAATACGTGACAGACAAACCACAAGAGTACAAACATAGCGAACATGACAGGAACACTTAAAACAGGTAAATCCTATTATTCTTATTGTTTTTCAGTGTCCCTGACACTCTCCACGACTTTAAGAGTTCACTATACGGTGAACATCCTCTTCCAATAACTCGATAATTCCCAATCGACTGTAGCTACAGTTTCTTCTGTTATCGGTCGGTTCGAACTGTGTATCCAGTACCTATGCTTTTTCGTACCCCAGCAAATTGTTCTGTACTTATTGGTACATAAAATAATTGACCACTGGTTGTAAATGTTCAATGTTATCCTCCATAACTGACGTAAACACAACAAAAACTGATCACTTAATTTTTT